>JANQBM010000001.1:24238420-24249507 GCA_025594535.1 Erythroxylum domingense | reverse complement strand
AATATATACCTTAGGGACCCTTTGTACATACACATAATTTTTCAAAAATTAAGGAGAATATTTTCTCTTTAGTTTTTATTTAATTTTACACATGTAATAATTGTGTTAATTAAATATATGGAATAAGTCTCCATTGCCCAATCATAAACATGATAGTTGGGGGAAGCTTGAAGATGAGAATATAAAATATCATCAGGTCTTTAATGATCATCCTAACAAAGTCAACATATTGAATAAGACAACAATGAAAAGGAAAAGGGTTAAGAAGGTTTCTTTTATATTAGTCTTAAAATGTTGTATAATCTAAACGACCATGTAATAACTAAATTAAAAATTCAAGAGAATCTTGGTGGACAATAGTAGATTGGTTGACATTCTATTTTATGAAACTTTCTCAAACTTAGGTTTATCAGTCGACCAACTCAAGCTTGAGCGTAATTCTTTAATCAATCTTGAGGGAGGCTATATGATGGCTGAAGGAAACATGGTAGTCTCTGTAAAGGTAGGGATATACTTAAGATAGGTGATAATTATGACTGAATTTCATATGGTGAAGTTAGTGATTAAAGTGATTTTGGGAAGACATACATTATATCTCCTAAAGACTATAATTTACCCTTATTTGTTGACCATAAAATTCTCTATGAATTTTGGGTAGGAGAAGTATCAATATGGTGAGGCAGTGCTATATGAATTCATTTAAGGTAGATAAAATGTCATTACATTTTATGAGCGTATGAAATTCTCGATGGAGTATGGGTAGGAGAAGTATCAATATGCTGAGGTAGTGCTATATGAATTCATTTAAGGTAGATAAAAGGTCCTTACATTTTATGAGCGTAAAAGCTACAAATGGATGAGATTTCAGTAAGGAGCAATGATAGGAATCTATAAAAGAAGTGGTGAGCATCATAATAGAGGGCTACTTATATAATGCCCTAAAAATCTTAGTTTCATTAATATCATTTTTTTGGACTGTAAATAGTACATTTTAAGGTGAATAGTGATACTCAGGAGTCAAACTGTACTTTGTTTTATTTGTCATCGGATAGTATTATTCAAGGACTGCCTAAGAATCAAATTTGAGATCAAAACGAGTTCATTTTGAGGGTTTGATCAAGAGTTGACCAATGGTCAAAGTTTGACTATAGAAAGTGGTGAAAGTCAAACCTGAAAATATTAATGGAAAATAAATGATATTAATTAAGGTATTTATGTGAGGTAGATATTTTTTTATGGGTATTAATTATTAAGAAGAAGAGAAGAATTACATTTTTTATATGCATTAATAAGTATTATTTTTAATGGGACCAAATAGCATTAATTGCCATTTAACATTCTCTTCTTCCACAAAATTGCTGAGAACAGTAGATGGATTTTCTTGATGAATAGTACTTGAAATTAACAAGGTAAGTTAATGGAGTTTTGTTGTTTTTAGTATATGATTTTAGTGTAGTTGTATGCATTAATGAATAAAATGCATGAAATTGAATTTTTATGCAATTTTATAAAGACAAAGAAGAGGAATTGAAGGAGAGAGAGAAAGGGGAAAGAAAATGAATAAGGAACTAATGGTGAAATTGAAGTTTATTGAAGCTTAATTTGAAGATTTGGACATCAATTTGGTACGTGTACATGCAATTTTATTTTTTTCCCTAAAACTTGTGTATTATGTAATTTAGGGTTCTTGAGATAAAATTGGGGATTTATGAAATTGACATTAAAAATATTTAATTAGATGCTAAATGAAGTTGTATATGTGATTAATTTGGATTTTTGACTGATAGTTTGTGATTCCTTCAATTGACATACATTATGTTTGAATTTGGAAATTTGATATACATGTTATTTTGACTAATTGGTGAGATAAATATGTTTTGAATGTTATATAAGCTAAATTAAAACTAATAATGAAAAAAAACCATTAAGGAGAGATATTTACTTGGTCAAATATGGAATAACTTGAATTAGTTATTACGAGACTATATCATTAAATTTCGGTGAAATTTAATTAAAATTGCCCTTGGTAAAATAGATAGAAATTAGAGGAATGTGATAAGGTTGGCATGCCAATTAGGGAGTTAGCAATATTGTGTCATGATATGTATTACCAGACTTATAGCTCTGAGAGCTCGGTTCTAATGTAAAATATTTGATTTATGTTATAGACTGCATAGTTATGAGAGCTCGTTCCCGATATGTATAAAATAATAATAATATATAGTAATGATATAAATGCAACTTCAAGTGGAAGTAGTAATTGATTGTAAAATTTATTGAACGTTATGTAATTAGATATGAATTAATATAATTAGATTCATGCTTAAATTTCATAAATTAATTTTGATGCCTATCTATAAATGAAGATATTTCATTTTATATTTGAAAAATATTATATGTTATGCATGTTATGGAATGAATGAAATGAATTTGCATGAGAATTAGAATTGCATGAACACCACTAAGCCCATAGTTTAGCATGTGGTTTTCTTTCCATACATAGGTTTTGAAGAAAACTAAAAGAAAGTTGTGGTGGATCTACAACAAAAACTAAAGTCACATAGAAGATTGCAAAAGACTACACATAAAGAAATGAAGGATCTTATAGAATTATATTGTGAACTATATATGAAAGTTATGTATGAAATATGGTTTAGATGAGTTGAAATATATTGGAGGATAAACAAATTATTTTGTCAAGGAGTTTGACATAGAGATGGATAGTTGAGTAAAAGGAATAAGAAGTGTATTGAAATTTCTTATAGGTAGTTTTAAGTAAATATAGAGGAAATTCTATCAAAATTTTTATAAAGTGGATAGTAATTGCTAGAATGATGGGGTTTCAAAGAAAAAATTTTGCAATTCTAAATTTTAGGTATTTAAAAATGTGGCAACACTCAGTATTTCAATTCTATTATCGGGTATAAGGTGTTATAACTCAAGTCCATGAGTTTTTAAGTTAGGAAGAGTAATAACTCTAAAGTAAAGAGCAAGAGCAGAGAAATAAAAATCGACTTATAGTGGTTTGGTAACTAATCCTTGCCTACGTCCACTCACAAGACTCGTCTTGAATTTCCACTATAATTCTTCTTCTAAGATGAAGAATAACCTTTCTACAATTTTTTATTTTGGCAAATAGGAACCTCCTTTTCAATCTTTCTTCAAAGTAAAGAGGAATCTCAAACCGCTTTTAGATAAACCCAATACAATGATCACAAACCTCGAAATTAGCTTACAAATTAAACTTGCTCACTTGGATACTTTATAATCACAAAAGGGCTTACACACTCAAAATAAGATATAGAATGCTCAAATGATTGAAAAAACAGACATGTAAATGCTTTTTATCCTAAAACTAATAAGAAAACACCTATTTATAGTGTTTTGGGATCCTAAACAGTCATTGGAGCTAGGAACTAGTCATTACAATGGCTATATATGATGCACTAGTTGACCACTATACATTAAAAGCTCCTTATTCGCTAATCATTGGATCACTAGTCAACCAGTAGCCATTGGTCAACAATCAATGTTACAAGAAACTCATGGTACATTAAATTTAATAACTTTAATCTATATTATTTGACCATTAACCCATATAGGTAAACTAATTACCCTAAAACATGATTTAAAAAACTTTAAATACTTAAACTCAATTTGATTAATGTAATTATGAATTAAACATTCCAAAATGTTGCCCAAAACTTTATTTAAAAGATTAAGAGGCTTTTATATTAGAAACAAAAAATCAATGCCTCTTAGTAAATGGAAAAACTCATGTAATGAAATGAGTTAGAAAGATTTATGTGTGGTGAACCTTTTAAACTATCAAAAATAAACAAGATGAGTTTACAATAAGTAATAAATAGGATAACCTCGATGTATCTTAATCTTCTTCTTGACTTGATCTTGATATTGAAGATTGCAAATTATATCTTTTCTTTTATAATCTTTCTATAAGGTGATATCTTGTTCTCATATTACTTATCATCAACGACATTAAGCTTATTACTAGTAATTATGTTTTGTTATCATCAAAATCTTTATTAGAATTTACCTTAGTCCAACATGTACTTTCTCTCTCCTAATGCATGTATTGACTTAAGAATTATAGTATTTTCTTCAAAAGAAACTCCATTGTTGTATGCAGGTCTAAGACTAATATATAAGAGCCCAATATGTTCCTCTACTAGAGAAGCAAAAGTCTATTAAATTGAAAGATATTCATTACTAAAGAGATTGAACAAAGCCAAAAAGCACTATCTAGCATTAAAATATCAATTCATTTTTCTCAAATGTGTGTAAAGTGTAAAGAAATTTAACTACAAATCTAGAATAATACAATATTAAACTATTATGAGTTTTATAAGGGAAAAAATTAACTTCTATATATTAACGATTTGGTCTTAGGAGATTTCAGGGGTGTTGATTATTGCCATAACATTCGAGGATAAATTACTTCCATGGATGACCATTATTCTTTATTAAGGTAGTGATAACTTATATGTTTTGAGATTTTATCGAGTAAGAATAATAGAATATTCCGAGAAGTTTCCCATAAGTAGCTTCAAACGACGTAGATTGAATTTTGGGTAGATCTAGGATGGTTTCAAGTTTACAAGCTTACAAAAACTACTCAGAGGTCGTGAATGCTCTACAAAAATACTTTAATGCTTAAGTTAGTGAAAGTCGATGGATGCTAAGTATACAAAGAAATTTCTTTCTAAACTTATTGATAGTGTAGGAAGGTATGGTGAGACCTTACCTCTCAAATATAACAAGTCCCTTTCTTTTGTACTCGCTTTACAAATCTACCTTATACTCTAATGGCTTCAATGTAGCTAGAATTTGCCTTTTCTCTATATTGTGAGAAACTAACATAGTTACTCACACTAATTCACGTCATGAATCCCTAGCCTAATGGATGGTGGCTCTAAGAGATGAAAATATGAGGGAGAACTCAGTGTTTTTTGTGTGTGAAACGTGTGGGAGGGAGAGGTGATGTTCATACTCTCTTCATCAATTTGTGCTAATAAAAATGGAGAGTTTGATTCTGCCACAAGTAACCAATTACTTGTTGACTTTATTTTCTTATAAGACAAATCTTACTTGTCTACTTTGGTTTACTTGTGCCAATGTAGACATACTATTTGCACTATTTTGCTACAGGTAGGGATTATAAGAAATTAGCTTATGGTGTCTCTTTTCTATAAATAATTATTTTGAGAAGCATAATTGGACTCTAAATGTCTAAATAGAATTTAGATCCAACTTAATTATTTTACAAAATATAATTGAACTTTGATTAGGACTCTAATTCCTCACATGGATGAATCATATTTTGATTTAATTTACTATTTTCGAATAATTAAATCTCTTACATGAGTCTTTAGTCCACAAACCACAAAAAGGTGTTAGGTCGTGCTGAATTAGTCAAACTCATTTTATACATTTATTAGAGATATGTCATGATCTAAGGAAAAATCACACTAAAATTGACACCATTTAATTTGTCGTATAACTATATTGGTTGGTTTAACGCCTGATAATCTTATAATATGATGATATGTGTTACAAAGGTTTTTTTTTAGACATCAAACTTATGGTCTCACATTCGAATCTTACATCTCGTCGAAGATTTTTGTTAATATATATACTAAATGTATGTCAACTCATCGACAATGTTCGTTTTTCTTATCTACTCGAATGTCAAATATTGATTAAATCTCCTCAATGCTCCCATGATTTTGCAATTAGAACTTAAGGTTCTAACAATATGTCATTAATAGCTTATAGGATGATGATGATAAGTTAAGTTTACTAGGCGACTCGATGAATTTGAGATGCTAGACATGTGACCCAATATTTGACTAGTATTGAGCAAATCATGTTGTAAGGAAATGTTGTGTGATTTGTAAATTAACGAAACACCAAGTCCTAACACTTCAACATTTATGGTGCCATTTATGTTCACCATAAGCTTCATAATTCACAGTCTTTATCTCTTTAAAAGTCTGCCTACGTCAATATTCATGGCTAATCAAAATTCTCAAAAACAACTTGAAATGCTTATATCACCACTTACAGAGATTCTTAAAACTGCTGAACAAATTGGATTAGAACATATTACAAAATACGCACGGCCTCTGATGGACAAGTTAATTTCTTTCTCTGACGAAACTCAACGTAGTTTTAACAGTATTGCCGGAGATTTTTAGTTATGTAGTTGAATCTCGTTAGAAAAGTGTATTGATATTCTAATGAGGAAATCCTTAAGATACATTATCTATATCCTAATTTTCAGATATTATTTAATTTTATCATGAGAGTGATACTGATAACTTCAATCACGCAAAGGTATTACATTAAATATTATTCTATGAAGGGTAAGATATTATTCGAGTAACTTGCATGCACACGCACAACTTTCATAAGCATACGGGAGAGCCTTATTGTACCCAAATAATGGGAATTTAACAAGGACAAACACTTTAGACCGATCCAAATCGCCTCTCTCTTGCTTGAAAATATCGAAGCGCTTCCACAAAATCAGCTTCTCCGAAGTCAGGCCAATATATTGGTGGGAAATAAAGTTCGGTATATGACAGTTGCCACAGTAAAAAACCACTAACCCTTTGCTCCTTACCTGGTCGTGTAAGAAGATCAAGGTCTGAGAATTGGGTACATCTTGTTTCCATTTCCTGATCCATTAGAGACTCGTCTATGCCTTTGGGATCAACAAGACCGTCCTTCACTTTTACCGCCACCCTTTTACAAGCTTGAACGATGTCGTATTGCCCGCTATAGTTAACTGCGAACATCACATGCAAACCAGTGTTGTTCTTCGTGGTCGCTTCTGTGTGAACAATTAATTGCTGCAATGAATCAGAGAGTCTGGATGTATCGCCAATTATGGTCACTCGAATATTGTCCCTGTTAAAACCCAGAAAGACCAACATCCGTCCTTGTTTATGTAATTGTCAACTTTCTTATTATGATAAATTAGTAAGACTGTCAAACTAAATTCTTGATCTATATACAGGGATCTACAGATCTATATTTTATATATCTATATATATATATATATATATAGATTTATAGATCTACATATCTATATATATAAATCTATCTATCTATCTATATATATATATAAATCTATACATATAAATCTATCTATCTATCTATCTATCTATATGTATAGATCTATAGATCTAGATCATGACTCAGGCCTAACAAAATAAAAGACTAGTTTATTAGACAGGTTTGTCCAACTTATCTATAAGGCCATCTCGACCAATACTTTTAGGCAATGTGAGATTATGATGCCTCACTATATCGGATCTAAAGATCTATATATATATCTATGGATCTGTATATATTTGGATCTTCCTATTTACCTCACGAAATTTTCCATTTCCTGCTTCAATATTTTGTCAAAGTTGTTCAGCACAGTTTCAACTTCCACCTGCCCAAAATCAAGCGATCTATTATTACGACGTAAGTAGAAAAAAAAACCAACTTCCAAGCAGAAAATAAAACGCTACTGATTAGAATCTAAAGTAGTTACCACTTTTATTATGCATGACATTATTTAATGGGCAAAATATTATATAACGTATTTCCTATCTCCTATGCTACATTATAATTTGTCTACTAGTTTTTATTGATTACTAACTTGAGGACGATTCCAGCTCTTGGTGCTTAAAATAAAAGTGGTTAGAACTTTGATTCCAAATTTCATACAGAGCTGCATCAGCATCCCTATTTTCCCAAACCCTATTTCATAACCGGTTTCCATGGGCACGCCGTTCGACCGACTCCATCTACGGTGGCCGTCAATGATCACCCCCACATGCTTTGGCATTGACTCTGGCAGGAGCGCCACCGGCAAGGTGCTTTTTTCCTCTTCTTTGACAGCACTAGCAATATCGGTTGCTCGTTGCAGTGGACCTGTAGCACCGTTGACACATAAAGGGCGTCGACGGTGGTGGTGCGGGAGTATTGGGGCCACGGGCAGCGAAAGCTTGAACTGGTAATTGTGTTGAACATCTGGGATGGTTAAGGCAGTAAGTGGCTGGGACCATTGTGTTGTAGTACGTAGCATGGCTTAGGCTATGAAATATGGACAGAGGCAATAAAAACCTTGATGTTTTTGTTTTCCTTTAGAAACGATGTAATGCTTTTACAACTACGAACAGTAGATGAAATGTCATTTCTTCTTACCATATTTAAGATAAGAACAGGGGAGATTTGGACATTTACCATAATCCCGCAATCCAATATTTAATATTTTAAAAGTTTTATCATCCCGCAATCCAATACTTAATCAATCGCAAAAAAGGATGATTATTATTATATACCAATGGATAGTTTTCATAGGATTCGCTAATAGAGTTTTCAATTCCAAACGATTAATTAACTAGCTAATTATCCTATTCGACTAATCTCTAACTAGTTGCTTCATCCAAATTCCAAGTTCCAAGACCCGTCTGATCTTCTTTTTCTACGAAGCATGTGGTCTAAACTTTCAGCAGTAATTCAAACTTCAACACCGACAATAAGATTCTCTTAAATCCTTAATAATTCCTTACGTGGAGCTTTAGATTAGAAAATTTATTTATTTATTTAATTATTGTATTTTACTTTTATTAGGATTAGAAGGACGTTTTTATCCTTATTATTAAGTTTTAGGTCATTATAACTCATATAAATACTTCTTTATTGTATTGCAAAAGGACCTTTTTGCCAATTTTCAATTCAAATATCCTATTTCTCTTCTTTGTCTGCCTTTTGAGTTTTTTTGTAGATTTTAGATTAAATATGTGCTTTTTGTACTCTTGGATTAGAGTATTGCATTTCCACGCTAAAATTTAAGATACAGAATGCTCAAATGATTGAAAAAACAGACATGCAAATACTTTTTATCCTAAAATCAATAAAAAAAACACCGATTTATAGTGCTTTGGGATCCTAAACAGTCGTTGGAGCTAGGAACTAGTCATTACAATGACTATATATGATGCACTAGTTGACCACTATAAATTAAAAGCTCCACACTTGCTAGTCATTGGATCATTGGACAACTAGTAGCCATTGGTCAACAATCAATGTTACAACAAACTTATGATACATTAAATTTAACAACTTTAACCCATATTAGTTATCCACTACCATATAGGTCAACTAATTACCCTAAAACATGATTTAAAAACCTTTAAATACTTAACTCAATTTGATTAAATGTTGCCCATAACTTTATTTAAAAGATTGAGAGACTTTTATATTAGAAACAAAAAATTCAATGGCTCATAGTAAATGGAAAAACTCGTGTAATGAAATGAGTTAAAAGATTTATGTGAGGTGAACCTTTTAAACTATCAAAATAAGCAAGATGAGTTTACAATAAGTAATAAATAGGATAACCTCAATGTACATTGATCTTCTTTTTGACTTGACGTTGATATTGAAGATTGCAAACTATATCTTTTCTTTTATAATCTTTCCATACAGTGATATCTTGTCTCATATTCCTTATCATCATTGACATTAAACTTATAACTAGTAATTATGTTTTTTTATCATCAAAACCTCTATTAGAATTTACCTTAGTTCAACATATACTTTCTCGCTCCTAAAGCATGTATTGACTTAAGAATTAGAGTATTTTCTTTAGAAGAAACTCTATTGTTGTATTCGGATCTAAGACTAATATATAGGAGTCCAACATGTTCCACTGCTAGAGAAGCAAGAGTCTATTAAATTGAAAGACATTCATTACTAAAGAGATTGAACAAAGCCAAAAAGCACCATCTAGCATTAAAATATCAATTCATTTTTCTCATATGTGTGTAAAGAAATTTAACTACAAATCTAGAATAATACACTATTAAACTATTTTGAGTTTTATGAGGGAAAAAATTAACTTCTATATATTAACGATTTGGTCTGAGGGGATTTAAGGGGTGTTGATTATTGCCATAACATTCGAGGATAAATTACTTTCATGGATGACCATTATTCTTTATTAAGGTGGTGATAACTCATATATGTTGAGATTTTATCAAGTAAGAATGTTAGAATATTTTGAGAAGTTTCACATAAGTAGCATTAAATGATGTGGATTGAATTTTGGGTAGATCTAGGATGGTTTCAAATGTATAGGCTTGCAAAAACAACAACTTAGAGGTCGTGAATGTTCTAAAAAATACTTTAATGCTTAAGTTAGTGAAAGTCGATGGATGCTAAGTATACAAAGAAATTTCTATCTAAACTTACTAACAATGTAGGAAGGTATGGCGAGACCTTAAGTCTCTTTCTCTTGTACTTGCTTTACAAGTCTACCTTGTACTCCAATTGTCAATAATTACGGCTAGTAGGCACCGAATTGTTGGAAAATTGAGTCGAAATCTGATCCTGACCGTAGCAGAATAATTACAAAACTTTTTCGCAATCTTGGATTTCTCGAAAACTAAGATCTTTTTAATTCTACAAAATGATTAATACAAATCATAATAAAATGGAAACTTAATTCGTACCTTATTTTGAAGCTTGATCTTTATCTTGACGTATCCCTCGAACTGTTCCCGAAACTAATCCGTTTCAACCACTGTAGCCGCACAAATGTCTGACCTCTGACAGTATCTACAGAATGAGTTGAGAGAACTCTGTAACTCTTACAGAGAGGGCCAAGCATGAAGTGCTAGTTCAATAGAGCTTAAGCCTATTTATAATAAGCTTTGGACGTTTTAGTAATTTAATTGAAAGTAAATTCTAATTTCAATTAAACTTTAGTTAGAATTACAAATAATTCTAATTAAATAGCAATTATGTCCATATAAGATTTAATATCTCATATTGATCCTTATTTATTAAATATCTCATATTTAATCATAAAGTTTCTCAAACTTTACAATCAAGTCCAACTTGATTAAATTAACTTTGCTCTCTTCAACTCGTTCTATATGTGAGACCAATTAGGTTCCCAAATATATTGGCAATGATTATAAATTCTAAATTAAAACTCCTTTTAATTTATCTTTAATTCTCTAATTAAACAATTTATAATCATAGATCAAGATTGGCGTTTA
>JANQBM010000001.1:24192580-24202759 GCA_025594535.1 Erythroxylum domingense | reverse complement strand
GGATAAAAATCGACTATTGTATGGGTAATGATGCGGATACACTCTGGGATTGATCTGAAGCAGTTCTCGAGGAGTTACAAGAAATATCGGGTGTCCTAATGATAGACTAGCTGCCATTAAAGAGAGGATATGCAGAGAGAGAGACGACGAAGGGGAAAAAAATTGGGTTAGAGATCCACCTGAACGGTGGGTAGCCTTAACCGAGTGTGTCGATAACAGGTGAGCCCGAAGGCTGCTCCCGTCCCTGTCAGGGGAGATGCCAACCATCTCTCCTTTTTTCGAACACGGCTGTGGGAAATTTTTGAACGCCATATAAAGAATGAATGCTCTAGTAAACTAGCGATATGGGATCTGTTTCTTCTAATTACAATCATACAAATGGCAGGAATCCCTTTAGTCAAATTTAAAAAACGTACCTTATTTTTTTAACTCAAAATCTTAACTCCTTTAATCTCGCCAAAATGTAATACTTATTTGTTGCCATAATAGCTTATTAAATATCTTCACGATATATTTATGTATTTCCATTAAAAAAATTTATAAATGTACGATGAAATCACAATAACATAATTTTAATGAATATATTTATTTTTAAAGAAAATTTGACAAATAATTGTTAACAATTTAATAAAAGCATATAATAAAGGTACAAAAGTTTATAGTGAAAGGTCCAATTTGCCGTTAACGTTTTTCAAAAGTTTACGATAACTCTTATCCTTATTTTTGATACCATTATATCCTTTAAAGTTTTTAAAATAGAGCAATTTTGTACAAAAAATTTAACTCTATCAAATTAACATTATGTCTATTAAAATTTGACATCTATGTAAGAGTGTACAATAAGATCAGCCGTTAACATGGCAATTGATGTGTATTTAAATAATGATTTAATATTAAAATTAATATTAATTTATAAAACATTCATTATTTACATAATAATTATATAATTATAAAAATTGTTTTAATTTCTCCCCAACTCGAATGAATCCCTCTGAAACCCTATTTCTTTGTTAACCTAATTCGGCATAGGTTGATCTTAAGTCATCCTCTATCATCCTCCATTTGTTCTCCATTGTCCTCCAGTCATCCTCCATCATTTTCTAGTTGTTTTCCACCATTATCTAGTTAAAGGAGTTAAGGTTTTGTCATTCTCCAATTAGTCCACACGAGGTTCTAGTCTTCTTTTGTCAGTCTCCAGTTACTTCAAGAACGGTTCCGTTATTCCCTAATCGCACCACTCAGTGGTTAGTTCTTCATCATTCTCCAGTTATTCTAATTGTGGAAGTGCTCTTCATTCTAAGTATAGGACTTCCTTCCTTGTGTCACACGCACACACACATTATGTAGTGTTTATAGGCAATCAATAAATAACTAGTTATTTGTATGTTGTTGAGTTTGTTGTATGTATAGTTGGAGACATTGGAATTATGGTGGTGCCCTGGAGACAGTGGAATTATAGTGGTCCCCAAAAAATAGTGGCTTTGTGGTGGTCCCTCAAAGACAGTGTATATATCCCTCTAGCTTTTGATTAGTTAATTGAAGGTAAATGGTCCCTAATGGATTGAATACAATGATTAACCTACAATGTAGTTACTGTCATGAAATTTAGTTGCTATAACCCTAAATTCAATGTTATAGCAACACTTATTTTTAGTGTATAAATGTTTAACCAATAGTAGGCAGTATTATGTTCATCCTACATCACAAATAGAGGTATAATAAAAAAAAAGAATACATAAAAAATGGATTGTGCAATTTTTTTATGTGGAAGTATTGTGGTGATTTTAAAGGGTGAACAAGGTTATGCATAAAGAATTCCCATTAAATTTTGTAATACAATAATTAACCCATAACATAGCTATTGTGATGACTTCTAATTGCTATAGCAATTACTTATGAGTTCATTATTAGAAAACATAAAGTTAAGAACTTATAATTCAAGTTTGAAATTGTTCTCTATAAGAGTCATCCATACTTAGTTAGGAATGATTCCTAAACTCCATAAACTAGTCTTAAAAACTTATTGGTGTGATTCCAATTGTTTAAATTGTTTCAATTCCTAAATATTATTCTTAGATCTTAATACAGACACACTTAAAAGGTGATTTATAGACCTATCCTTTATTTCTATTGTTTTTTGGAAAATGAAAGAATTAATTAGATTACTCTAGCTAAAGCTATAGCAAAATTACAGTATTTCGCACCATCTATGGATTTCTAGCTAACTAAGTGCTTCTAAAAACACAAGGTAGAGAGAATGAAAGTTAATTGTAATACATAGCAACTACAAAAAAACAACAGGACTTATAACCTCCACTTAGTTCTCATATTGCAATAAAGAGAGAGGTGACATTGTTAACTACCATGCTGCTCTAATCCATTTCACGATATTCTCAACTAGTTGGTACTTATTAAGCTCCTTTTGTTAGTAAAGTCGACAGTTGCATTCTTTCCATACCATGTACATGGAAGTGATGAACGCCAATTTTTGAAGGACTACATTCTCTTTATTCTGTTTGGAGAGGTTATTGAATAAATTCAAGGGCTGCTCTCACTCGAACGAAAGATTCACCATATCCACCATGTATTTTATCCTGCTCTATATAGTTTTAGTGTATTCGCAACTGAAAAATAGTTGATCTCGATCCTCATCCACATTACGACATAATACACCATGTATTATATCCTTTATTTCTATTATGTATTAGCAACATCTATTTTTAGATTGTAGACCTATCCTAAGTCATATTTTGAGCTTATTTTTTTTAATTTCTATCCCTAAATCCAATGTTATAGTAGCACCTATTTTTAATATGTAGATGCTTAACTAATAGTAGGCACTCTTATATTCATCTTACATCACTAATGGAGGCCAAATAGAGGCAAAATCAAACAAAACAAAAGAAGACATAAAAAATGGATTGTGCAATTTTTTATATGGAAGTTTGTGATGGTTTTAAAGGGGTACAAGGATTATGAATAAAGACTTAATGTCAAATTTTGGGATACAATAATTAACCCACAACATAGTTACTATGATGACTTCTAGTTGCTATAGCAATTATTTAAAAAATTATTTTTATAGAACATAATGTTAAGAACCTATATTTCAAGTTTGAAAGTGTTCTCTCTAAGAGTGGTTCATAGGTACTTAGGAATGATTCCTAAACTCTGTAATCTAGTTTTAAATTTATTTTTTTGTGATTGCAATAGTTTTATTTATTTCAATTCCTAAATATTATTCTTAGATCTTAATATAAACAAACTCTAAGAGGTGATTTATAAACCTATCCTTTAGTATTATTATGTAACATCAACACCTATTTTTAGTTTGTAGATCTATTCTAAGTATTATTCTGAGTTGATTTTTTAATAATAGGCACTAAAAAGTGATTTGTAGACCTATCTAAAGTAGTATTTTGAGCTTTTTTAATTTAAAGCTTTAAATCAATATTATAGTAGCACTTATTTTTTAGATGTTTTAAAAGGGGTACAAGGGTTATGCATAAAGACTTCCTGTTAAGTTTTAGGATGCCTTTCATACCCAAAATCACACATTTTTTCATGAAGTAGCCACTCTTCAGATTAGGGTAAATGATGACTAAGAGAGCACATAGCCTTATCGTATAATTGGAACTTTTGTTGGTTATATGTATCAATTAAAATATTCAACAATTAAATATTATATTATTTAAGATTTGCATTTTTACCTTTATTGTAGTATAGTTATGACTGTCTTTTTTTAATTTATCTTTATAGGATGACAGTAAATGGAAGAGCTAATATTAGGATATTTTATGGTGGTCATTTTACTTAAAAAGGTACACTGAAATATGTTGGTAAGCCTCCAAAAATTTATGACAACGTGGACTTGGACTATGTTAGTTTAACAGACGTATGTTAAATGGGTGTCATTTTAGGATATAAAAATATTGTTCGTGTATGGTATTTGATTCCTAAGAAGGGGTTGGAAGAAGGTATAAGGAGGTTAGAATTTGATCAGAGTGCATTAATGTGGTTAAATTGTTAGAGGAACATAGTATGATTGATGTTTATCTAGAGTATGCAGATGAACCAACATCATACTTACCAAAGTTAATATAGCATGATAAGTGGCATAACAATGAGATGGTCGTAGAAGTGGGAAGTGATACTAAAGTGGATATGGGTTTTGATTCTGGTGTAGGAGTTGATTTGGGTTGTAAGAGTGGTGTAGGAGTTAAGTGATTCTGATATGGGTTATTAGGATGGAGTTGATATAAGTGTTGAGTTAGGTGGTGAGGATTTGGTTGGTGGTTATTCAGGTGATGAGGGTTTAGATGGTAAGGATTTAGGTGGTGGTGATTTGAGTGGTGAGGGTTTGGATGGTGAGGATTTGAGTGGTGTGGAGTTGGGTGGTGTTTGGGTGTTGAAGAAGGAGGTAGTATTAGTGGTCATGATAGAGGTGAATCTGAATCTGATTTCAACGTTAGTTTTGATGTATATTATGATACAAAGTATATCAATTGTTTTAATCCTGGGAGTTTCTTGTCCAGCGATGAATATCTCAGTGGTGAAGATTTAGATGTTCCTTCTTGGAGTCGTTGTAAGTGAATGGATGTTGGGGATCATTTTTTATAATGCTAAATACTTCAAGGAAGCAGTTTTCAATTATGCATTAGCAACAGGATTTAACTTAAGTTTTAAGAGGAATGAAGCAAAAAGAATAAGATATGATTGCACTAATGGATTTCCATTTGAGTTGTATGCTATATATGATAAAAAAGATAGATGCTTGAAGCTGAATATTTACAATCCAGAGCATGCATGCAATCCCATAAATAAACTAAGGCTAGTTACGTCCAACTTTATTATGAAATACTTCAAAGAAAAGTTCCTAGACAAAGCAAACATTAAAATCAAGAAAATGGTGGAAGAATGTAGAGAGAAACTAAATTTGTCTATTAATATTAGCATGTGAAAGTATGTGAGAAGCGAGGTACTTAAAGAAAAAGCAAAAGAGTATCATAACAAATATACAAAATTTTATGGTTATATTTTTAATTGAAAGAAATGAATCCAAGTTCTATAGTAGACCTTCAACTTAAAAGGGATGAAGATAAATTGATACTCAAGGTAATATATGTTTGTTTTGAAGAAATAAATATGAGGTGGAACAAGTTGTGACTAGTTATTGGTATGGAAGGATGCTTTCTGAAAACAAAGTACCAGGGACAACTTTTAAGTTTCATAGGAGTTGATAGCAACCGAAACATCTATCTAATTGCATAAGCAATAATTGAGGTAGGGAATACTAAGACATGGATATGGTGTTTAGTTAATGACTTAATAACTTAGAGATGGTGAAGGAACAACTATGATTTCTAATATGCAAAAGGTAATTCATGTGATAAAAAAGTTATTTATTTCCTCTTTGTCCATAAATGCTTTAACTAGTTGTTATTAATTTTTAGAGACCCATACAAACCAGGAATGATGTATTGCCTTTTGCTACACATAGGATATATGTAAGACATATATATTACAATTGAGTAGAGAGATGTAGAAGGAACCATATTTGTATATTTTTTATATATGTATCCTGGTTGGATCCATTATGTTTATTTTGTGTACAATTTGGTTGAATCCATTTGTAGTATTTTAGGAACATTTTGGTTGGATCCATTAAGTTACAATTACAACACTATTTTTTTAAAGGACTACCTTAGTACACAAGGCTTGTACGCAACATTTCTTTTATATTTACAAAGAGATTGTTTCCATTATTCAAACCCATGACCTTCTGACCACAAAAGAGTAACCTTACTAGTTGTTCCAAGGCTCACCTTTAATTACAATTACAACATTATATTATATAAATATCAACTTTTGAGGTTTATGAATGTCAATGTTACAAGGTTAGATGTTTATAAATTTCAAATTTACAAGGTTACAAATTTATGAATGTTAAAGTTATTGGGTTACATATTTATGCTTGTCAAATGGAACTTAGCAGATGAATTTTTTATGATTGCCTTTTTAAACATATTGTCACAATCTGAACTTCATTTCGAATATAATTGTACATGAACTCACATATGAATGGACTAACTAATATATATATATATATATATATACTAATATTTAAACATATTGTCATGTATAATATATTTACTTCTTACATAACCACATTCATGTAAAACATTTTAAGCCCCATGATTTGAAT
Source organism: Erythroxylum domingense (assembly GCA_025594535.1). Classification (NCBI taxonomy): domain Eukaryota; kingdom Viridiplantae; phylum Streptophyta; class Magnoliopsida; order Malpighiales; family Erythroxylaceae; genus Erythroxylum; species Erythroxylum domingense. Next base: position 24,196,554 of record JANQBM010000001.1, on the reverse strand, counting down.
ACTGAGAAACATATAACAACAAAATATATCACCATGGAAATAAAAATAATATATGTCATTAATATGTTCTTTAATTCGTTATCATTCATAGCAAGCTTCGATCATACTCTATTTGCTTTTTTTTTCATCTAATTCAATTTGTTCCTTCAGTTCTTCCTTATTTAGTCTTCTAACAACTTCATTGCCCATCTCATCTTCAATTGAAACTTTGTAACTCTAAGCTAATTAGCATCTCAACCTAGCATTATCATTCAACAATCTTTGAATAACATTAACAACCCTATCTGGAAAAGGGTTCGTCATGCCAGCGAAAGAAATACAACTTCCAAACTTATAAGCATTACCAAAATAAACTTTCATTAACACAATTATCGAATACCATATCAAATATCATAACATAAAATTTTTACTAATTGGTATTTTGGGTACTTATAAAATGTATGACCATAATTATTTTCACTCCATAAAGTCCTTAACAAGCATTGAATCCACTTAAGCATTAAATGTTAGTTACAGAACCATTGTTAGTTAAAGATTCGAAAATGACATCTCTAATCTCGAGTGCTCCATTACTTAAGTATACGCCATAAGATAACTAAGAAACGACAACAAACATAACCATCTATTAACAATATGGAAATATAATAAATCACCAAAGCTACATAAGATACAAATGTGTAAAATAAAGTCTACAGAGAATCAAAACTTGAAGAGGATAGCCCATCCATTGAATAAAAAAAGCTAGGCCATATTACAGTAAGAGCATTGCAAGCTTGCAATGAAATGTTGATTGTTTTCACTGTCATCCTAATATAAACTCCAACCAAAATATATGCACATCAAAATTCATTTGTGAATATCATCTTTTTGCTGATAATAACAATAAGATGGTGACTAAAACCTGATGACTAATGGAGATACTCATCGTTAATTAAGCTTAGAAATGCAGTATTCAACTTATCATCCATATAAGAGTCATGCACAACAAAGTGCTCATCTAAAAAAAATCTACAAAATCCTATCAGACCAAAATTTTCTCCATACTCCGAACATATAACCTATAGCGTAAAAATGCAAATATTCATATGTATAATGTATGTGTTTATATGTATGTATGACAGAGTAGAAAGCTTTAACTAGCTATACTATTAATATTATGTACTACTATGAATTACCAACACCAGTATAAACAGGAAACAATAAACATTTGCAATGCTCCCCAGACCCCGCATTATTACAGAATTTCAGACTGGGTGCGACAATGAATAAACATGAAATAGTAAAATTAGCAACACGAAAATAAACAAGAAACAATATACAAGAAAATTAGCAAGAAACAAGAAAATTACTTAAGCTTTTGCAAACAAGAAACAAGAAAATTTAGCAAAACCAATATAAACCAATAGAAAAATTACCAACATGAAAATTAGCAACTCTATTGCATGGATGGAACCTCAACTTCAACGATTGGATAATGATGGAACCTCCACGCCACTAATTGGACAATGATGGAACCTCCATTGGACGCATAGAGAACGATGAGGAAGCTAACCACAGTAATAACGAAGAGGGAACTCAGACGAAGGAGATTTAATTTGGAAGAAACCAAAACAATTTCCATAATTAATTTTATAAGTAAATAATAAACATTTTATAAATTAATATTAATATAAAACTATTATTTAAATACACATCAACTATCGTATTGACAACTAATCTTATGTGCTATGTTTAGACGTCAAATTCTAATAAATTAAATACGTAATGTAATTTGATAGAGTTAATATTTTTGGAACAAATTGCTTCATTTTATAAACATCTAGGGCTATTACGGTATCAGAGATAATGGTAAGGGTCATCTTATACTTTTGGCCAAACATTAGGAAGCAAATTAAACCTTTCACCAAAGTTTATATGCAACGTTTTCTAATTAGCTCTTTAATACAACGCGCTAACATATTTCAATGCTATATTGTGCAATTGCAATATGAATATTTTGCATTGGATAATTCATAAAGTTTAAAATATATCAAATTATAAAATTAAAAGTTAATAAATATGTTTGAAATTTGATTATGGTTGAGGACCTTTCCAAGTTACTAAGTTGTTGATGATATTGATATATTTTTTAGTTTTTTAAGTTAAAATTGTCAAACAATTTTAAAAATAAATGCTATTTTTTCTCTCTGCCTATTGGCACGCCTCTTCTCTGTCTTTTTGACAGTTTTTCTTATGAAATCCTAGTTTTTTTACCTTTTGTTTGAGGATTTATGTTATTTTTATCATAGAAAGCGATTTACAGCATTTATCTATTTCAGATAAGGAAGATGAGGGTCTAGACGTTGAGGTTTTGGCTGGTGTTGGGGCTGCGCCATATGATCTGTATATGGTGGGTATACTTTTGACCTATGGAGTTATCAATTTTTAGGCCATGAAAAACACTTTAGCTAATGTATGGCACCCTTTGGGAGGAGTGGAGATTACAGATTTAGGTGCAAAAAGATTTTTTTTTCGTTTTTTTCATCAAGTTGACCTTGATCGTGCATTAGACGGCGCCTCGTGGTTCTTTAATCGCCATCTTTTAGTTTGGAAGCAAGTGGAAATTGGCGAGAACCCTATGCATATCCCTTTACTGTAAGTGGACTTCTGGGTTCAAGTTTGGAAGATTCTGCCTGGATACTTGAATGAAGGAGTTGCTAAACTGTTAAGAGATTTTGTTGGTGAGTTTCTTGAATATGATGCTGAGACGAGTAGCTCGGAGGCTGAAGAGTTCATGAGGATGAGGGTGAGGTTGGATACTCGGAAACCGATGAGAAGAAAGAAGCGATTGAATGATAAATCTGGTGATGTCTTTTATGTTGATTTTAAGTACAAAAAATTGTTAGTTCTATGTTTCATTTGTGGAAGGATAGGTCACACTGAAGCTTTTTGTGACCTTCGTCTTCATCACAACAAAGAAGATCAAGTCTTTGGGTAGGTGCGAGCTTGCAAGCGCTGGCGAGGAGGCGACGACGACAACCGATCAGCCCATGGTTACGCAATTTTGGAAAGGGAGCAGTTAGCATAGTTGATAAGGCAAGTCAGGGATCTGATAGCAGAAATACACCTTTCAATAAGGCTCAAGAATTTCGTTTTTCCTTCTACGGAAAAGGGTTCACGGTCAATGATGGAGGTACTTTTGACGCGGACTCAAGAATGTCTTTGGAAAATTATAATGTGGAACAGGGTGTTGATTTGGACCAAAATGAGGAGGAGGGCCTAAATATGGCCAAGGACCTTAAAAAAAGACCAAGACGTGTTAATAACAAAAATAACATTTCTAATGTTTCTTCTCACAAGGATTCTTCAGTAAGCAAAAATGCGACTTTCCTCAAGACACAAAATCGAACATCGGTCAGTCTCGAGAAACGAGATGGTCATTCGTCATGAGGATATTAGGATGGAACTGTCGGGGTCTGGGCAATCCCCAAACAGTGGAAGCTCTTAAAGATTTTACTTTGAGTTATAAGCCTAGTGTGGTGTTTTTAATTGAAACTTTGGTTCGTAGAGGGAAGTTAGAGGAAGTGAAGAGGTTTATGGGGTTTGATAATTGTTTTGGGGTTGCCTGTAATAGTAAAAGTTGGGCCTTAGGTATGTTTTGGAATAATGATACTGTTCTTTTGGTTCAAGGATATTCTCAACACTGCATTGATGTTGAAATTATGGAAAACTTGAATTCACGGAGACTGACTGGTTATTATGGGATAGCAGATAGAAATAGAAGGAGGGCTGCATGGAATCTTCTAAGGGCCTTGAAAGCGAGGAGTGATAATGTAACACCCCTTTTTCCTTCGGGTATGCACCGGGACCCCCGTAGGTCATTCCGACACATACCCTAAAGTAACGGAGCGTTACGTGCAATTACTATAGAACTCCACATGGCATCACATACATTAAAAGAACAAGAATCAGTAATGTAAATCTCAAGATTTTTA
>JANQBM010000001.1:24172455-24185478 GCA_025594535.1 Erythroxylum domingense | reverse complement strand
GGGCGGGGGGGGGGGGGGGGGGTGGTGGGGGCGAAGTTCTGTCGACTTAAAGAAGAAGACTGAAACGACATCGTTTTGTTTAATTTATTATCTAGTCGACATTTACCGACAGAATTTAAATTTCTTCAGTATTTAAATTCATCAAATATTTAACCGGAACATCTTGCTGTTTAATTTTGTGACAGAAAATATTGCCCGTTGGTGAACTTGATATCAATTTAACGACGGATGTTATTCCATTAGTAAATAACAGACGCTGATCCAAAATCACCGACGAAACATTTGTCGTCGGTAAATGTCCAAAGCTAGTTAATTGCGGGAAGCATTCTCGTAATTTTTACCGACAGTTAGGGATGTCAATTCCGGCCCGGCCCGGCCCATTTTTGGCCTGAGTTCTGCGGGCCAGAGGCCGACCATGGTCGGCCCGACAAAACGGCGTCATTTTGTCCAAAACGACCCCGTTTTGTATTTTTTATATTAAAATATATATAAATGGGCCGGGCCGCGGGTCGGCCATTCTGGCCCTCGCGACCCGCCCCATTGACATCCCTACCGCCAGTGATGGTTATGTCGTCTTTATATGTCGTCGGAGATTTTGCGCGAATTTCTTTCCCTCCAGTTTTATCGACGACAATTGTTTCTATCGCTATATCTAAACTTTGACGACGTATTTACTGACGATTATTTGTATTTTGTAGGTAAATAGCTACGGTTTTTATTCCATCGGTATATTTCTGACACTATTTTATGATTTTCTTGTAGTGCTGACATGTTCTTCATGTCATCTAGTCAACTTAGGCTAGCTATAGTATTTACAGCTTCGTCAAATATGTACAAGCTTAGTTTCATAATTTTACTTAATTTTATGATAATAGTTTATAAGTAAGTAAATTTTTAATTAAATATCAAAATTTTTAATTTATTATTATAAATATAATTTATCATCAATTTTACTAGTATAAATGGTCACATAAATTGAATTTATTCATCTTAAATAATGTAAATTTCTAATAAGTGAAATAATTAATAAGTTAAATTTTTAAATATAATCATTCTTCATAATGATGAATGGTAGTCATTTAAATTTTTATTTTAATTATGACGGATGCCGTCGGTAAATGTCCGGAGCTATTTAATTGCGAGAAGCATTCTTATAATTTTTATCGACTTTGATGGTTATGTCGTCGTTATATATCATCGGAGATTTTGTGCGAAATTCTTTCTCTCCAGTTTTACCGACGACAATTGTTTCCGTCGCTATATCTAAACTTTGACGACGTATTTACCGACGGTCGTTTGTATTCCGTCGGTAAATAGCTACGATTTTTATTCCGTCGGTATATTTCCGACACTATTTTATGATTTTCTTGTAGTAGTGACATGCTCTTCATGTCATCAAGTCAACTTAGGCTAACTATAGTATTTACAACTTCGTCAAATATGTACAAGCTTAGATTCATAATTTTATTTAATTTTATGATACTAGTTTATAAGTAAGTAATTTTTTAATTAAATATCAAAATTTTTAATTTATTATTATAAATATAATTTATCATCAATTTTACTAGTATAAATGGTCACATAAATTGAATTTATTCATCTTAAATAATGTAAATTTCTAATAAGTGAAATATTTAATAAATTAAAGTTTTAAATATAATCATTCTTCATAATGATGAATGGTAGTCATTTAAATTTTTATTCTAATTATGACGGATGATAGTCATTTAAATTTTTATTTTAATTATTTATCTTTTAATTTAAGCATAATAATTAATTTATTAAGAATTTCATATATAAGCTAATTAAGATTGACCCAACTTATGTGTGGGGCTTGATGTTAACGTAAAGATTAACTGAGTTAACTTTTAGACCATAGTTGTAATAAATTCAAACTTCTAATATTTAATTAATATTTCTTATACTTCTATTTAATTCTGCAAAATTGATTAAAATGTTAATTTAAAATATTATTTATCAATTACAAAATATATAACACTTGAATTATTACTATTATATTTCCTTCTCTTTTAATGATGATATATACAACGCTTTTTGTGTGCATATAATAATAACTCGATATACACATATATATGCATAGTGATAATTGAGATATAAAGAGTCAAGAATCTAAAATTGCACGACTCATTTGTAAATTTATCAAGTTAAATCATAAAATGGCAGAAAAATAATTTCCTTCAAAAAGAAAGTAATTCTTTATCCAAATTGACCGTTTAGCTTTTTAAATTCACGATAAGTTAAGTATGTTGACACAATAAATTAAGCAATAAATTAACATGTTAATAATCACCATATGGAAGAGGTATTATTCTATGTATAGTAGCTAAAAACTTCCAAAAAAGGTAAGAAAAGAAAGCAAACACGATGGAAATCTTTAATTTAGCAACCATACATTTCAATAATTATTCATTGACTTTCCATAAATAGGTAAAGGATCTTACTTTTTAATGTTACCTCTAACCTTCGCCTAATCATCCCTTGTTAATTCATATCGAAACCCTTGTAGACTTGACTTCACCAAAACTTAAAAAGCATTGAGTCTGAACACGTCTAATAGTAATTCAGTAATTTCTTCCACCAAACACTCCTTAATAAATAGAAATCTAAAGGAATATATGAGATAGGAGAAAGAAAATTTAATTTTCAATCTAGCAGTTTTTACTTATTTTTTCTCAATTTCTTATGATTAAAATCTAATTTAAATATCGAAATGATAAGGAACTGAAAAATAAAAAATGTAGATTGATATTCGGTCTAAGAGAAGAAAACAGGTGTGTATGGCATCACATATGAATAAGAGGAACATGAGGCGGACATGCACAGTTTTCAATAAATGCCAACTGTTGGTTCAAATAAAACATGCATCTACTTTGGACTTCCAGGCACAAAAAGGAAAGAAAAATGGGTAGCATCATATAATAATATTAGAAAGTTGGAGGCATATTCAAAAAGCTGTTTTACATATGGGGGGATAAATTATTTGCATCCTTTAGAAAGAAATATTACTCTTTTAGTCTTTTTCTAATCTTAATTTCAAAACACCGATGCTTGTCTGCTCGAAACGACGACTGCACATTGTTTGACCAATCTTGAGAGTTTATTTATGAAATAAAATTGACTGTATTATGCATCTTAGTCATCAAGTGAATCACACATGTAATGCATGTTCGTAAGACTCAAAATTATCATGTAACACAATCTCAAAGGGGTCATTATAACGTGATCTTTTGTTCTGTTGTTAGTGTTATTGGGGTTATCGAATGTCGACAACGTTAATCTACTAAACATTTGTGTCTGCAACATGTCTCATACACGAGTTCAAAGGTGATTGGTTTCTTAAACATTTGAAAGAACTTATTGGGAAAATTACAAAATGATAGCCAGAGGAGATCTCGGGATATTGTTGATAATTGTAGTCTCTTTTGTCTTGTCTTGTTTTCCTGTTTGCTTAATAGTGTTCGATGGCTGCTCTCTTTTTTCCGCTTTTTTTTTCTCTCCAAAGGACAAAATAATGACAGCTTAATGACTAGCTAATCACAGCCAAAAGTGGGGCAATAATAATAATACAATTCCTTTTCTCCCTTATCGCTTTGGCTTACTCTTGAGATATGAGTGTGACATAAAATGGTTGTGTGCGGCAAAGTGAGCTCTAGATGTACACTTTGTTCAGTTTTATCATTATCACTTGCAATCTCTTGAAATCTCCAAGAGTACAAATGCCACCCATTGCTGTGGGAAGACATCTTCATCTTGATTTGTCGACGGTACACTCAAAATCGTGCAACACGTCAAACCAGAACGAACATTCATTGAACTCATTTGAGAGTGTGATAATATATGCAGAACTTCAGTTTATAATAACGATATATTTGCATATGTACTTTGTTAGCATGTAGAATTTTTGTTACATGGTGGTGGCCTTTTTTCTTTTAACATCTAATTATATGAAGGCTATTTTTAATACTTTCTTATATGAGAATTTGAAAAAAGAAAAGAGAAATTCTTTTAAATAACATTTTAGTATTACTAAGAATCATTTTTTAATTAATGTATTTAATAATTGTATAATTTTCTTTTTCACATTCCATTAAACATTCATCTAATTTTTACTCAAACTAACATAATATTAAGATTTGTATATAATCAACCCTACATTTGATTACAATCAAGGGTTTTGAACTTAATGATGATTCTAGTCAGAAACCAACCACTATGGGAATACTATTGCTGCGTGTTTGACCTGAATGTCTCTCCCATCCCACTCGCAATTATGTTGAAAAGGGCACATATATGTAAGAGCACCGTTGGTTAAAAGAGAGGGGAGATGGTGTTAAAACCATGGTCCAAGAGGCACCAACGGGACAAAGGAACCGAAAGCATTGGAAAAACAACAAGGGATAAGGGTTTTGTTTTGGTCTTCTCATTTTTTTTCAGTTCCCCGTAAAAGAAATAGCTTTGTCTTCTTATTTCTTCTATCAACAATTATTAATAACTAGCCAGTTTATCAGACATCATTACATTTGCACTTTTCTCTATTCATTTCATTTCACATTTGGTCTGTATCTCCTTGTTACTATTGTGAACCACCTCATCGGCGAGACTTTTGGAGACCCCTTTTGGGTTTTTATTTTTTGGTCAATTTTGCCTTTAGTCCTTCCACTTATATTATGGTGGGAGATAGCTTCGGTACTTCACTTATGATTTGTGAACTTTTTTTATTGTTGGTTTTTAGTGGGAGATAGCTTCGGTCCTTCACTTCTGATTTGTGAACTTTTTTTATTGTTGGTTTTTACTGTTACATGCAATGAGCATTTATTAACAGTTCCGTCCTGTTTGAGATCTCAAGGGTTACTATCGTAGTGTTGGAAATCTACGCAGTGCACTTGCAACAGCGGTGAGGCACTTTGCTTGGCGTAAGAAGCAATTGTAATATATATTATAAATCTTATTACGTATTTTAGATTGGTTACGAAAGGATTAAAATCGAAAGAATGCGAAATATTTTATTTCAGTTTTATCCTACATTCTGAAGCAGATTTTAGCTACCAAACAAGTTCAAATATTCCCAGAACTTTTATATAAAGTGTTCATCGGCATATGATCTAGTCCTTTTTATAATTTTCTTAAAAACACGAGTTCTCTTAATGAGTCAGAGGTTTCTTATGCTCGTGATTAATATATGAGCAATTATAGGAGACTATAACCTATTGCTTCCATATCTGACTTATTCATCACAAGGTCGATATAAGTCAGGTCTACACTAAAAGAGATTTATTTTTTACCCAAACTTCGATTTATTGATTTAGATCATTTATTGAGTCACTTTATTATCTTTATTTGAATCAAATTACATAACTTAACTGATATTTTATTTAAAAACTAAATTACAATTAATAACTGTTCACTTTATAAAAAATTGACAAAATTGTCCTTAGAGGCAAAATGTCTTACAGCAATTTCTTGTCTCCCACTTTCTTCCTTTTACTCTTAATGACATGGATAGAAGTTCAACTTCAACATCTAAACTTGGGAATTATTTGGTGCCACCCAGCTCAAAAGTATTCATTTAGCAACTGACTCCCATAGGGACGATTTTAAGAAAAATAGTATTGATCCATCCTCATTTTCTAATCCACACAATGGTGTTGTTTAATGGAACTAACCTTTTAATGAGTCATGACAAATTATTCAATGAAAACTTGCAATTTATACTAAATTTCTTGACTATATAAACACATTATTGTTATCATATTCCAGTTGGTAGTTAAGTGGGATCTTATTCTATGAACTCAATTATAGCATGACCATATATGGTGTAAAGCATGACTCGCATGCATCATGTACTATCATATCCTAATGCGACCCATTTAGCTTTTTATAGCTTTTGGGTTGGGTAGTCACAATAAAGTTGGATTTACCAAATCAATGAAGTGAGAAAGCAAAGGTAGAAACTATTAATTAAGCCTTAGATATAGAAGCGTTGTAATTCATTAGTTACTAATTAGTTAGTTTTCTTGCTTAGTGATCTTTGTATTTGACAGGTGGAAGCTTATCCAAGCAACCCTTTTTAACTCCTACAGTTTAAAAGCAAAGAACGTTCAATTATATACAATACATAAACGCTTACCTAACGCTAAATCCTAAAGCAGTCTTTAAAACATTGCCTTTTTCTTTGTTCCATCTTTAACCCAACTAGAAATTTGTGAGTTCATACTTCATACTCCAAGAGAAGACAAAGTTCTTAGTTAGTTGGTCCTACCAAATGGAAATTAGGATGTGTGAGTTGTCCAATTAGGAAGTGTACTTTGCGTCTACATGTGAATTGAGAAGGAGCTATAAAGCATAAAAGAAACAGCTCCTGATAATAATAAAAACTGAGGCAAGCCTCTTTTGAATAGCTTTGCTGACACAAGCACTAAAGTAAAAGTGTTTTGTCCGACTCAGGATGATGTGGAAGGAAGGAGGTTATACTATCAAGAAACCACAAAATTCCCCAATCAATGCTTGCTCTTGACTGCTTTGACCCACTCTACAGTTGTTAGTTCGTAAAAAGTGTGGTTAAAGTTAATGACCTCATCATCCATAAACTTCAAAACACTAGTGGTCATTACTTGGTGCTTCTAGGATTATGAAGAATCTTTACAAGATTGGGCTTGTTCTAGTGCCTACTCTAAGTACATTACCCATACCGTAAACATTCCATGTAACAAGTCAACACTACTAGCATTGCTTCGTGTCCTATAATGTATGGGGCATTACCTAAATTATATTTTTCACTTTATTAAATTAGAGTTTTTCATATTTGATAATTTCCTACTTTATTTTTTTATTTTAAAGATCATCCTTTGATCTAAAATCCATAAATTTCCCTCCAAGCTAATCTCGTTATGATTAGACTAGGGTTACACACATCTCTATATATGCACTATATATATGGTCTTGATGTTATGAAAGAAAATTATTTTAAATTTTATTTTAAATAAAAATAAATTAATAAATATGATAGAAGTAATCATGTGATAATATGATAACTTTTAAATTTTAAAATAAATAAATTCATAAAAATTTAATTATACATTTTTAATAAAATAAGATTTGTTTCTATTTCCCATAAATAATAAATCAATCTAAGTGACGAAAAAGAAAGAAAATAACATCAATCAAGAGTTAATGGCAAGAGAAGGTCAGGTCAAGATGAATTAGGTTTGATAAGCAACGGTCATCAAGAGAAACTGGCGGGAATTAGAACTGTAGGTGTGAACGGGCTCAACTGATGTGGGCCAGTGCTTGTGGAATTTTGGGGTTCGCTTCAGACAAGCAATCTACGCACCACTTTCGGTGTCCAAAAATTTTGTTCCTGTCGCCACTCTCCCTAATCCCATATATAAACGCTCCTCTGCCACCTCTGTTTTTACTCTACCCAACTCGGCTCTCTCTCTTTCCTCATTCATCGCCTATTCTTCTCTTGTTTAGCTTACTGAAGTTCTTTTAGTGCCTTCCAAGGCAGAATTTCCGGTTTTTTCAGAGATTTTGTATGATTTTCTCTTCTGGGTATTGCAACAGGTTCAAATTTTGGAAGTTTTAAGTAGTCCTTGTAAGTTGTAGCAGACATTTAGCTTCTGGGTAGTGGGTTCAAGTCAAGTTTCCTGTTCATTTCACCATTAAAGTTTTCATTACATTTTGAGTGGGGTGAGGGGGGGTTGTAGTAATCTGAATCATAAGAGTTCACGTTCCGAAGAAGATGATTGTGCTGTTCAATGGGTGCATTCTGTGGAAGTTGTACCTAATCCTTGGAAAGAAACCTAGTGTTGATTCGAACTTCTATTTTTGGATTTTCCAGATATTTAATAGGTATAGTCTAGGCACTTAGCAACGAACCTTTCACATCTCTGATCTGTTTTTCTTCTGCTTCCTCTGTTTCTGCTATTCCTTTTACAACTGAGTTTTAGATAAGTGAGGTGGATTGTGAAAATGGGAGGGGCTTCGTTGCCGCCGGGGTTTCGGTTTCATCCAACTGATGATGAATTGGTTGGATATTACCTTCAAAGAAAAGTTCAGGGGCTTGAGATCGAGCTTGAAGTTATCCCCGTGATTGAATTGTACAAATTCGATCCATGGGAGCTTCCAGGTACTCCTCTAACAAATCCTTTTTTGCAGCATAATGAACCAAAAATCTATATCTTTTATACGAATTCTGTTATTGGTTTGGCTTCACATTCCTTTCGCTCTCATTGACTGGGAATTTAAGACTTAGTTGCCATTTGTGAACTTGCAGAGAAGTCATTCCTTCCCAAAAGGGATATGGAATGGTTTTTCTTCTGTCCAAGGGATCGAAAGTACCCAAATGGTTCAAGAACCAATAGAGCCACTAAAGCTGGCTATTGGAAGGCTACTGGTAAAGACAGGAAAGTTGTGTGCCAATCATCAGTCACTGGGTATAGAAAGACACTAGTTTTTTATCGTGGACGAGCTCCTTTAGGGGATAGAACAGACTGGGTAATGCATGAATATCGCCTCTCAGATGATGTTTCTCACGGATCACCAAATTTTCAGGTAACTTCAAATTTTCTTGCATAACACCAGAACTAGCCCGTTCTTCTTCACTACAGAGTTTATGGTAGTTCAGCAGACTCATGTCGTTACCGTGATACTTGCTGTCCAGGGAGCTTATGCTTTGTGCCGTGTAGTTAAGAAGAATGAACAAGGGCACAAAGTGAGTGATTCACAGGCTGGAGAGTCTAAAACCAAGAAAAAAGTCTCAAACAATGTTGAGTTCACCTCAACTGGAATAGCAGCAAATGAGCCGGTGGCCATCTCTGGGGATGCTTCTTCTCAGGGAAGTTTCTTGCATAATGAGAGTCGTTATTCCAGTCCTCTTACTTCTCCTTATCAAGATGCACCAATGGCGGAGCTCGAACCTGCTTCACTGGGGAGCAATCCTTCAAACTTTTGGGTCTCTTCGGATTTGATTCTCGATTCCTCCAAGGTATAAAATGTCTAAGAAGGTACTTTAGAACTTGATGGTTACGACATAAATGTTTCTTCTAACATGATTGCCATTATGGTCGAATGTAGGATTACACTCAAGTACATGATTCGGTATCTGAACATTTTCCTCAGTATGAATACCAAAGCTCAGTGAACCAATGGCTGCCATATGAGCACACAACAGAGTTCTCTTCAAGTTCAGGATACTCGAATTTCACCGAACCTACAGATGATTTCAGTCAGATTGGCTACATATCACCCTACTCGGGACACGGAAACATGGGATTTTATGGAAATGAGGACATGGCTTACAAAGGTTATGATCCGACCAGTTCAGTAAGATATGCAAAACAATTTTAAGAAGAGAAAGGAGAGATCATAGTGGCTCTTTTTTTTGCAATGCAGGATCTGAAACTTGTGATCAAGCTCCAATATGCAGACAAGCAAGTGGAGATGGAGGTTTAGGGGAATATTATGGTGGTCTTTGGTTGCAGGAAGACAATATGATAATCAGGATATAGTAATCTACCTTGATTATGGAGTATCATAAGAGAGAGGGTTCCCCAAGACAACACCTTTTAACGTTTGTTCTTGGATGGGGAAATAGGTGTTAAACTGCTATATTAAAGACTAAGTGGAGCTAAGAGTCTATTGCATTGGGTGGTATAATAGCTAAATGTAATCCTTCTTGTTTATGTTGTTATAATGTACTCCTCCTGGTTGTCATCACTTTTTAGAGATTGCACCAGGAGTGGATTTGGTTATCTTCAATTTCATGAACTTTCTTTTGCTATTATGGCCTTATAAATAGTACATGTTACTTTTCCGTAAATCTGAACTTAGTTGCAAGTGATCACATGTCTGAAACAGTACAATTATATTCACTCCATCACTTCAAACACTCACGCAAGCAACCCAATAGGATGTTAAGTTGCAGTTACAATCCGGATTATCATTGCCGCAATTTTGTAATTGCGGTTGCATGCAATCAGGCTCGTTTTATGTGTAATTATCGCATCTGCTGAGTAACCCACCACAATCCGCGAGTACAAGAGATTCAAGAACCGTATGATATGAATTTTTATCTTCAGTCCTTTCCTTTTCATGAAGGCTTCCAAAATCTCATTTGACTGTAAGTCACGAGCAATGGATGAATTATTTGCAAATTTCCACTGTTCTCTAATGATTATTTGGGTATATTATCAGATGACACAAATTCATGACAATGTGTCCCATTCTTCTGTAGAATCTTATGAAAAGACTTACATTAATCTCACCTTAACAACACTTTCCTTAAAGGCTTATTAACCATACAGGACCTTTTCAGGCCACCCCAACTGACATTCTCCAAGAATAGATTCTGCCACCCTCTATTCCTTCATCAAAGCCACCTACCTACCTTCCTTACATAGCTTTGTGGCTAAGGCCGGCGTCTTTGCTTCCATCAAAGTGATAAACACATCATTTGTTAGTTCAGAAAACAATTTCTTTTCACTATATTCCCCACCAGGGAAAGTTTGAAACAGAAAAAGGAAGTGCACCATGGAATAAACAAGTGCATTTATGAGCAATTAGCTATTTTCAGCATCTTCTTCCTTTTCTCTTTTCATTCTCTTTTTTCTTAAAAAGTAATGTAGTTTAGTGTAAAATCAAAGTAATTTATACCAGCAGAAAGCCCATCAAAGAACCATCCTTTCTGTTTTTCCAAGTGAAGCATTCATATTTTCATACATGCATCCATCTAAGGTTTAAAATAATGCAAGGTGGTCATCAGGTACCTTAGTATAAACTAGCAATTTTAGGGCTACAGAAAACTACGACTTCTTGGACATTGGCCCTAGATTCGTCTCCAAATATGGACTCTTTACCATCCTCCCTCTTAGCATACGACAGTCCTAATCTAGACTTGGCTTGCCTCAAGTCACCTATACCCGAATTGGTATCTGGCCCAGCAAACCCGCCCATGACAGGTGCTAGTGGAGGACCAATGAGGAGTCCATCAGCCCCAAACTGAGGCCCGCCCCGAGCATAATCGAAAAGAGCTGCACCACTGCCACCAATCTTGGGTAAGATGATGGCGTCAGTTTTCTCGTCACTTTCCCAATAGAAAAGAAATGCATCAAACGTGTCATAGTAATCGTCTGTGCTTCTGTAGCCTTCAGGGTTAAAGGCTCCAAACTTGAAGGACTTGTCTGTATAGCCTATAATCACGCATGGTCCCTTGAAGTCGCTACAATTATGGAAGTTCGTTGCACTAAACCCATCTATGGTGGCTTTGTAGCAGCACTTGAGCTCCTTACCTGCACGAATCTATTTGAATTTTAGGTGAACTAGTAATCAAGTTAGGCCCTGAAGTTTGGCTTTTGTTTATAGTTTCAACAGACAAAGCTTTCTTATCCTATTCCTAGGTAATGAAGAAGACAAAAACATGATGTTTAGAATATGAAACAAGAGAGTACCCCTTAAGAATGTTGTGTCTACAAGAGAAGGAGAGAAGGGAAGGTCAACTTCATGGTACTTAGGTTGCTGCTTTTCGATATTGTTTCTTCTGCCTAAGTTCCATCCAAATAGACTCTGTGTTTGTGGGCTTCTCTTCCATCCATAGTGCAGAGAATTGGAGATACAACAAGCCATCCACATGTAACCAATCATTCACAAACAACCCCTTAGAGATTTATCTTATCCTTCTGCACTTGTCCGGTTGCCCCACCACAAATGACCTGTAACATTTGTATTTGCCTTGGTAGCAAAAGCCTCCCTAGAGAAGGTACCACCATATATTGCAAGCTTTCAAATTAGAGGAAATACGATTGTAATTGCAACAAATTACAATAACGAACTTGAATGCAACAACTATTACGTTAAGATATATCTCATCATTTAGTTTTGACATTTTTGATAATTGGATCGACAATAAGATAATTATTAAGATAAATTATGAATTAAATCTTAGAGGTAAAATAAGCAAGGAAATAACACGTAGAAATTTAACATGATTCATCTGTTAATTTGGGCTACATCTACGGGCCAAACTTCGAATAAATTTTTCACTAATAAAACAGCAGATACAGAGAGTAAAAATAATACAACAAAATAGTGGCGCTCTAACACAAGGTGTTTTTCAAATTTAATATCCCTAAGATAATATCCTCATTATTTTGTCACTCAACTTATTTAGGAAGAACTTTTTCTAAAAAATACCCAAAATCACCCTCTTCACACAAAACTTTAAACACACAAATCTCTCTACCTGACCACATATTCATGCATTTAAAAACACACACATATGAAAGAGGGAAGGGTGGGTCTTTATATAGACCCTCCGCCGCCTTTGCCATAAACTGTCCACAACCACAGCTTGCATGCAAGCTGTCCACCATCACAGCTTGCATGCAACTTGCGAACAAGTTGCATACAACTTGTTCTTAGCAACTTGATTCTTTTTCTTAAATGTCTAAATCTAGAATGACAGTACCACGTATGTCGGTACCACCTTACAATTTTCTCCCTGCTGACTGCATGATATTTACTATCATTTATGCAGATGATCGATAGAACTCAAACTTTCCCCTGGGTAGAACTTTTGTCATCATATCTGATCCATTCTGATCCGTATGAATTTGCTCAAGCTGTAATAACTTCTTCTCTAACATCTCTCTGATCTAATGATATCTCATATCAATATGCTTTGATCTTGAATAGAATGAGGAATTTTTCCCAAGGTGAATACACTGTGACTATTGCAAAACAGTTGATATCTATCCTACTGAAAACCAAGTTCTTCTAAGAACTTCTTCATCCATAAGAGCTCCTTGCATGCTTCAGTTGCAGTAATAAATTTTGTTTCAGTGGTAGATAGAGCAACACATTTTTGCAATTTTGATTGCCATGATTGTAACATCCCCTCACCAATATGAAGCGTATTTTAGTCATTTGTAATGTTTAGGAGTGTTTATAGTGTAGTGACATATTCATGCATTCACATGCACATGAATAGTAAATAGTGAATTTTTG
>JANQBM010000001.1:24156964-24172355 GCA_025594535.1 Erythroxylum domingense | reverse complement strand
TGCTTCAACGTGGATTCTTCAACTGCTTCCTCAAGCCACGCATAATCCTCTTGCTTCAACAACTGTTGTTCGTCCTTCAGCCTTTCCACGTACTCTTCCTATATTTTTTAGACCACTCACGCTACTCTCTTTGTTTACGCACAAACTTCATATTTTTCAGACCACTCACGTCACTCTCTTTGTCTGCTTCTGTTTTCGTTCCTCTCTTCCCAGATCATGCCACTCTCTTCTCTTATTTTTCACCACTCACGCTACTCACTTTTCTTCTTATTTTCCATACCATTCACGTTACTCCTCCTCATGCACACACCTCTTATTATTTTTCAGACCATTCACGCTACCTCCTTTCTCCAAACACACCTCCAGATCACGTAGAGAGAGACAAACTTTGGTCCTTTTGTTCAGTGATGGAAAAAAACGAAAAACTCTCTCGTTGTGGAAGCAGCTGCGAGGTAATAATCAGAGGAGCGTTTCTTGTGTTCTCCCTCTTATCGCCAAGATGCCATCTACTTTATTTGTTGTCTTACCTCTCAAAGAAAAGGAAAGCTCCTGGTCCATAAGGGTTGTGCGTCAGCTCCTTTCTTTTGGTTGTAAGTGGGGGCTGTAGCATGGTGGAAGCATGGAGCTTGTGTTGATGGAAGTGAAGGCTGAGTTGGTGGGGGCTGCTGTGGAGTAGCTATTTCGGTGGAGTGAAATAATGAAATGTGGGGCTGATGTTGTCTCTGCTGAAGCTTAAAATTTGTGTTGAATATGATGCTTGGGAATTTATTTCTCCTAAATTATAGCTTAGAAAAATTTGAAATTGGTCCCAAAAAATCCGTCCATGAGTCAAAAATTTAAGTATAAAATTTTAGAATTTTTGGCTAAACCAATCTCAAGATAAAAATCCTACAACGACTAAAGGTCAAGTATGCCAGAAATCCAGAATTTGCTTCTTTTGAGAGCTTTTCTTACTTTAGGCTTTTAAATGTCCCTAATTTAATATGTGCCTAAAATTAGAATAAATAACTCTTAATTGGTGCATTTAATCATTAAATGGACAAGAGTTTAGCAAATTTAAATCTAAAATCAACATAAAATGCCCATTAACATTGATGAAACTTTATTTATTAAAAAATTCAAATCTGATTTGATGATTGCTCATATTTATGTTGACAATATTATGTTAGATTCCACTCATCAAAAATAATTTGTTTTTGCTCTCATCTTAGCCGAGGGTCTATCAAGAAACAGTCTCTGTATCTCCATCGGAGATGCGGGCATGACTGCGTACATCTTACCCTCCCCATACCCTGCTTAGGTGGAAATTTGGATATGCTTAGTTTAGTTTCAGTTTAGTTTATTCCACTCATCCAAAAATGGCGGACAACTTTGTTGAATTAATGACAAGTGAATTTGAAATAAGTATAGTAGGTGAGTTAAACTTCTTTTTAGGTTTGCAAATCAAGCAAGTGAAGGATGGCATTTTTGTATCGCAAACAAAATATGCGAAGAATTTAATAAAGAAGTTTAGGCTTGGGAATGCTAGGTATGTGAGAACCTCTATAAGTGTCTCCGCAAAGCTAAACAGAGATGAGAATGATAAAAATGTTGATGTTAGCCTCTATTGGAGCATTATTGGGAGTCTATTGTATTTAACCGCAAGTAGACCAGATATCTATTATAGCATCGAAGTATATGCTTGCTATCAAGCCAACCCAAAGGAGACACACTTGACAGCTATAAAGAGGATTATCAGGTATGTGAGCAGTACATCTAAACTTGGAATTTGGTATACATGTAACTCTATGTCTTATTTAGTTGGGTATAGTGATGCGGTCTAGCTCGAAAATTTAGACGATCGGAAAAACACTTCAGGTGGTTGTTTCTTCCTGGGTAATAATCTGATTTCGTGGTACAGTAAAAAACATAATTTGATTTCACTTTCAACCATAGAAGCAAAATATATTGTTGTAAGTAGTTGTTGTTCCCAACTTCTTTGGATTAAACAGATTTTGGAAGATTACGGAATTAATCAGGAGGTGTTGAAAATCCTATATGATAACAAGAGTGCGATAGACATCTTGAAGAATCCGGTTCAACATTCAAGAACGAAAATGTTGATTTGAATTATCACTTTATATGAGAGCTGGTGAAGAAAAAAATAGCCACTTTGTCTTATGTCACTACTAAAAAACAACTGGCAGATATTTTTACGAAATCTCTTGACACAGTCAGGTTTGAACTTCTTTTAGGGGCCTTGGGACTTTGTTATTTAAATATTTGATGTATTATTTATTTTAAAAATGAAGCGTTAATTCAAAAGGGATCAAAATGCCTAACTTGTTTTATTTCCCCTTCTGTTACCACCGCACCTGCTGTTACTTCATCTCCTTCTCAGTCTACACTTAAGCTTTTGGTTTGTATTTTGGCCTATCCATTGAAGACCCATTTAAGATTCAGCACTTCCATCAATGTGGCTATCATCTCTCTAGTATCTCTCTCTCTACACCGATGGGTGTATCCGAGAGCTGGTGAAGAACAAAATAGCCACTTTGTCTTATGTCACTACTGAAAAATAACTGGCGAGTATTTTTAAGAAACCTCTTGACACAGTCAGGTTTGAACTTCTTGGAAGGGCTTTAGGACTTTGTGCTTTAAATATTTGATGTATTATTTATTTTTAAAAAATGAAGCATTAATTCAAAAGGGATCAAAATCCCTAACTTGTTTTATTTCCCCTTCTATTACCATCGCACCTACTGCTACTTCATCTCCTTCTCAGTCTACACTCAAGCTTCTAGTTTGTATTTTGGACTATCCATCAAAGACCCATTTAAGATTCAGCACTCCCATCAATGTGGGTTTCATTGCTCTCTGGTATCTCTCTCTCTACACCGGCGACACCCATCTCCATTTGATTGGGTTTTTTTTATTTCTGACATTAAAATGGGCAAGACAAAGGAGAAATCTTCCTCTTCAGTAATGGAGAAGCCACAGGGGGCACCCACTCGTTGTTCAAACTGTCTCCTATTGAACTCGACGTTTGAAAGGAAATTGACCGGGGTTGGTTCATCTTTTGTCGCCCCTATTGAAATTCCCAACACCACCTCAGTTATAGACCATCAGAACAAGATGATGCTATGCAGATGCTGCTTTCAATGGTCGGAGACTCTTCATCTGACTTCGATGAGGATCTCAGTGCAGATGCTCCATCGACTGCTCCTCCTATTGTTCCTCATAAACGGACGAAGCAGCTAGCTCAGAAAATAGTCTGCCCACCTCAGAGAATTTCTTCTGGTCGAATGACAGTGGACAATGTAGTATCATTTAAGTTCAACACTTCTGAAAGCTACGCGAAAATGGGATACTTTCAGCGCTATCGAGTTAATCCTTGACCACCTGATTAATTTAGATAAATTTCAACATCATCGATTGGATATTCTGTTATCGGAAAGAAATGTATTCCAAGTTGCGTTACTACTGTAACACTCTGATTCAGAACTGGTAAAGGATTCCAAGTTGCGTTACTACTGCAACACTCTGATTCAGAATTGGTAAAGGTTTACTGCAATTTGACTAGTGATGTATTGACTGATACTGCATTGAGTTATAAATTGGTGTATGCAAAGGCGACTGGTACAATTTGACACTGATAGACTAAATTTTTTAATGGGGTTTGATAATCTAATTGGAGACCAAATTTATGATGTTGATTGGACTGTTTCGAATGATTTGATTGCTACTGTGTTAACTGGAGGCAAATTAACTGCTTGGCCATCCAGTTCGGTGCTATGTGCTTCTATGTTGACACAAAAATATTTTGTGATTTATAAGTTAGTTTTAACTAATTGGATGCCTAGTACGTATGCTATTTCAGTTTATTTAGCTCAGGCTAAATTGGTTGGCGTGAATTTTAATCCAGGGCGACTCATAATTGAAGCTCTGCTGGCTGTTGGGGGTAAATCGCACTCCTTGTTATATTTTCCATGCTTGACAACTCAATTTTTATATGCCAATGGAGTCCCTCAATTAGAGTCGAGTGTCCTTGAACTAGTCACCTTGATGAATATTTTGCCAAGAATTTTCAACCAACCACGAGTAACGAACTTGCCCTATATCTCACCTGACTCTTCGGATGCCTCAGGCACTTCCTCTATCAATCCTTATACGACTTTATTCACTAAAATTGAGAGTATTGAAGGCATTTTTCAAGTGAGATTTGACGCTCTTCGTCAACTGAAGCAGAGGGTTCTTCGATTCTCTTATGCCTCTTAACTGCTCTTTTTGACATCCTTTGTCCCAAAAGGCGAGAATACTTGGGTCTGTGTTGATTGTTGCCGTGTCTTTTATATTTTGTTTATTTTGAGATGATTTTTAATCTTGGATGCTATTGTCTATAGATGGACCTTGGATTGAGGGGGAGTCTTTGTCATACGAATTGTAAATTTGATATTTATAAGTCCAATTATGTTATTTGGGGGCAGTTTCATATTTGTGACAAGCAATGCCAAAAAGGGAGAGATTGTTAAGATATATGTTATATATCTTATCATTTAGTTTTGGCATTTTTGTTAATTGGACCTAAAAACAAGATAATTGGATTTGTTTGGGTAATGCTAGCTGGACCATGGCTTAAAAAATTGTCACTTTGGTGTGATTAAACGATACTTCTTATTTGACTTGGATTCTTAAATCAAAAGGCTATCTTGGATAATGTTGGATATATGATAGAGTTTAATCTCGTGAGGAAGTGTGTTTTGGATTACGTAACTGAGGGCTGAAGGGGAATTGTGTAAAAAATTTCACTTGTGTGCATGTGCTCTCTAACGACGTTCTCTTTTTTGGGTGCACGGTTTATGAACTTACGGTTGTGAGCATGATTGTTCGTTGTTGTCAATTGGATGGAAGAGCTTATGTATTAATTTCACATTGAAGAGTATTCCATCTTGGTGTTGCGGCTTCTGTTAATTGATTGGATGTGTGGGCATTAAATCTTGTAATGTGGTTCACATCTGGGTGATTTTCTTATGTGAGTGACTTCTACCAAGGGTTGGTTGTTGGGTGCGTTGTTGATGTGATTACGGCTTATGACTCCCGCGTGATATTAGTTATGCGTTGAATCCTTGGCATGTCGTGGTAGATGTGTTTCTGGTGCAGATGTGACTTTACGTTAATATTTGCGTGAATCAGCTTGGTATCTTTTTTAGTTCTCCAAAGTCAATTGGAATTTGGGGGCTGATTTATTATTTTGACTAACTACGATAGTTCCATCGGTGAACAACTTTCAGATTTTTCTTTGGAGAAGCTAAAAACTTCGGGATGTTGTTTTTTTCTATCTCAAGTGTATTATATTTTGTTCGTAGTTATTTAATTACTTGAGTTATTTATTTATTGTCTTTCATTAAAAGATTGTTGTGAGAAATCCTCTGTTGGGGTAACACGAGTTGATCATGTTATTGGATGTGAAATACTTTTACGAGTTGTGAGAACGAGGGATAGTGTCAAGGGCTGAGTGAGTCGGCTCAGTAAAGCTTTGAATAAAACTATTGTTGCTAATGAAAGTATTAAACTGAGAGAGGGCCACATAGACGTAAATAAAGTATGTTGAACTGCGTTACTAAATTTTAGTGTTGATTTATATTTGTGCGTTTAATTTTTTGATATTTAATTATACTAGAGACGAAAGAGGTAAAATCGAAGAGTTTGTAAAACCATTATAATTTATTGTTTTTCATATCTCAACCTATGTTACTTGTGCAAACCATTGTTCTTGAAGATGCTTATCAGTTGACTACTTATGAAACACAGACGTAACGTATTGTCTCATGTTTAAAGCCAAAAAAGGAAGAGGTAAGATTAGTAGTGAATATAGTAGATTGGTAAAGATCTCATGTGGTCTGCACTTTTATTTATTGTCTTCTATTATAGTTTTTAGCGAATCTCAACATATTCAAGCTAATGTCACTGAAAACTTCTAATCCAAGAAGGCACCAACAAATTTTGTATAACATAATCTATATATGTATATATATATATGAATCAAACAGTTCTAGTACATAGAATCATTCCACGACTAGGGAAGGCAAGTTGCTGTGATCAATATTAATTTTTGGAGTCTCGAAATTGATAGCAACATCGTCTCCATGTCTATACTCTTTGAAGCAAGCTACTCTCGCCAATTCTTCAACTTCCTCAATTACAATGTCGAGCCTTGCCACTGTCTCCACCAGCAAAGATGCAAAAGCTGCAAAAGGAAGGGCCTCTGCAAACTCTAGACTTGTCATGGCAATTTTGCTCAACTGTGGCCTCAAGGACTTTCTCTCGCTTTCCTTGGATCGTTGCTCATGATTCCTTTTACTCTTCCAATCAAGCAACGCAGAACTGTCAGTCTTAAAGCTTGACAAAGAAACGTTGTGATCCTTTTCGTGCTTGGAGAAGGCATGGGTAGATGCCAGGGCTAGCATGTTTTTGTTGGATTGGTTATTGTTGGAGCCCAGGAAAAGTCTTGGTTGTGATTTTAAGGCAGTGTTGAGGTCTTGCAGGGCTTCATGGAGGTGGTCCGAAAGAAGTTCAGGAGAGCAATGGCGGCGACACTTTATGCTGCTCGCTAGTTCTCTTAGCACTTTCGACACTTCACTAGCAAGGCAAGTGCATGGATCTTTGAAGAGGGCACGACAAGATTTTGGGGTCTGGCCAGAGAATGATGGAATGGTAAACTCAATATACATTTAGAATTGGAGCACAATTTTAAGACAAATCTATCAATCACCTGGATTTCTGTCTCTAAACATCCATGAAGAGCCACTACAGTGTATCCAAAATGACGAAGTCCTGCTCCTAATTTCACATATTGCTGCCAGGGATATCTGCAATGCCTAGAATGTCTCGGTTCCCAACTGGCATGCAAAGCCTATAAGTAATAGGTTTGAGTAGAAATTAATGTTTGAAGATAAACATAATTGACTATATAATTATTTGTTAATGTATTGATATGATGAGAATTTTAGAGTATTAAGGATCTAAACATCTTGATTTGATTACTAATATATGCGTGGTTGTAATACTATAAGAAGAATGGGGTGATATTACCATATTGAACAATGTGAAACTGAAGAAAATTCGTGAAGAAAGATATGTGAAGAACTTACCAAAGCTTCGTCTCGTGATTTTGAGTCCAAAACAGTCTTGTAGCCTGTATAGATTGGATCTTCAGATGGTTCATTTTCGTTCTCTTCTTTGTCGGCGTCGCTGAAATACTTACCGACGCAAACTGCAACATTTGAAGAGTTTTGATTTTGCACGCATCATGGTACAATCGAATAAAATGTGTTATCTATAATATGAATTTGCATACCTTCTATTGAATTAGCTAAGCCTTCAAGCTTTTGGACAGTGGAATGATGCAGGTCCTCTCCCGACCAAATTGGGAAGATTAGAAGACTCATGAACAAGCAGATACCACAACCAATGGCAATAGTGTAGAATCGTTGCAGTGCGATCTTCAACACATCAGTGTCACGATAACTTGAAACAGTTATCAGGTTGAAGGTCAGTAGAAATATGACAACCCCATAATCATAATTCTTCTTCACATAAGGAAAGAATCTGGTGTATGTTGCTGCAGCTCCTGTGAAATCAAATGTTTAAGTTCAGAGTTCATACTTGCCTGGCAAGAACTAGTTTCATCAGGTTCGTTTTGAAAAGTTTTAAGAACTAACCTATCACAAAAACTGCAGCTCCAATAAAAACTGCACGAAAAACCTGACCAGTTGCCTCTGCAATGTACTCTATGATAAAAGCCAATGATCCAGCCATAACTGTTCCCAGTCCTCTATTAAGACCCTTGCACAAAGTTGCCCCTGGCAAAGAGTTCCGGCATAATAAGTGCCTCTTGTTTGTGAACTGAAACTTAAATCTTAACATAAAATGGCAATGAACACTTTAGGAAGCTTACCTGCAGTGAACTCTAGCACAACAACAACAGTCATAACAGCCCAAATGGCACTTTGTCCAATCCCTTCGAAAAATGGCTCAAGCAAATATAACAAGGAAACTAACGTCAAAGCTCCACCAACTTTCAGAGCATGCACAATTCTTCGAGGATCTTCTCTACCAATTTGCCAACTTCTCCTCCATAGCATACCTGGAAACCCTTTCATTCTCTTCCCACAAACTTGGATTCTCGTCTTCCAATCTTCCTTACTCTTTCCCGATCCAGCCATTTCCGCTTCCACCCCAACATGCACTTTGGGAGACATAGTAACACACTGCAAATCGAAAAGAAGTCAACACATAAGCAGTTCATAACAGTCTTAAATAGGCGAATTCTGCTCCGGTGCCCGTAACTGGAAAGGAAGATTCTTGGAACCTAAGATGGACAGCTTTAAACGTGTGAGATTAAAGAAATGTTACCATGCAGCAACACTCGGGCAGGTGGTAAGCTAACGCCTAATAGGGTGATGCAATACTTGGGGGAGTTTTTAACTTAGAAATGAGAAACTCCAAGTCTCTCTAGACACCGGATCCGGCCTTTTTATTTACAATCGGTGATACCTGTCAAGTATTCACATGTCTTGCATAAAAAGACGTGCAGATATTGATGACATACAATTGCTTAGGACAATAAAATATTATACACAACAAATTACGCTCTGTTTAGGTACGGCCACTCATGACATCATAGGGATTGATTAGAGATTTCTGTAATCTGCAAGGGGAAGTGAGTGAGACTCCCTGGTCAGGGGAATTTCATGTGGTAGGTTAAAAGAATGCAATATACAATCTTCATTCCGTATAAATTTGGTCTCTAAGGCCACTATGCATAATAATTCATAAATTTCTTAATCTGAACAAATTACTTAATCTATTTATATATTTGTGAATCTTATCGAATGAAAATAAAACTTCATTTACCCTTTTACTCGTTAAGTTAATTGAAGCAGTGGAATAGAATTGCAATTACAAGTTAAAATTATAATAAATTTACGATTGTCTATTAAAACTGGACGGTGTATTATATTTATGATAAATGAAATTTTTAAAAAGATCAATAATAAATTTGAATATTATGAAATTGAGTGAAAAATTATAATCCACCAAAAAATAAACACCTTGTAATTAACAAACCAAAATTTAAGGCCAACATTCTCATCACCTATAAAAATTGAATTTGGAAGAGATAAATTCGATTTATCTTACTTTAAACAAATCCAATATAATAATTATAATAATAACTTAGTAAAAATTTTGCTAACATGTAAATTTCAAAGAGGTTCAATAATACATAAACCCTTTTGAATATGATGATTAAAAAGGCATAAAATTATATCACAAGTTGGGAACGAAAACAACTAATTGAGTTGATACAAATTTAAGTGTGTGGTTGGGGAAACCGTGCACCGCCAGTTGACCATGTTGAGCAATTGGTCCAACCACCACATAACTTGAGAGGCAGTATCACTTTCTTTCAGTGCTGGCTCAAAACTCACGAGAAACTGGAAAAATACAGCTGGGTTAGCTCTATTATTGACTGTCCAGAAAACAAAGGGTTCTTTAGTTTATTTATTGTTAACCTAACAACATCAACGTCTTTGATCTTCATGGTCTAACACATTTGATACTTTTACATACAATTACGTATATTTGATAAACATATTTCATACTTATATATGTTGTTCTGTTGATACTTTTGTGTCCAAGATTTCTCGTGTCTTCTCAACTCCTCAATCTGAAGTCTATGTTTTGCCACTTGGCAGCTTCTTTTTTCATTTCATTTGCTTTTCTAATTTAATTGGCTCGAAATTGTAATTATGATGAATGATGATGCAGTTTGATTATGATTAATTGTGAGAATATAACATTTGAAGGATAATATGTAAACAGATATATTCTATAATAAAATCCAAGTAAATCAATTTTTTTAACTTCCCACTAATCTCTAATTTGATGACTGTGTTTTTTAACTTATATTCTAAATGATTCACTGGAATGACAGAATGTATCTATCTACTTAGATGTAATTAATGTACAACTATTCTTTAAGATTTTGAAAAATAACCTACAATCTTTTAAGTTCAATATTATTAGGACTTAAATTTTTTAAAAAATAATACATTCTCTGTAAAATTTGACAAATAACATCTTATAAGTCATACTGATTTTAAATGCTCATCATTATTAAAACTGTACAAATTAATAATTCCATCTTATCAAATGCTCATTTTAATAATTGCAATTTAATAAACTGTAATATCTTAAAATTAATCGTAAACCCTACAGAAAAGTAGTGGCGTAGTGTCCATAAATCGAGGCTCCAAAAGTGCAAAGTATAAAAGCAACATGTCGTCTCTTTTTCTTTTCATTTAAGTGAAGCTTCGAATACGGTTGTCATTGTCATTGCCCATGATCAATATTTGTTAAATAAAGAAATGTAATTAAAGTGTATGATAATTTATTAAATATTTCTATGGCAATTTTTTGTCCAAAAGTCTTTTTGAGTTATACTTTTTAGATATCAATCGTTATTATCATATACTTTTAGTTATGTTCAAAAGCTTTTTAAATTTAAGTCGTTAACCTTTAAATGTCACGAAAATAATAAGATAAGAGACAAGTGTCTAATTATTATAATTAAAGAATTTAATACATAAAAATGATTATTTTTCTAGTCATAACTTTATACTAGATAATAATTTAACATGCCATGAATCTTTTTATAGTACATTTAGAAAAATCTCATACTATACTAATGTGCTAATATTGATAAGTTAATTTGTAACGGATTTCAAAATATTATTTAAATTTATGCAATTTATCACACACTTTTCTATTTATAAAACATTAAATTGCAAATGAGTATAACTAGTTATCATCTTCTATATATGAAGCAATCAATTTTTATACGGAGATATGTACTTCTATGAATAAAAACAAGTATTCATCAAATTATTTAGGAAAAGATTTTAACATAGAGTTCTTTATTTTTTAAAATATATAATATGATAAATATGCTTATATATATTTCTCTTGTTGTATGTAATAAATTTAAATCTTATAACATCACTATTTTCATAAAAATACTATGCACTTCATAATTTCATGGCTATAAGTTAATATACATTGATATAGAGGAGTTAGTGATCCAAACAAATTTTAAGATAAAATTAATATGATCTCAAATCATTAATCTTAGATTATTAAAGATAAATTTGATTGTAGAAGCGTACTTGAATCCTTTGGAATATATTTGATTGAGTTGTTACGGCTCTTTTAGCTTTTAACTTTCTAGAAATACATATAGATTATCTATATTTTCCAAAAACTAATTAATCATAACCACTTATTTATATGTATAATGCTTATTTCTAATTTTCCCATCAAAAGTTAGGAATATAACACTCGGGTTTCTACACATATAATAAACATAATTAATTAGATGATTTAAGTTCATTAACTTGAAACCTTAATAGATCACTTTTAATCATAATTCAAACCTTATAATAGCCCATGACATATATATATATAGTTCGTTAAATCTTCCACTTGAACTACATATATATAATACCTTATATGTTATAATAAACCTTATAATAAACATAATTAATTAGATGATTTAAGTTCATTAACTTGAAACCTTAATAGATCACTTATATATGTATATATAATTCCAACGATCTTCCACTTGGACTACATATATATAATACCTTATATGCTATAATAAACCTTATAGCTTAAAATTACTATTATTATAAAATCATCTTTAAACAATCTGATCCCTCAATCATATTAATATAGAGTCAAAGAAATATTTGTCACAATTATCATGACTAGACTCATCAATGGTCATATGCAACAATATAATTAATAATATAGATTAAGTATGGATGTGTAGCACAGAAATTTCATGGCATGTGATCTTAATTCTTAACATTTCTATTTTCAATTGGTCCTACATTATTCTTTAGTGAGATCAAACAAATCAAAGTGTAAACACATAATCATTCATATTGTTGTATTAAATCATAAAAATCCATAGCACATGCCAATAACCATGAGTATCTATAAACACGAACTCCTATTAAACTATCATATCATCAAATAACATAACACCCATATGAGTGATGTGCTCATGAAAGGCCTTGGGTGATAAAACTTTTATGTAGCAAATATGCAATCTGAAGTTTGTCCCAACATGTTCTATAAGCATCTTACTACTCTAAATTCTTTCTTTAACAACCAAAAACTTAATGCTGATATGTTTGGAATTTGACGAGCTTCTATTATTATTATAATACATCACTGTTGACTTATTGCCACAAAATAACTTCAATAATCTTTTAATGTTATTTATAATTTACAGCATAGTAACAAAGTTTCATAGCCATATCTCGTGATTGGATGCCTTATAACATGCTATAAACTCAGTTGTCATGATAGAAGAAGCTATAAGTATCTACTTAGCACTCTTTCAAGAAATAACTAATTCAACTAATGGGTAGATATAGCCTAAAATGGATATATGACTATCTTGACATCCTGAAAAATCAGAGTCAAAATACTCAATGATCTCTAATTGATCTAATCTTCTACATTGAACCAAGAGAGGTTCTAACCAAAGTTTTGATGAAAACAAAACAAGTACTACTAACAAGTTCTTTTAATGTTGCTCACGAGAAGAAATATGAAAACAAGATGGCATTTTGCAATCTTTAAGATGAGGATCAAGTCAAGTAATAGTTCAAGACAAATTAATATTATTTTATTTATTACTTATTATAAGCTCATTTTAATCAGCTTTGATAATCTAACAGGCTCACCATACACAAAATCTTTCAAATAATATTCGGGAAACATTTTGAAATTTAAGTGAATGATCATTTTCATGTAAATACACAAATAGTTATAGCTTAGAGAATTTATTATAATTGTCTAAATGTTGCATAATTTTTTAATAACAAGAAAGTGTTTCTTAGTCACATTTTCATCTTATCATACTAAGTATTTCCCTAGAAAGGAAGAATCAACCTATAGATAAATATGTATAAATTCCAGGGATAATAGCTAAGGTAGTATACTATAGGATAAGATTATGAGAGACTATTAAAATCTTTCTTTTGACTTGAATCAAAGTCAAAATTTTCAAAGTGAAACTAAAATTGTATTATAAAGGGGCAAAAATGGCCCTACTTAACTGCCTTATTTACATTAGGATTAACTTTTTTCCGCTTTTCTTTAGGACCATCCAAGGAGGTCATATAAAGGGAGATATACATTTATTCATGTTTTTAATATCGACACCAAAAATGTATAACACCCAATAAGATGATTGCAAAGTTGATATTTTTTGTCCTACAAATAAACAAAGGAAATTAATAGTCAATCTTCATGAGCAATTGTATTAACTAGATATAACACATTGAAAAGTATTGAGATAAATGCCAAAGATAATTATATACAAGATTTAATATATCATAATTCAGATTCATAAATCCTTAAGAGGTTCAATAGAATTTAGGAATAGTCCTTATCTTACATCCCTCCCTCCCTTTGTCACAAGCCAACATGAAAAATGTAGAAGATTTGCCTCTAGTGTGAGTGACCTCCACTTTAAGATTTGCCTGCTTCAAAATGCAAAAGCTTCCTCTTCTTTTACGATTGCATTTCTATTTACAAAACACATAAATTTCCCCTAAAAATGTTTGATTAATTGACTACTAATTAAATGCATGTATTTTGGTTGATGAGTAAATAATCTGCTTCAAAACAAAATGCTTATACATAAGTGTTTAACCTTAAAGTACAAATTAGTAATTATGCATTAAAAACTTAAGGGAATAAGCACATGGTCACTAGTCACATTGGCAAAATGTACACCATAAACACCATTTGTTAGTAAAATGGAGGTCGAATGAGAAATATTTAAAAAGTAGAAAGTTAAATTGGTAAAAATAAAATTTTGAGGACCATTGTGTAAAAATAAAAGTTTGAGGACTATTTATACTTAGCACTAAAGTTGACGAACCAATTTAAGCATTTTTTTTCTTTTATTTATCAGGATAATAGAATCGTTGCCTTGAGGTTCCCAACTTAGTAAAATTTGATGTATTTAATAATTCCTAATTTAAAGTTTTGATGATTTTTTTATTTTAATAATTTAGAGAAAGTGAATTGAGAGTAGAGACACATTGAATTTATAAATGTCAATTATATCAAATTTATCATTTAATTTTTAATTGTTGATTCATGAAATGATTGAATCTATAAATATTAATTAGATCAAATACATCATTTAAATTTAAGTCATAAACTCATTAAATAACTGACCTAAAAAAATATAATTTATGTAACATATTGCGTATACTGACAATTTATTCAATATGTTTTTTAAATATTACATATTCCAATATTATTAAAAATAATAATAAATAACCTCTAGTATTAGGGTTTACAATCAACATCCTTTTTCTTAAAGGAAATAAATGGTATCAAAGTTTTGATGGTGAATAATTGGTATCAAAGCTTCAAGGATAATAACTAGTATTGGAGCTCGGTGACGAGTTCTTATGTTATTTATTTACAACAGTTAGTTAAGGCAATCTTACAAAGACAACCACAAATTGCTCATGAATGCCCAAATAAAAGACTAGGAAATATCAAAGAAAAGGAGGCGAAGGCTTAATAGAAGAATCCTGTTAGACCCCTAAGTCTAGAACACGGGTTCGTGCGAGTGTTGGCAAGTCTTGGCTAATGCTTGGCATGCAGGTCAGCACGAGGAAGGCGTGTTGACAAGGGAACAAGGCGAAGTCCTAAAAGTTGACGAACTAAGTCATACAAGATCCGAGGGTGCGCGAAGACACTTGATTTCGACGGGGCAGGTCGAAGGTATGTAAAACATGCGAGGTTTTATGCTAACTCGGTTTGTGACTTGTACTTAGTCATGAAGCGATAAGACTACACCATGAAGTGAGCTGGATCATGGAAGATGGACTTGTCCATAGACGTGCATTAACAGACCTATGTGCAGATAGGCCTTGGTGATCACATCAGCAGTGACGTGGCAACTATGGATGATGTGGCACATGATGACTTAGCGGATAAGATCGCAGTGGATGAACATCAACTTTAAAAGATAAAGATCATCTGAAGATAGAGGAGATCTTCGCGGATAAGGATAATCATTCCTAGATAGAGTAATCTTTTAAATGTGATATAACTTAATCCTATTAAGGATAAGATAGGATAAGATTGTGATTTTAACTAGTAGAGTTCTATTAGGATTCTACCTGAGTCATCTAGTAGAGCCTATAAATAGCTTATTAGAGTTGAGAGCTATTCATTCTGTAACATCCCGTTTCCAGAGAACGGGTCGGACCAAAGAAACGGGTCCAGGTGTGGTAAATTACCACATCTC
>JANQBM010000001.1:24142341-24156864 GCA_025594535.1 Erythroxylum domingense | reverse complement strand
GATCCGGATATCACTGTCGATATCGGGTTCGGGTCCGGCGGGAGTTGGGGTGTTACACATTCAATCAGTGAGAGAGCTCATTGAGAGAAATCACTCAGAGGAGAGAGCTTTGAGAGTTGAGAGCTTTTGGGGAATTCTCATTGTAAGGACTTCGAGTAGGGAGTGCTTCGAGAAGGAGGTACTTATGTCTTTTATTAACATTTTGTGGAGAGTTAATGAAACAGTAGCTTCGGCTACATATAAATATCTCTTGTTGCTTTCTTTACTCTGTTTTACACTTAGGTGCGAATGAGGTGTTCGAGAAATAACGGAATTATTTGGCGACATTCACATAAGAAGGCTGAATCTTGCTTAAGCGAACCAAAGCGGGATTGCAGCACGAAAGTGGGCGTGACTTTTGATAAAAGTTTGGATCCAAAGTAAACCTTTGTGATAGCTAGTATCAGATCCAATCTAGAGCGATGGCTGGTAGAAGTAATATGACGGAAAGAGTTACCAAAATAGAGACAATTCTTGAGTCTCTAATCCCAATGGATGCGGGAGTAGTTCCTTTGTTGGAACGTATTGCAGCCTTAGAGTGGGAACTTCAAGCAATTATGAGAGCGCTCGAGGAATAGATGAAGGCTCGTGAGGAAATGGGTTATAATCTGTTAGTGCTCAAACGTGCGATGGCAAAGCAAGAGACGAGTGTCTGAGTGGAAAGCAATATAGTGAAGGTTCGAGACCCACAAGTTTTCTATGGAAAACGAAGTGCCAAGGAGCTCGAAAATTTTTTGTAGGACATGGACCAATACTTTGCAACAACAAAGGTGGCGAACTCAGAGAAGGTGTCAATCACAATAATGTACCTGGTGGGTGATGCCAACCTGTGGTGGAGGACGAGGACCTCTAATGACATCAGTGCGGGGAGACCTCCCATTGACACTTAGGAGAAGATGAAGAAGGATCTAACAGATCGGTTCCTACCCAACAACATTTCATGGCTTACGAGGGAATCTTTGAAGGGGTTGAAGCAAGACGGCTTGGTGAGGGAGTATGTGAGGGAGTTCACATCGTTGATGATGGACGTGCGGAACATGTCAGAGGAAGACAAGTTGTTCAACTTCATTAGCGGCTTGCAAGGTTAGGCACAAATAGAGCTTCGAAGGCAAAATGTGAAGGACCTTCCTAGCGCAATAGCAGCGGCTGACGCCTTGGTGAATCTTCAATTGCCACCACCAATTCTACCCAGCAGAGAGGGCAAGAAAAACGATGGAACCCAAGATGACAAGGAGAAAGGCAAAGAGAAGATGGGAGAATCTTCTCCATATAAGAAGAAACAATCGAAGGGAAAGGTTGCATGCTTCATCTGCGATGGGCTGCACTATGCTCGAGAATGCCCGAAGAAGAAGAAGGGCGAGGAGCAGATGAACTCCATAGTCACGAAGGACAAATGAGGGAGCAATGAAGATGACTCAGGGGAAGGAGTCATCAACAGCATTGCGTATTTGATTGTTATGGGCCTTGTGGAGAAGGATTCATATAAAAAGAAACTCGATGGAAAGAGGAAGTGGTATGTGGGAGAGGTACCAATGGAAAAGAAGACTTGCTCCAGTCTTCGACAGTTGGCGAAGGAGTCTTCAAGGGAACTGCTCGTAGAGGAGTGCCCACAGATTATTTCGACAAAGGTGTCAAATTCTTCTAATGGGGGTCGTTTGTTAGACCCCTAAGTCTAGAATACAGGTTTGTGCTAGTGTTAGCGAGCCTTAGCCAATGCTTGGCATGCAGGTCTGCATGAAGAAGGCGTGTTCATGAGGAAATAAGGCGAAGTCCTGCGAGTTGGTGAACTAAGTCATGCGAGATTCGAGGGTACTCGCAGACACTTGACTTCTACGGGGCAGTTAGGAGGAATGTAAAATGTGCGAGGTTTTATTCTAACTCGGTTTGTAACTTGTACTTAGTTATGGAGCATCGAGACTGCAACATGAAGTGAGTTGGATCATGGAAGATGGACTTGTCTATGGACATGCATTAACGGACCTATGTGCGGATAGGCCTTGGTGAACACATCAGTAATGACGTGGCAATTGTGGATGATGTGGCAGATAAGATCGCAGTGGATAAACATCAACTTTAAAAGATAAAGATCATCTAGAAGGATCATTTGAAGATAGAGGAGATCTTCACGGATAAGGATAATCATTCCTAGACAGAGTAATCTTTTAAATTTGATGTAACTTAATCCTATTAAGGATAAGATTGTGATCTTAGCTAGTAGAGTTCTATTAAGATTCTACCTGAGTCATCTAGTGGAGCCTATAAATAGCTCATTAGAGTTGAGAGCTATTCATTCGATCAATAGGAGAGCTCATTGAAAGAAATCACTCAGAGGAGAGAGCTTTGAGAGTTGAGAGCTTTTGGGGGAGTTCTCATTGTAAGGGCTTCGAATAGGGAGTTCCTTTGGAGTGCTTCGAGAAGGAGGTACTTGTGTCTTTTGTTAACATTTTGTAGAGACTTAATTAAAGAGTAGCTTCGACTACATATAAATATATCTTGTTGCTTTCTTTACTTTATTTTACACTTATGTGCGCGTGAGGTGTTTGAGGGATAATGGAATTGTTCGGCGACATTCACGTGAAAAAGATGAATCTTGCTTAAGCGGACCGAAGAGGGAGTGCCGCACGAAAGTGGACACAACTTATGGTAAAAGTTCGGGTCTAAAATAAACCTTTGTGACAAATCCTACCTCAATATGTTTTTATTAGGTATGTTGAACCTTGAGAAGGAGCATCAAAGTAAACTATTATGTGTAGAGGGTAGATGATACATGTGTGATGTACTAATAAAAATGAAGACTTGCTCTTTTCTTTGAAATTTTACTAGGGAATCTTTAAAATGAGTGTTTGAAATTTTATTAGGGAATCTTTAAAATGAGTGTTCATGGAGAAGTGCTCATGGAGTATTTCAACAGGATCATTGAATTTTTTGGTTGGAGTGGTTCGTTAGACAGTTAATTTCAAATAACGGAATTATGCGAGTATTGGTATCTTAGTTGATGCTTTCTACTTGTGTTGACATGAAAATAATGTGTTGATGATGGAATGAGGCAAAAACTTGCTAATAAGCAAGGCAAATGGACAATGTCAATGAAAATTCGAGTATAAGCAAGTGTTGGCATGTGTTAGTTCGTATTGGTAACAATTTTTAACGAGGGGAAAGATTCAGATGTTAGAAAATAATAATGGTGCAACAAAGTCGAGTTAATTTTGAGGATGTGTGAAGGGACTTACCTTCAACAAAGAGTTTAAAAGGTATCTAAATATGTAATATTTATTATACAATAACTCGAATTGTTGCTAATCTAGATCATAGAGTAATATGCAACATAAAGGTGCCTAGATGAATTATGTACAAAGATGTCTTGGAACGACTAATCAAAGGTTTATTAAGGTGCTTTTTGATTCAAAAGGTAATGATGTTGCAACGTATGATAAGAATATAAAACTGTAGACCAAGAAAGTAGAAGCATTATATTACAAAGTGGAGGCACTTCTCGAAGTAATAAGAAAGCAATCATATGATTTCGGAACAAATTGGACATCTTCCAAATTATATTTTTCTTATGTTAAAGTGGAATTAGTAACATAAAAGTCTAATTTCTCACTTACTTGGTGGAGTTAGTGGAATAAGTAAAAACTCTCCACTAATTTGGTGAAGATAGTATATAAATTAGTAACTTAGTTTACTCGGTCCCTAAATTCTTGTAAACTCATATAAAGGCACATTTTATAGTTCGTTTGTGAATAATTACAATGAAACTACATTCAATCTTTTAAGAGAGAATTAAAAGCTTTGTTAAAAAGTTTAAAAGTTTTACACGAGGAATTCTTATTATAAAATGAAAAAATAATTTAAGTGTCCTTTGTGTTATATCTTTTGTAAATAGATTAATAAAAGATTAATCTTTATGACATATTGATCTTGTTTATCTTTGATTGTTTTGTATTAAATACTTAAAGGGTCATTTGATTAAACTTTTATTTTTCAGTTGTAATTTCTAGTTTTCGTTTCTTACCCTTAGTTTATGTATTTTTAAATAAAAGTGAAAATTTGTTTATTTGTTAATATTAATGTAATTACATTTTTATTACCGATAATAATTAAATTAGATAAAACTTAAAAATAAAAAATTTAATTAATAAAGTAAACATTTTTATTTCATAAATATAGTAAAATAATATCTTATATTTTATTAATAAATGATTTAATAATTAAAATTTTGTTTATAAATTAATATGTACATGTTAGTACATATTTTAGTTATTAAAAATCATCTTATTATATATTTTAATTATTAAAATCATCTTATTTTAAATTTATAAATATTTTAAATTAAGGTATATTTATTAAATAATTGTTAAATTCAAAATTTATTTTAAAAATGAAAGTTATAATATAAAAATCAAATAAGTAATATTTTATTAACACAATTTGTATTAATAATTAATAATTAATTAATTAATTAATTAATATTTACTTGATGTTAAATCAAATTAAAATGATAATAGAAAGCAAAAACCAAATTTTATAGTTTTCATAAGTTAAGAAAATTTGAATAAACTAAACTTAAAAACAAAAATCAAAAGGCAAAAGATACAAAAAAAATTTTGATAAAACAAAAGGTACGAATTACTTCTTAATGTTTCTTAAAAAACAAAAGGTAGTCCTTATTATTATCTATAGTATTACATTATATCTTAGCATTTTCAAAATAATCCTAATAGCACCCTAAATTTTAACATAATTAAGAATTTGACATCTAATTAGTACATTACTTATCAATTTAGCTTATTCAATGTCACAATCAAGCCATTCGAACTCCCTAGACATTGAGGTGATAGTAAAACAATTTCTTTAAATATTTGCTAAATGTATGATTTTCACCTTAGTCCAAATAAGTACATGTTGTTATCTCCATTACTATTTTTACGCAATATTCAAATTACATTAAGTACTATTTTAATAATTTTATAGTGTAAAGTAGTACTAAACATAACGATTAAAGACTTATTTCAACCTTTGTGGAGGAGTAAATTATACATTTGATTGAAGTAAAAATTTAAATAAATAAATTTTTAAATTTTAATAATAATAATAATAAATAAATAAATAAATAAATAAAAATAGAAATAAACAACATTTATGTGTTAAAAAGAGTACTAGAGAACCATTAAAATATGAGGTGCTGAATATGTCAGGCCGGACCGGAGTTAGGTGGCCTGTGACTCAGCATAGGGCTCGACGGCTCACGGATTTATGAGCCAATCTGACTTATCATATATTATTTTTAAAGAAATATATCAAAAATGATTTTTTTGGAAAACGACGCCGATTGTCGGCCGTTAACCCGATCAATCCGGGCGAAAATGGGACCGGACGGGGCTGTTTGACATCATCGTATGAGGTGCAACTAGAACCAGCAATGCGAGCTAAGACCTACGACCAAGATCAGTGATTTCATTGGGTAAAGCTCACAAAAGTCCTTCCTTTGTTTGTCGGAAACTGCATCTCATCATACTGTATGCGTTCATCTTCCGACAGATTCTTCTGTAATTAAGGTTAAGCCCCACAGAATCCAATAAGGTCAATATCAGTATCTCCTCTTCCTCTCCATTTCTGGGCTCCCCTTCTTTTCTCATCATAATCTTTCTCTATTTTTATCTGTTCGTTCGTGATATTTATGTGCTATTGTTCTATTCTCATCCATTAAGTTCTATTCTTCTCCGTTGGGATTGGATACTTCACTTTTGGAACTAGGTTATCAAAAGATCACAAAAAGGTCTAGTACAATCTCAACTATTTATTATGTTGTTCAATGTGTTATATAAGTCCTGCAAGGGCCTTGCTTTCCTTCGAACTGTTTTGAGTTATGCTTTCCCATTTAGGCTTGAGATTGAAGTTCGATTCTGTTTTGTTGTAAAAATTGGTTTTTGATGAGTGAATGGTGATCCAAATTATACATGGACAAACTGAACCAAATGGACATACCCTCCTTCTGCTCTGATTGAAACTGCCGTTTATAATTATTTTTTTGGGTTTTCTTCTTCCATTCCTTTTGTTGTGCAATTAGGTGGATATTTCCTTTTGTCTCTTTTTGTATGTGTATTTATATTTCTTTTGCCCTTTTATGTGTTTACTTTTTGTTCAATGATCTTGTTGTAATTCTATGTTTATTGTAACTGGCTTGCATCCTTACAAAGCATGAAGGATTTAGTTTCTTCTGCTATCTTTTTGAACTGAATATATCATTTGCTGTACTTGATGATTAGTTGTTGTAGTGACATGAAGATTGGTTTCTGACTGCACTTCTCTCTGTATTTCTTCTGGATTTATGTTGTTTACATTTTTGAAGTTTTATCTTTTTCCGTTCTCATTTCTTGAATGTTCTATATGTACAGCAACTAGGCTTTCCATTGAAACTTAATTACTGGCCAGTATTGTTATTTACATATTGATATTGGTCGCCATTGATTAGTTCTGGTTATCAGTGCATTTTTCTCTCTTGTTTATTCAATCATAACAGGATTATGGACGACAATTCAGCAGTTCCTGAAAAGGAGTTGGGTTCTTTTGCTGAGAGGGCTGTGAAGAGGGTGTACATATGGGACATGGATGAGACTCTTATATTGCTCAAGTCTTTATTGAATGGTACTTATGCTGAGGGATTCAATGGCTCAAAGGACATTCAGAAAGGAATAACTATGGGAAAGATGTGGGAAAAGCACATCCTTCAAATTTGTGATGAATTATTCTTCTATGAGGAGGTAAGTTTACCTTTTGTGTAATAGACATACGGTTTGGTCTGAATCTACATGACTTCATAATAAATGGCATGTCAGCTGTGATAAAGTTTGATTATGCAGATTGAAAACTACAATATGCCTTTCCTTGATGCCTTGAGCCAATATGACGATGGGCATGATCTTTCTGACTACAATTTCAGCCAAGATGGAATTAGTCCTCCTCATGATGATGCAAACAAAAGAAAGTTAGCTTACAGGCACCGAGTTATAGCCAATAAGTACCAACAGGTAGATTGAGAACTGTCAAACACAAGATCATTCTGCCATCTTTATCATTTTAATATATTAAATACTGTACCAGCTAAAGAGGGAAGTGTGGAAATGTGTTGTTATTAGCTAATATCTTTTCATTTCTTTTGCAATTATGTGTGAAGAACTTTTTTCTAGGTAGATGAAATTAGTGTTTGCTTTGTACTCATGAAAATGCATATACATATAACCTATTTACTTGGTTGATATGTTTCCAGGTAAATTAAATTATCACAGTCCCTTATCTCAAGTTTAACAATCGATTACTCTTTCATTCATATCTTGCGAAGTTGAAAGAGCTTGTAAATGAATGGTTAATGTTGTTCTAGGCAATGAAGATCCCACTAAACTTCTTTCAAATTACTGTTGTACGTCTCCTTTCATTATGGACTTTAATATCATAGAATTCTGTCTTTTACGCCTGCATTTGCATCTGTCTCAACTCTTCACATTGTTTAGGGAATTAACCACTTGAAGGCCTCTTGACGTTATGTGGGAGGATAATAGATGTGATAGAAATTCTGAGCTCTCTTGTACACTAACAGGGTTTACGTAGTGTTTTGGATCATAAGATGCTGAATATCTGGGATGAATTGTATGACGTTACTGATGACTATACAGATAGATGGTTATCCTCAGGTACTTTCTTTTTTGTTGATTGTTCCTCTTTGATGCATTGTTGATTTGTCATACTTCCTGGAAGATATTTAACATCCCCTGTCTTTTCTTTTAAAGTTATTGTTCTAGATTACTTTTTTGGAATCTATTATTATTTTCAAGGATAAAAGGAAAGGATAAGAAATACATACAGATAGCAACGTGAGCCCGATGAAAAGGAATGAAGATTTATTTCTTTCAGAACGTTTTTATTAACACAAATGTGATGTGAACATGACCTAATTGTATTCACTCTGCATTCATTTGACAGATCAGTTCTGGTTATTTTTATGGATGTTTATTTATATCATTGAAATAAACATGTGCCATATGAACCAGTGAATTGCTGACTAAAATTTGTTAGCTGAAATAAAGATGTTTCAGACCAATATAGT
Source organism: Erythroxylum domingense (assembly GCA_025594535.1). Taxonomy (NCBI): domain Eukaryota; kingdom Viridiplantae; phylum Streptophyta; class Magnoliopsida; order Malpighiales; family Erythroxylaceae; genus Erythroxylum; species Erythroxylum domingense. The sequence continues at coordinate 24,148,721 of JANQBM010000001.1, read as the reverse complement.
GGGAAAATAGTCCTGTTTGAAGATACATACTCAGAAATTATTTACGATGATAGTGAATATGAAAAATCCATTAAATAACTCAAGGTGATAATTCGGATCGTTTTTAAGCCGTACCATGTGAGAGGCTGATTCTGTGCCCTACGGAATGTCAAATCAAGTTAGTTTGCACTTTGCAGCTTAAAAGTTGATTGGACCACCTATCCAACATTTTTGAGCTACATCCTCATACTACATATTTTCTTGATTTCACGAGATATTACATTAGTCCAAATCAGAAATGATTTTAACTTCCATTCCTTTCTGTCAGGCTTTCCAGTCTTTTATGCTTTTTGTTGTCGATCAGATTATTACTACTTGATTTACATCTGCCCCGAGGTTTTTTTTAATTCAAGTTCTTTAATAAGTTAATAAATGTTATTCTAATATGCCTAATAGAGAAATAACCTTTAAGGTATCAGGCAAACTAGTATGCACACGTTCATGTTAAAAATTTTCCACCTTAGAAAAGAATGAAGTTTCAAAAAATTTATCTTGAGCTTTGTTTCCTCCACAACCTTTTAGACTTTTGGATCTGATTCAATGGTCTATACCAAGTTTTAATGTGCTAGCCTCTTTGTTTAGTTTGCTTTCTAGTCATTGTTTCGGCTACTTTGAGGGCCACAAGTCTTACCGTTTGTTCTTTCATTGGGAGAATATTTGCCATAAAATGCTGGAGTTGGAGAGTGCCATGTCATGTTAATATGCTGAATGTTCAATTTCTGACTGCTTTTAAGCATAATATATATCTTATCTTGATCCTGCTCAACTTCTATTTTGTTCTGTTCTGGTTTTTGAAATTGAGAGTGTTCTGATATCTGCTGTCATTTGTTGTTTCATTACTTGCTTTATCAATTTAGCACGGGCACTCTTGGAGCAGTGTTTAAATGAGGAGGCACCGAGTTCATGCCAGGGATCTACCTGTAAGAATACCAACCACACAGATACAAAGTTTGAGCACATAAATATTCTGGTGACTTCGGGATCATTGATACCCAGCCTGGTGAAATGTCTACTTTTCCGGCTCGACAATCTGATTACACACGGGAATGGTAACTTCTTTTCTATATACCCCTTATGTGCTTATTGTGGCTAGAATGCATAGTTGCCCTTTTCAACTTTTGATTTGCATAATTACCACTTTAGTATTTGATTAATTCATATGATTTTACATTCTTGTTGCCTCCAAATGTAGTGTAATTTTTCCCCAACATGCTTCCAGCGGTAGTTCAAAGTTTGCTGTTTTCATACTTCCCAAAGCATTTACAATTGGAAGATATCGGGTGAAACGTGATCATGTTCTTTTTTTTTTTTTCCTTAATTTAGAATTTGAATAGGTTTTGGATGCTGATTTAGCCTAGTTGCTGTGGATAGCTGTTGTGTCATTGCAGCTTCTAGAAGTTGAAAATCTACCCTTTTCTTGTATTATGATTCAAATTTATTCCCCATGGATTTCATGATTCATCAAATGTTAGGATCAACTTCATCTGAATTCACTTAACTGGTCTCCATTCCCAAAAGCTTAGAACTTGGCATTGATTATGATGTTGTTGAGCTAGACTTGGCAAAAGGATACCGAACACATCTATTGATATGGGTAAAATGTTTCTCTCATATACCATGTTATTACTGAATAAAATCACAGCAACATATACTCCATCACTCCTCCCTCCCTTTTTCCTTTGTTGTCCTCTCCAACAGAAAAATGCTTTTAATTTGAGGATGACCTTCGTAAAAGAATAGTCTCCCCACTAGGATATTAGATTTGTCATGTGAATCATAAACCAGAAATGCATCTCTTTGATCTAGGTTGTGGATTTGAATTTTGTCATGGGCAATCCTATATATCCGTGTAGAAATTTCGTCTGCTAGGTAATGTTAAGAAGGATATATAGTCAGCTTAATGTCAATTACTCCAAAAATTCGTAATCTATAGTCTTCAGTGGAATTGCTAATTGTAAATCAAAGTATTTAACATATTTTTAGAAATTAATGACCAATTCATCATTGTTCTCATAGTTTTCTCCTTCCTTATCATTTTGAGACTATCTTGATGGTACAATGACTGGGATCTGCTTAAATTTGCATAAGAACGACACTGAATTAAATATTAAAATTTTGGATCTCTTATCACTAAATTTGAAACACTTTTGTAATAGCCTAAGATGGGTGAATTATAGAAACAGATGTCTTTTCCATATTTAAATTATAATTCTTCAACTACTAAAATCTTGTTTAGAGTTTGGAAATACCTGTTACATAATTAATATGCAGTTCTAACAACTAACTCTCAAAATTGTAAAATAAACCCAACTTATAGCTTTTTATGAAGTCCATACCCACGGAAAGATGGTTTTATTTATATCTTCCTGAGAATTCTTCATTTGCTTTATTAGTTACTTCATCCGTATGATGAATGGGTTTGCGCTCAAAACTGACAAGTTAAACTTGCCGTGCAGTAATTAATATTGTTTCTATCCATGCTATGTTGCATTTATTCCCTTTTCATTTGATCTTTTAAATGGAAATTAATCAACAGACTCTTGATCATTTGCTGTCATTTGATCATTCCCAATTTTATGTCTACGCGAACATCTTCTGTTACTGGTTTTGGATCAGCCAACAACAAGAGTCTCAGATATGATTAGCCAGAGTGTAACATTTATAAAAATTATAAGTTAGCATAGCTAGTTATGAAGAGACGCAAGAATTTTGATGGAAGGGTAAACAAGTATGCCACATTTGGTATCATAAGAGTCTCATAACACACGTAGGTTTGCTCTTAATGAGGAAAAAAAAGTTCGCTTTAGTTTTTTTTTTTTTTTGGCTTGTACAATGTGTGATCTTGATTGCTTGGTCTGTCATGAGACGATTATTTTTCTTCTTGTTTATGTGAATAAGTGGTTAAGCAACATTTCTTGTGAGCAACGTTTACAATCTGATACACATCATCTTCTAGATGATGTAGAATTGTCAGCTTTTTTGCATTTGTATGGATAGATACAGAGTTTCAATCTTGGACCACAACCTACATGAGAACTAATAGGTTTGACATTTTTTCTTGTTCTTTTCAGTCTATAGCTCCTGGGATGTGGGAAAACCCCAATGTTTTCGATGGATCAAGGAACGATTCAACAATCAGAACGTTCAGTTTTGCGTGATCGGGGATGGATGGGAAGAGTGTGAAGCTGCAGAAGCCATGCAATGGCCCTTTGTCAAGATTGATATCAGGCCTGGCGGTTCGCATAGATTTCCAGGCCTCACATTGAGAACTCTAGCCTACTACTTTGATGTTGTGTATGGAAGTCATAATACTGAAAAGGATGAAGATAAGCCATTGGCATAGCTGTAAGATCACTTGTCTCTTTCCAATTGATTTTCTGTATATAATCTTGGAAGATAACTATCCGGATGTCTTTTTCCAGCAGCTCACACCTTTTTGGTTAGGAAAGTCTGTATTAAAAGTCTCTCTGGAAAAAAGTTGATTTAGTTTTATCCAATTGAGTATTTAATTTTCTGTAGAAAACGGGCTGATGTGGGACCAGCCATCATGTGATACCACATAGTCTTATTACATTAGTGGTGAATTTCAATTTTAATTGCTTTAAGATTTTCTTCCTAATCAAATTCATATTCTTAGTTAGATTAAGAATTCTACCTGAAATAGTATTTGTGACTAGGTTGTTATTCAATTCAATTACTATTGAAATCTTATAATTTAGAAATTTGTTTATAATTCCAAAATAGAGTGGTCAGTTGATGGAAAATTCGATTTTGCAATGTTGTTTATAGAACTTAGTTTAGATGACATTGATTTATTGATATTAAAATCATTCTTCTTAATTATTTTATTTTTGTTTTTTCTTTTATCTTTAAATTAAAATTCTGTCTGGTCCTCATTTAAGTTGGAGGACTTTTCTTAAGTCAAAGACTCTTTTAATCTTCTGGAAAGCAAATGTGGAAGGGTTTAGAAAAGGAATAATAGATGTATTGAACCAAAGGAAATTTCAATTGAAGTAAGTATTACTAAAGAATTTTATTATTTTAATGAAAAACAATAAGAATAAAAAGTAATTATAAACTTAAGAATATATTCTGTAAAGGTTATAATTGGAAAGATGAAGTTAGAACAAAATAAGATCCAGATTCATCAAGGTTATTTTACACATTGTATCATTAATTGTAATTACACTTAGTTGAATTGGTAGTATCAAAGACTCACTATCTATAAATATTTTATCTTACTTTATTACATAAGTCTTTTTATTAGGCCCTAATTCAACCAATGGGGCCAAAGTCAGGCTGAGCCATATTTGTCATCCCTACTGTTCATTCACCAAGAATTGATAAAGCTTTTATTTTTAAGAGAAAAACTTCTTGATCTTTCAATCATTCTTTAGGAAACATTTTGGTAAGTATTTAAATTATAAATGTATTAAACAAATTGAATTTAAGTATTTAAAGTTATTAAAACTATGTTTTTGAGAGAATTGGTCAAAGTATATGAGTTGCTGGTTAACTAATATATGTTAAAGTTACCAAATTTAATGTACCAAGAGTTTTTAGTAATATTAGTTGATATATTAATTAACCAATATGACAATGGCTAGTGCATTTGTGCTTTTAATGCACATTGGCTGACCAATATCAACCAGTGCTATATAATTAATCATTCTAATGGTTAGTTTTTAACTCCAACGCGTAGTAAGGGCTATAAAACCTTATAAATACATTTTTTTTCTTTAGTTTTAACATCAACAAGTATTTTAATGTCTTTTTTACGTATACTTTTAAGTTTTTGTCAATCATTTAAATATTAATGTCTTATATTTGTGTTAGTGAGCCTCTTTCTAGTTATTTAAGTGATAAAGTGAGGAATTATTTTGAGCCGTAAGATTTGGTTAAAACGTTATATTATTTTATTTTTGGGTATTCTAAGTGGTATTTAGATTTCTTTTCTCCGTGAAGAAAGATTGTAAAAAGATTCCATGTTGTCGATAAAAAGCTGCATAAAGATTATGTTTCACCCTAAAAAAGAATTATAGTGGAATTTTAAGAAGAGTTTTAGGAATGATGTAGGTAAGGCTTGTTTGTTAAATTATTATAAATTAGTTTACGTTCTCTCTTCTCTTTCATCTTTAAATTATTATTCAATTGTTTGAATGATTTGTGGTAAGCAATTTCTTTATTCTTATATATATTGATTCATGTTAAATTGAGTTCTTTAGTTAGAAAATTTTGTTAAATTTTGTACATACCTAAGTCAAGCCCTCCTCTTGGGTGTCATTAAGAACTAACAAGTGGTATTAAAGTGGGTCTATAAGGCTAGCATTTTAAATGAAATCATATAGAAAAGATCATAATGATATACTTGGGGGCAAGATCATCATCATTCGATCAAGATGGACAAAGCATTAGTAAAGCACCTATTTTTAATACAATGATTACCCCTGTTAGGAAACAAGGATGAGATTCTTCTTAATGTTCAAAAGTGTTGACCTATGAGAAATGTTTTCAAATGGTTATTTCATACTTACAAAGAAAAGTTAAATACCTTTTGAAAGAAAACATAATAAAATAATTTATTTGAATAGTAAGGTCGTACACATCTTATCTTGTGCATTAAGAAGAAATGAATTTAATAGAATATCTACGTGTGAATTGACTTATGAAATTTAACATACCTTAGAAATTGCACATGAGGAAACAAATCAAGTAAAAAAGAACAAAGTGAGTATATTAACACACCAACGTGAATTGTTTCAAATGAACATGATGAAAGCATATCTAGTATGTAAACTAGATATATTGACATTATTAATGCTCTCAAAGGTCTTGGAAAAACCTATATTAATGTTGAAATAATAAGCAAGTTGTTTAGGTCACTTTCAAAGACATAGAAAGCTAAAGTGTCAGTCATATAAGAATCTAAACATCTAATAACACTACCAGTAGAGGGATTTATTGGATCTCTCCTTAGATACAAAATGAAGCTCCAAAAAACAATGCTTCTAAAGAAAAATGAATTAACGTTTAAATTCTTAAGGGAGGAATCAGGTAAGAGGCATTTATAAGTGGAAGTGTTGATGAAGACCTCATTTTTCTCACTAGGAAATTTAAGAAGTTTTTTGAGATAAAGAATTTATCCAAAACAAAGGACTTTCTAAAATGTAAAAATAATTTAAAAATGTAAATCCTCTAATGTCATTTGCTTTGAATGTAGGAAATCCTAAGACATAAAGTCTAAATGTAACACCCCAACCTAAATGTAACACCCCTCTCCCGACTGGACCCGAACCCGATATCGACGGTGATATCCGAATCCGTGCCCTGCGAGGGTGGCG
>JANQBM010000001.1:24129209-24142241 GCA_025594535.1 Erythroxylum domingense | reverse complement strand
CGTTCTATGAAAACGGGATGTTACACTAAATGTGGTCTCCTTAAAGGAAATGATAAATATGAGAGAAATGACTAGAAAAAGAAGAGGGATAAAGGCAAAAATAAGGCACTTAAAGCCTCTACTTAAGATGACATAAATAGTTCCGCATTCAAAGAGAGATATAGCTCACATGTGCCTCATAGCCAAAGATGATAATAAGGTACTCCCTAACTCTAAACCATATGATTATGAAAATGATATTGATTTGACTTATAATAAACTAGCTGAGACCCTTGAGAATATGAGCAAACTATCTTCTAAACTAAAAAAGACTCAAAAGAATCTAGATGCACGCATAAATGAGAATGAAAATATAATGAGTAAATTGTATAGTGTCAAGACATCTAAGAGTGGGATCATTGTTAATAATCATGACTTAGATACATTAAGACATGAGAACAAAACATTGAAAAAGACAATTGGTGCTCTTAAGGAATCATTATCTAAGTTTACAAAAGGAAATTAAAAATTAGAGGACATGATAAGAACTCAAAAGAATTCCAATTATAAGTATAGAATAATGATACAACCATGAAAGTGAAGTCAATTTCAAAACTACGTTTATCAAGGAAAATATTTACATAGTAAAGAACCATTGCCTAATGTAACAAATGAGTATGAAGAATCCATTTATAATAACATGCATGCAAATGTCACATCAACTAGGACTGAATCTAAAAGTAAGCATAAAGTTCAATACTCTACAAGAAGAATATGCATAACTTTTGTAATAACATACAAACCCACTTATACCCCTTTAGACCTTAAAAAAATGTATCAAATCTTCATTCATAATGAGTATCATATATATAATCATGGTAGCACATGTCACTACCTTAGGAGAACTTTCAATACCATTAATGTCCAAATGAAGATTTATACATACACATATAAAATACCAAGTAATGCATTTCTGCATCATCATCACTTATATAACATGATATATCATTTTTGTGGTAAATATGGATATGTAGATAATTTTTGTTTTATCAAGCAAAAAATGACATGCAAACATTAGAAAGTGTGGTTTAAAAAGGAGTCTAGTAATCAATAAACCAATTTTATATAGGTATTTTAAACATATTAATTGCCTTGTTTTGTAGAGCTTTAAAAAAAGAAAGAGCAAATGGTATTTAGTAAAGATAGTAGTATTATTTTTTAAGATTTTGTACTTTTTATGATATTAATATTATTTTTAAAGAGTTTATACTTTTTATCATGATGAATCTAAGCTTTTTGTATCTTAGAAAGTCCTGAAAATATTTATGTAGAATATGGAAAAATTAGCCCTCAAAGAGAAAAATAATGATAAGTAAAAACTCTTTAAAAGAGCCAATTGTTAATCCAAGTGAGAATGATAAGAAGGATAAGATGCGTCCAATGAATTGAAAATTCAAAGAGAATCCTCATCCAAATCATATCATAAACAATGTTCAACATAAGGTAATTTCAAGGCTTATAAAATTTACATCTTGCTTTTATTTGTTAATTTAAGTATAAATTTTTAGTGTTAAATGTTTACATTTGCAATATTAATAAGGAATTGAACTTTTTTGGTATATTATGAACCTTAAACTTAGAGATTATATGCAAAATAAGGATATTAAATTAAAACTTATTGATAAACTAGACTAATTGGGAAATAGTTTCACTAAACAAATGAAGGGTATTAAGCGAGAATTAGACATGTTTCTATATAATTAAAGCATCTTTTAATGATTACAATTGTCTTTGATTGACATTTTCATGAATTATCAAGTGTTTTAATTTTTTGATTTGAGTTTTGACTTTGATTTACATATCTTTAGGTTATACTAATACACCAAAATCTTAATTTGACCAAACAAAAAGCATCATAAATCACTAAAATTCCACATACAATGAGTTTGATTATTATTTAGTTAAAATTCTAGTCGTCCACTTACTCACATTATTCGACCAATGTCTTCGAATGATCAACCAATGTCTCCTTGCCTAAGAAAAATTTTCTTCCAGTGAGTTTGGAAGAAGATTAGTTGCATGAATGGTTGACTAATATAAAGCATCGATCAACCAATATCTCTTTCAGGAGAGAAAATTGAGTCATAGTGAGTTTGTGATCTATTTGGTCAATAAGAATGGTTGATCAAAACCTTTAAATAGTTGATTAGTACATACGATTGAAGCTCTTCTCCTCCTCTTTTCTTTTATTTTTCATCTTTGTTTATTATCTCTTCTAAAATTCTAGACAACTCACCCTCTTCTTTGAAAAAACCATCATCCAATTCATAAAAATCTCGTTAGATTGCATCAAATTGAAAATTTTCATTATCGGATTTCAGGTTTCAAATTCAGAGATTTTCAAAGCTTTTCTTAATTAAGAGTTATCTTTTCAAATCGATGCTTCTACAATTAAATTATAAAAGGATTTAGGGTTGTTTCCTTTTCAATTATATCGATACACCTTTATTTTTTTAATTTTGACATTTTGGGTATTTTTTATATTGCTATTTTTGAAATTGTTTAGGACTTTCAAAATTATGATATTTTTTATATTGCTATTTTTGAAATTTTTTAGGACTTTCAAAATTATGTACTCCTTTATAAAATTGATTGCAATATTATACTTATGCTTATATTTTTTATAATTTCAACCTTAATTTTTTCAAAACTTGTCATTTTTGCTTTTATTTAATTTTTCAAATTAGGCATAATATCAAAATTGGATCTATTGCTTTCTATCAAAATTAAACATTTTGAGTTTAAATGTCTAATAACACTCTTAATTGAGAAAATTTATCAATCTTAATCAATTTTGTTTGGATCTTTTAACCAAGTTCGCTTGATACACGGCACTTCATATTTTGCTTTTTTAGATACATGATTTCTTCTTAATAATTTCAACAAGGGGGAAAGATTGTTGATATTAGATTCAGGGGGATTATTGATATTAGATTTAGGAGGAGTGATGACATTTAAAAGGAGTGACTTTTGTATATGTGGTGACTTTTGTTTATATAATACTTTTTTGCTTGAGTAAATTTCTTTTATCTATATGCGTGATCTTAATATTGAATTTGTTTTATAAATTAATTAAGGGGGAGCTAATCATTATCTTGATATAGATAATTATTTGTGTGTTTAATCTTATTATTAATCTCTAATATTACAAATATTTTTCATCATTAAAAAGGGGGAGATCTTTGAACTAAAAGAGATTCCACTTGATGTTTTGATGATAACAAAACATAATAACTGCTAACGAGCAATAAGAGAACAAAATGTAGTTATAAACTTAAGAAGATACCCCATGAAGATTATAAATGAAAGGATGAAGCTTATAACTTACAAAGTAAAGATCAAATCAAGAATAAAAGAAGATCAAGTGCCATCACAGTCATTTACATTTTGTATTATTAATTGCAATCACACTTTGTTGAATTGGTAATCTCAAAGGCTCACCACATATAAACATTTTTTTTACTTCATTATATGAGTCTTTTCATTCATTAAGAGGTGTTAAAGCTTTTGTTTTAAGAAAAAAGCCTTTTAATTTTTTATATACTCTTTAGGGAATATTTTAGGAATTATTTAAATCATAATTGCCTTGAACAAATTGAGTTTAAGCATTTGAAGTTGTTAAAACTATATTTTTAGGTAGTTCAATTGACCTACATAGGTTAGTGGTCAACTAATATAGGTGAAAGTTGTCAAATTTGATATACTGAGAGTTTGTAGTAACATTAGTTGATATAATGGTAGTCTATTAATATGCCTTAATTATCGACCAATCTTATAATGACGAGTGAATCTACACTTTTAATGCACACTGGTTGATCAATATATAGACTAGTCAACCAATACTCTACAACTAGCTATTTTAACAACTAGTCTTTGGCTCCAATAGCTAATAGGGGTTCAAAATCCTATAAATACATGTTTTCTTATTAGATATAGTATCAATAAGAATTTAAGTGTGTTTTTACAAATATTTCTAAATGTTTTCCATTCATTTGAACATCATTATCTCATATTTGTATGAGTGTGTCTTTTTGAAGTTATAAATGATAAAGTGAGATATTATATTATTGTACTTGTGGTTGTTCATATGAAATCAAGGTTTCTCTTTGCCGTGAAAGAAGATTGTAAAATGATTCCTTTTTATCAAGGAAAGATTGTATAAAGATTATTCTTCGTCTTGAAAGAAGAATTATAATAGAATTACAAGAAAATCTTAAGAGTAAATGTAGGGAAGGGTTGTTTGTCAAATTACTATAAATCGGTTTGCATTGTCTCTTCCCTATCACCTTTAAGTTATTATTCAACTATTTGATTGATTTATGCTAAACAATTTGTTTATTCTTATATATACTGATTGTTATTAAATTGAGTTATTTTGTTGGAAATTTTCATTAAATTTGTAAATACCTAATTTACCCCTCTTTTGAGTAATAAGATGATTAACATATGTCTTAACATGGTTTAATAATAAAAAATACTACTGTTAATAAATGATCAAGACATCAAGTCCCGTAGAAGAATAGACAGAACAAATGATTTATTGAATAAATTGAACAATCAAAGAATAGAAAAATAAGCAAAGTAGAGGAAATAAAGTTTAAGAGAATTTTAAGATGATTTAAGTCAAATGGATCAAAAATAAGAAACAATATTTACGTCATGTATAACAATCATTGTAATTTTTCTTATAATTTTATCATTATTATTTCAATGAATTAGGAGTTCAGTCATTGCGTGATCTTTTATATGTAAGTAGATGCATACTTTATCATGATAAAGGAAAAATTTTTAAAAAACCTATTAATCTACAAACAAAATTTAAAGAACTTTTGAAATAATCTTGATCGATGCTTTTGTGAGTTTTTCATCTTTGAAAGAGTTAAAGTTTGAAAATTAAGTTTAAATGACTTATTTTGTGAATAAGTATCGTTTGACATGTACATAGATTAGGTTGTTCACTATCGAATACTGTACATTAGTTGTACTAATTATTGACTAAAACATTGTTCACCAACTAGATAAAAGGTGCTATTCACCAGGTAAATAAGGGATTAGATCATCTGTTTTTATTATTATGTTCCTACTTTGTTCTATAAAAATCTATCTATTCAAAAATGAGGCTTACAAAAATTAGACGACTGAGATGAGACGGGAACAGAAGAAAATAGGGATGTGAGGAACATAAAATATATTCCCGGTAAATAGAGAGTTATGGGTGATTAACTATCGGTAGGTCTATAAAGTGATTAAAAGAAGTCTTATTGTCTAGTTATCCAATTAAAGGTAGGTGATTGCTCTAAATTAACTAATGTAATGACTAATTTGTATATTTAACGATTATTTCATTTAATATTAAGTATAAATAGACTATAATTAAACTGTAGAGAGAACTTTTAAAATATTATAAAGTTGTTAAGATCTTTGAGAACTTAAAAAGAGCAATTGAGTGAATGTGTGCATAGTTAATAATTCATTATTATTATATTTATTATATAATTATTTTTATGGATAATTTATTTATTAATTATTAAAATATAATAATAAATAACAAAATTTATTCCCTCTATTTCAGATGAAAACCAACAATTATTCATGCAGGTAAAATAATGTATCGGAATGAAGAGAATGGTGTAGAGACAATGTTTTCATCACTTGAACTAATGCAGATTGTCATGTCTCACATCGGATAAGTAATGGGAAGGGTCTTGGCTTGTAAGCGTGGGCGCTGCATATCTTACTAGGTGCATCTTTTGAAGAGAGGGTAATGAACACGTGATAAGTGGTATCAGAGCCAACTTATTCCCGACTTCGATGTCCCGCCAAACGCTCCTTAGAGTAAGGTAGGCAGGGGGCTCCACCTGTGACGAGAGCGTCACAGGATTGAGTGGGGGAGAATATCATGTCTCACATCGGATAGGCAATAGAAAGGGTCCTGACTTATAAGCGCGAGTGCAACACACCTTATTAGGTGCATCTTTTGAGAAGAAGAAAATGGACACGTGACAAAACGCACGGGCATAAAAGTTGATGTAAATTTCTTCAAGGAGCATGGTTTCAACTGTGACTTGGGAGTTGTTCACACTTCACACTTTCTTGATATCTTTGACAAACGTGGTTTGTCTGGCTGAATTACCAAACTCTCTGATTCTCAAAGTTGAGTATATAATGCAATTAATATTTTAAGTTGAAATTTTGTTTCTGTCCTTATCCGTATCTATTGAATTTTGTTTCCTAGCAGCTTTTTACTGGTCAAGTGAAATTACTTGGCTAATTGGGTTTCATTAGACAAAAATCTTATTTGATATTATATTGTCCAAATCTTTTTTAATGCCAAAAATTCTCAATTTTAATACATTTAAACTTTGAATATTGTAAATAATAAATATTTAATAAATTCAAATGTAAGTTCCTCGAATTCAAACAAATTTAAATTAAATAACTAATAAGACCAAAGAGTAAATCTCAGTATACAAGGTTCTTTGCTTTGTAAGAGTCGAGAGAGATCATCAATTATATGCAACATTTCTTTTATATTTTACAAAGGGACTGTTTTCACAACTTAAACATGTAATCTTCCTTTCACAAAAAAATAATGTTTAGCATTTGCTTTAAAGCTCGTCCTCAAAAAACAAATTCTAATGCACAAGATTCCCCTCTTTCTGAAGGTTGGAGGAAGGTTATCAATTATTCACAACTTTCCCTTTATATTAAAAAGTTGTTTTTATGACTCAAATTCATAATATTTTGGTCATAAAGGAGTATTATTAGTAACTACTAATAATAAGAAACTCTTAATACAAAATTAGTGTTTTTTTTAACAAAAAAATCCTTGAAGAATTCTTAGAAATGATCCATGATGATGGTCAAATGAGATATAACTCCTCAAATCAGTGGAGTATCCTTTGAGGACAGGGAGTCCAAGTATTGGCTGCAAGTTGCTCGACATGATTTCTCGTGAACCTGGTCTGAGCTCATGACTACCATAAATGAAGTTTATCCTAAAGCTTCACCAAATGAATCTAGCGTAATGAAGCTGTCCAATCCTTTTCTTGTCTTTTATCTACACATCATCACCACCAGAACTTAAACAAGTTGAAGTATGCGGCTCCAACCGAAACCTTTTTGATCATGCATCTTTGCTATGCTCGATGAATTAAGAACAAATACTCACTTTTTGTCACCACCTGGTTAAGATTAGGCTAAAGTTTTCTCAATAAGTTGATGACTTCGATCAATAGTTTCAACCCATTGTCCCTTTCTTTTTGTAGATTTCTTTTTCCACTGTGGAGGTTTGAACTGAATCCACAGACGAAATGAATAATTAAGTGCAACAAGCAAATAGAAGGAATAGGACAGCATAATTGCATATGTTCTGATCTACTTTAGAAAGTGTTCATTTTTATGGTAATCTAAATTATAAAAAATATATGCAGATAATTTAGAAAAGATATGTTATGTTCAAACATTGAAACTAACATTTTTTATGAAGTTTTAAATTTAAAGAGATGAAAATTTTGAATTATAATTTAGAGTTATAATTCTCCTCAATTTTAAAAATAATAGTTGGTTAAAAATAAATATAAAATAAAATTATAAAAATTATTTAAGTTAAATTTACTGATTTAAATAATTTATTTAAAATATATATTTAATATACAATTAAAAAGTAACAGGTTTCATTGATATATATGTATATATATATAAACATATAATTTTACTCGGTAGAAAGTATCTCTAATCTCTCATAATATTGCCCTTTCGTTTGATCTAACGTCAGACTTTGCGTGTGTAGGCTTACGCTTTATTAGATTAAATTGATAAGATAAAATATTTAAAGTTTAAAAGATTCAATTGATATTAGATCGTTATAAAATTAATTAAATATTAAATAAAATTAAAGAATTTGAAATATGATTGAAAGATAATGTTCTTACTTATCAAAGAATTTTAATTTTAATTAAAAAATTATTAAATAAAATTAATTGAGTTATTTTAATTTGTAAGAATTTGTTAATGTACAAAAATTAAACAATTAACTATTAAATCGGTTTTTAACAATAAAAGTTATTAAAATAAATAAAATTTAAAAATTAAATAGTTTTAAAATTTTACAATTAAATGAGTTAAACCAATTAAATTTTTTAATAATTACCATCATCACAACTTCTCTCTCTCGTAAAACAAAAAGATAAGCCATGAGAGTTTTAACCATAAAATAAAAGGAAAGAATATCCAAATGGGATCCAGTTGAAATTCGGGAAAAAAAGGCAAGAAAAGAACAAGAATAATAAAAGGTGGTCCCTTGGGTTACTTTTGTAGTATGCTTATCCATGGACCAAACTCATGATTTTTTAAATAGGATTATCAAATCCAAATCTAACACTGCCCATAACTTCATTAATGCTCCTTTCCTTTCATTACAAGCTCTTTTGTCTCAACCTACTTGCCCTTTCCTTCTTCCTGTATGCCTTCTGTGTTTACTATATGTATACGTATACATATCGATACATTTAAAGAAAGCTATTTGACTATGGAAAAAGTTCTAGAGATGTGACGTCAACAACTTTTTCCTTAATTACACAAGTTTTGATAGGAGGATTTGGATTAGGCAGCTAACTTTGAGAAGTCAACTTTCTGATACCTTCTATCATCTAATTCTTTTTAGCCCAACATATCACTTGTTCCTAAAAATTATAAAAGTTATTCAAATTAAATTTATCATTTAATTTTAATTTATTAATTTATAAAATAATTTATTTAGTTTACATATTAACCTTGTCTAATGGAAAAGATCTAATCTTTAATAATCAAGCTAAACATCATTCTTTGAAATGCCGGCTGAAGTTTACTGAACAGGGGAAGTGATCTTCTTCTGTTGTAACTTGTAACTGAAGACCAACGGCTTCAAAAATTGACACAAAAACCTTTGAGAGCCTCTTCAGTCTGTACATCTAAAATCCTAACTGGCAATAGATTCGGAGTCAGTTTCGACATCTATTTAACAACACTAAAATGGCTGTCATCACATGTCCATGGGCCTAAGGTGTTGAAAGGGCATAATGTAAGCATGACGTAGGGCCAGCATCAGAAATGAAACTAAGTTAGTGTACTCTTCCCCTCAAGCTCGGTTACAATTGCATACAACAGGATGATTGGAGCAGCAGGTGTGAGAGCTAATCATAGTTTGCCAAGATGACAAAGGGGTTCATTGGACCACCGGATAGATATGAAAATATGAGAGAACGGTCATGATTTTGTTCTTGATCTGTGATGTGGTTCAATCCAAGCTCTTCATCTTCCCATGAAAAAGGATGCCTGTGGTTGAATGCAACACTCACGTGCAGGCAATGTTTTACACCAAAAACAGAGACAGAGTGTAGGACCCAAGAGTTCCTGTCAAAGTTTGAGCTTGATATGCCACCAACTCAGTCAAGTTAACCGCAACTACCGTGTTTACCTATGCAAAAAGATGAATAAAAATGGAGCCTTTACATGGTAAAACTTTAAATCTCCCTCTTTTAACTACCACAAAACCAACTTTCTTTTCTCACTGTGCTTATCGTCCTTTCTCCACTTAAATCCCTCCCTCCCTCCCTCCCTCCCTCTCTCTTTCACTCTCTCTCTACTTCATCTGCAAGTCGATAAAGGTATGTGCTTGCCACGCTCTTAACTAATGCTCAACTGGAATTCTACGCTTAATTAGTGTCCGCAAGCTTTTGCTTTTCCTGACACACACCTAATATTGCCCTCTTGTATGTTTTCTACACATGAAATTAATAAATTGGATTCTAAATTCTTTATTGATCATATATTTCCTTAAATTTGTACTTTTTTTTCTTTTTTACTATATGAACCTATGAGAATTCTCAATATAAATCCAAGTTCTAAAAATTTGCAGATTTCTGCTGTTCAACTCATATCTGCAGTGATATTGTGGTACAGGTTTCTTAGATGTTTGGTTGGATAAAGGCTTGTCAAGAATGAGAGGTTGGATTCCCTTATCCGTCCCTGAAGCTGTGTGATTGAAGGAAATTGAGAAGAAAAGCGTAGTTTTGTGAGACACTACAATGCCAGTTCCTCTTGCACCCTATCCTACTACTCCTCCACCACCATATACACCACCTGCCAATGGTATCTTAAATCACTCAATTTTTATTTCTAAAATAAGAAAATGAGAAATGGTCATGGCCTTGATGATTCAAGTTTCAGTTTCTAATGTAACATAATTGATGCTGATGATGATAGTTTGACTTGGCACAAAACTGGAATGTGAAGTTTAATGGTGGTTTCTAGTTATAGTGTTAACAACCTTTTTTTTTTCTTGTTTATCAGGTGCACAGAGCCAGCTTGTTTGCTCCGGATGTCGAAACCTCTTACTCTATCCAGTTGGAGCAACCTCCGTCTGCTGTGCTGTTTGCAATGCAGTCACAGCTGTGCCACCTCCTGGTATGAATCTTGTACCTACTTCGATTCACTAACTAGCTTTCAATCCACTGTATCAAAGTTAGAAAATGCCTTCAATTCCATTCTTTCTTTGCATCACAAGGTCATTAAATCAATACTCATTTTACTTTATATTTTTTACTTGAAAATTTTTTGAAATCCAAATGGCACTCTTAAATAATATTTAGTTATGTCAGAATAATAATTTGTATGTGGAACTTTGAAAAGGGACCGAAATGGCACAGCTGGTTTGTGGGGGCTGTCACACCTTGCTCATGTACATTCGTGGAGCAACAAGCGTGCAGTGTTCTTGCTGTCACACTGTCAATCTAGCCTTGGAAGGTAGGAAGGAACTGCACTTATTTACCTCCAAAAAGAAGAAGGGAAAAAAAAAAGATTAAGAAATATAAGAATGAAAGGGGTATTTATTTATTCTGACAGCAAATCAAGTGGCACACGTCAACTGTGGAAACTGCAGGATGCTATTGATGTACCAATATGGAGCCCGATCTGTCAAATGTGCTGTCTGCAACTTTGTGACATCCATTGGGGTCAGTACCTGTCTATTTGTCTACGTTCAAACTTCAAACTAGACCAAGTTGCCTCCATTAAAGCTCCTCCCTTTTTTCCTTTTTGTATCGACCCTTTGATGGTATTGGTACTTCTTCAATAAAATATCCGCTGCTTATATTGAGTGATGCAGGTCTCAACAAGCGCCACTGAACACAAATTCAGCACTACTTGATTGAAGAAGAAGACAGACGAGGTTACACACCTAAAGGTTTTTGCATACTTAAAGAGTATATCCTGTCCAGTGAGCCTCAACTTTTGAGTGGAAGCAAATTCAAGGAATTTCCTTCTCTTCTTCACATGTATAGAGTTACAATCCTTCTTTTTTCTGCGTGACCTTGTTAATTACTATGAATAAGCAGTTTTGGCAGATTTGGAAATGAATTGTGAGGTATTTAAATTTTGTATCAGAACGATGTTTTAGATTAAGAGTGCTGCATTAGACTTTGAAAAATCTTGGGATAAGATAAACTTCATTTTCTGATTGGTTTGACATGTGTGTTCAAAAGATGACATCAAAGATCACGGCAGATAAAAAAGATTCATTCAAGATACTTTTGTCCTTTGAATTGTCTATGCAAACAAGTACTCCCAAGAATCATGAAAATTAGAGGACGGAAGAAACAGGGGACCATAAGAGATATTTCAGCTTATGATAATAATCAAAGTTCGCTTTTCTTAGACAACTGGTGGCCACGATATGTATGAATAGAAAAAGGTGTTGTGTCTAAAGTACGTCGACATATCAGCCTCGCAGGTTAATGAAGGCCTAAACTTGCTTAGGCCTTCGTCACCAAGGCCCTCGAAAGACCGAGAACTCAAGGTCGACAAGTCACCTTAAAAGTCAACAAGTCATCTTCAACCACCTTCCAATATTTCGTATGCATATGTTCCGGCCAACAATTCTTACGAAAAATGACAAAAACTAATGGATGCTTAAAGGGATAATTGATCGCTAAAACTTGCAAGTACTAATTGAATTGAATCCGTTAGTAACTCAACTTTCAGATTAGCGGGTGGTACGATTACCGGAACCATGATTGCAACCACTGTTCCTACTTACCCCTTAGGTATACATCTCATACCATTTGGCAGTACAATCACTTCCCACAAGATTTGTAAATCATATCTGATCAAAGTAGTCTAGAACCAATTGTAGTATCAAAACTAATCAGAAATTCAGCTATTGATGATACAATAATTGGGTGCAGGGTTCTACAAAACACACCTCAATGAAAATTACATATCTATTCAGAAAGAAACAAGCTGGATAAACCCAAGCACCCTTCAACTGAAATTTCCCATCTTGGATGTAATGTCGCCACTGTTCAGTTCAGACGTAGCAGTAGCAGTTCAGTTACATTGTAACGCGTGCATTAATCATACCCACTGCAATCTACCTTGATATTCGACACACTGTTGGACCCTTCCATCCTGGGACATTGCTTGTTTTGTTACTTTAGCTGGCCGGGTTTCATACTTCATTTTAAACCTCGGCATTGGCTTTTGATGGTCATCATGATTCCATGTCTCTGGCAAAACCTCATCAATGAACTCATCAGCAACATCTCCGTCTTCATCTATCCTGAGGCGCTTTCCATACCACCTTAGACCCTAAACACACAAAAATAGTGACCGTGCATATCAGTTTTGCAATACGAATACTAAGCTTGACTTGTGGCAAAGTTCCTAATATTAATGCACTGCACATGCTTTACAAAGTCATACAATGTGATCAGGTCGCTGACTACCGGTTGGTAAAAGATACACAATTTTGTGCATCAAAAGCTTCAATAATCAAGAAGCTATCATCCCAAAAGTGTGTTACAGATTCATACAACGGAAACCAGGTTGTTTACAAGCAGTTCATAAAAGATAAACAACATAATGGCTCAAAGCTTCAATAAGCACTAAGTCATCATGCCAGAAGTGAGAGATTCAATTAATCAACCAGGAAAATTATAGTGGTTGACAACTAAC
>JANQBM010000001.1:24106648-24121460 GCA_025594535.1 Erythroxylum domingense | reverse complement strand
TTGTTTTTTTAGCTATCTCACCCTTATTAATTGTTTTCATGATATAGAGTCCGTTATTTACTTCAATGTAGTTATATTATGAAAAAAAATTAAAAACGCTAAAGTTACCGAGTTTACGAGGTATTACAGTAACTTATGAAGGTTGGTTTTAAGATGACTTGAATATAATTTTATGTTAATTTGATTTATATGATATGATGATTTAGGGTATGAATGGATAGGTTGAGGTAATAAGGGTGAATGTTCATAAGTTTGATGATTTAAATTATGATTTGTTTTAGGATAAGCAAAAGCTTAAGTGTGAGGATTTTTGAAAAACAATTAATTAACTATATTTATATACCCACATTTAGTGTGTTTTACTTGTTATTTAATAGTTTTAAAGTATTTTTTGGTACTTATTTTTCTTTAAGTGTATTTGCAAGTGTATTTGTAGGTGATAATGGCCTTCATAGACCAAAAGGAGAAGAATTGGGGCAAAATCGTGGTATAAAATGAAGATTTAAAGCAACTTGAGATACATGATTGTATACAGTGGTTATATAAGTCACTATAAACGTGTAGATCTTCGAGGACATTGTTTCCACCCATAAGAAGATACACGACCATGTATGTTAACATAAAAGGCCATGTATGTTCCCTATGTAAGTCACTGTGCCCGTGCAAAATCTTGAATTGAGGTAATTTTGGAGATACAAAGTTACCTACACGACTGTATAAGTGACTGTGTATATCTCAGAAACTCTAGTTTTTACTATAAAAGAATATTATTGAAGGCTACAAAAGGGAAACATTTTTAGTCATAAGAGACATCAAAGAAGAAATAGTTTTGAAGAGAGGATGAGGAAAAGACGAAGATTATGTCACAAGATCTGATAGAGAGCAACCTTTAATCAAAATTGCTAGAAGATTTCATTAAAGAAAGGGGGATATAGAATATGAATTATTTTATTTCTATTTCTTCTTCTGAATATTTGATATTGGATTTGTTTTTCATTTTTAGGAACTAAATCATTTAGTACCTAGGTATGATGAACCTTAAGTTGTGATGATAATATGATATAATCTTTTATTCAATGCAGTTTTGTTAATTAGTTTATTGCAATTCAATTACGTGTTTATATTCTTAAACTAATATATTAGGACTATTAGTCCAATGTTTGATTTCATATGATTGAGATTGAGAAACCCTTTTTATGAATAGATATACTATAATTGGAACGAGTTGTACGCAAACCTAGAGATAGGTCAACATAAATCATTTAGATTAGGATTAAACCTAATAGTGAAATTCACGAATCAATAATGCAATCTTAGGGGTTTAAACTAGAAAGAGAATTTAGTTAATTAACCGAGGGTTAGTTATTAATAGTCTTTAGAAAGATATTAACATAAGATAGGAATTTTTGTAGTGTAATAATCAATAATTTAATTGTATGATAAAGAGTTAGCGTTTAAGATATTTTAGGGTGATTCATCACTTAGGTACTACTTATTTGATATCAACTAATTGTACTATTTTCTTTATCTTAGTTTTTTATCGTGTCAAACTTTAGTATAGTTTTTTAATTTAATTTTTAATTTAATTTGCCTCCTAATTCGATGGTTAGATAATAGAAAAAAGGTTAATATTAGTACTTACAGTCCTTGTGGGATTGAATCGCACTTATAGTGCTACACTATGCACTTGCGATTAACACTTATAATTTTATAAGTATAAAATTAATCAATCAGTCTATTAAAGCAAAGGACCTCTTCCATTGTATCCAAGTTTTCATTCAAGCTTCATTATTTCTAAGAAACATTTAAATTCAATAAAAGTTATATGTTTTCTTATGGGTTCTATCTAAAAGCTCTCCCTCTGCCCTGAAAGCTTGAGTCTTTAATAAGTTAACTTTTTCACATAGAGATATGAGTATGCTTTGCACTTGCCTTTGTATAAGGATGCTATGCATCAAAATAAGGATGATATACATCAAAAAGTATAAAAACTATGATCTTGTTTAAATTTTAAGTTATACGGAGAGGATTGACTAGTATGGATCTCTAATAGGTAGGCCTTAAGAGTTGACTCTTATTGAAAGATGAAAGGCTTGTGTCTCTGTTAGCATATCTATGGTCTTAACTATAGTCATCTTTGTCTATCTTAAAGTTCTTATAAAGATTTGCTCTATTATATCACTAATGATTTCCTATTATCCCTATAACCCTCGTGTTAGGGTTACTGAGTGGTATCAAAGCCAAAAGCTTCTTTAGTGACACTAGTAAATTTATTGTTGATAAAAGTAAGGAGAGACCCAAATAATCAAGAGTGAAGTTCTGACCTCATTAGTGTCCCAATTCATTCTCTTTAGATCTTTCTTTAGAATAGTTTCCTTCTAACCTTAAGAAAACTCTCTCCAATAAAATAGAAAACCTTGTAAAATTACCCATTTACCCAAAGACACTAAGATCTATGATATCCACCTACCTTTATTAAGCCCATGCAATCTATATTATAGACCTAAATCTTTTAGAAGGATTATATGCTCCTTCATGTCCAAGCATAGACCTTAACCTAAAGAATTGATCCAAGGATCTAAATTAGATCAATATAGCCTAAAATCCACTTGTGTAAAATAATGCATAACTCTAGAGTCCTTCTGAGCTAATCTCTTTATGGCTATAACAAGGTCACACACATCCCCATGCAGTTATTATTCACATGGTCCTATTGTTACATGGAAGAAAAGGGATTCCAATAATAACTAGAATTTCTCTCTTTGATAAAGAAAACACATCTTACCAGAATGCTATCATAGCCACGATCCATCATCAGATTATTTACAAATTGTAGAACCATAGATCTGAACTTTCTAAACTTTATATAAGATGCCCTTTATATGGTAGTAGACAAATCCCAAAATGAGGCCATCATCTATATCCCACGACAATCGCCATCAAAAGTTAGCAGAGTTAATGCTTATGTAGTGGATAACAAATTACAAAAAGGAATTTCATGGTCCTTATCGATGCTCTGTTCATACTACCACTCCTCTACTATAGTTTAAAAGATGGAACTATAAATTCTATTTTCAACAAACTTAGATAAGAGAACGTAGAATCATCCAAAACCTCTTCTGGGACAATAATGATGATTACTCCATCATTTTCTCATGAAAAAGGAATTAGTGGTCCTCCAATCCACCCTGTCTATCCCAATGAACATAAGATGTATGTTGTCAATGGACATTTCATCTGGGATGTAGATCTATCTATGTGCGACTCAGATTGTGAAGGTTGGATAGATGGATATTTTGATAGTGATAAAGAAGATTATGTCCCACCATAGAAAGAATAGTCTAGAAAAAAGTCTAAGGAAAGATCTGAGGGTCAACCCTAAAAGAAGATCTAACCTAAAAATGATAAAGATGATGGCTTAAGACCTTAGGTTGGTCTTAAAAATCCTAAGTGTAGACTAAAGGATCTCTTTAACTATTGAAAGCAGCTGGAAAGGAATATCATATATGACTAAGATGTTGTATGCCAATAATATCTCTAATCCTTACAGTCTGTTTGGTTGAGGGTAATAGGTATTCTATTACCCATCTATTCCTAATAATTAAGTATTTTATTGTTTGGTTAAAGAAAAGCCAACGGAATAACTATTCTTAAAATTAATAATTCCTGAACATAAGGGAATAGATAAAGATCATGTCACCTTGTCTTTATCTATTCCACGCATATCTGAAATACAACACAACAAAGAAAAATCTTCTGGACAAGTTCGCCCCTCTCCTCCCACCAGAACAATCGTCTCTCATATTCCCCTCAACCAGAAACTCTCACTCACGCATCATCTGGTCTTACTCACGCCCAGTGGCTTTCTCTCCCTCTTCACGTTCTCATCTCTTTTCTCCACTTTCTGGTCTCGTCTCCACTTTTTGTTCTTTTCTACTTCCCCACTGTCGTTGGTTCATTATCACTGCATTTTCAGTTATGCCCATCAGTGCTTCTGTTGCTTCTCTGATTGGATTGTGAGTTTGTCGCTCTAACTTGTTCTTTCGTTTGCTTTTCTTTTTTCTTCAATTACTCATGGAAATACTTCTTGGACTCTTTTGCTTAGTCATTGTAAGAGATGTTCATTATATCTTACATGTGATGGTTCTTCCACTATCTTCTTCATGTGAAAATCTTACACTATTGTCATTGTCCTCATTTGACATGATGATTTTTCCCATATCTTTAATAAGATTTCGATTGTATTTGTTTTGCAGTCAAGATTTTGAACCTTGTATAAATGACTATACATAAGTTGCTATTTGATGTTCTTTAATGCTCTTTGATTTGTTTGCAATTTCAACTTTTTTGTACTAGATGTGTTAAATCTCTTGATTGTTCAATTTATATGATCACTTAAGTACATATGTAAGTTAACTTAGAATTGTGTAATTGTCAAAGACTACAAGATGTTATCTGCTCTCTCCCACCTATCCCCTCTTTTTTCAGTTATATGCTTCATTGTTATGATATTTTTATGCAGTGGGAAGACAATTGAGCTTGATTATGTTACTTTCCATTAATGTATAAACTTGACAAGGTTTAATTCAGAAAAAATAGTTAGTTTTGTTCCCCCTGCTGGTGAATTTGAGTTAATGAAGTAAGCCCTTAATCTCTTAACATTGTCATATACTCTTGCAATTAGTGTTAAACTGTTTGCATCATGCCATATGCTGAGTTGTCAAGAGTTTTTCTTATGATGTTTCCCTTTTTCAACTGTAGCCTTTTCTTTATCAATTGTGACAAATTTCCATAGCAGGAAATTGTTCTATCAAGTTATCCATATGCTAAATAAATAAAAAGTGTGAAAGGTGGTTGATCATGAACTCATTAAATAGAATCATGAAGTGGTTGATCCCAGAAAGGATCTAATTTAATTTGTTTTGTTTTATATGCTACTATAATGGTCAATCAATCAGGAATGAGATTTTTTTGAAAATTTACAGGTCCATCATCCCATCGCATAACTATAACTTCTCTTTTTTGACTATGAAGATCACTAATGAGGTTCCCAATGATGAGTTGCTTTTCTGGACTTTCATGATTGAAATGTATCATTCTTACTTAATATTTCATCAGTTCTTAAACAATATTGCAAAAATTGTAAACATATTTTCCTTCCTTCACTTATTTATTTTTTTTCTCTATATTTGGCTTTTATTTGAAGCATATAGTCATGTTTTGTTCCCATTATTCCTATTATAATATGCAGTTAGCTATGGTTGTGCAAATTATGTTTGAAGTCTTACATTGACCTGTGTTGCTATCAGGTGAAGAGTGTGTTTTGTGGCAAAATGTTTGCCTTTGGAGTTGTCGTAAAAATTCCTATACCAAAATAAAAAAACTAAGTGCCTGTTTGGATGGGCTTATATCAATAGAGCTTTTTTCAGTAAAGCTTTTATTAGTAGAGCTTTTCTAATAAGAGCTTTTCTAAGAAGACAGTTGATTGTTTGGCTGTCAATTAAAAAATAACTTTTTTGAAAGAGCTTCATACAGTAGACTGTTTGGCAACATAAAAATAAAAAGCACTTTTATTAATTTTAACTATATTTTATTTTGTAATAACAAGTATTTATGCATATAAATAATATTTAAAGTATATTAAACATTATGCAAAGCACCATATATTATGTTTACATTTGATAACCTACAAAATTATTTAAAGAGGTGTCTTATTTTCTTGTAGTAAATAAAACTAATATGAAAAATAAATATTAAAACATATGAGAAAGCTAAATAATATTATAATCCTAAAATAAATATTCAAGTTGAGTATAATCCTAAAATAATATTATATCCTAAAATAAAATTTGCAGTATGCTCCCTAGCATCATTCATCTCGTTATTTTGTGGCTTATCTAAATGATTTTCTTCAACGTCTTCATTTTTATTGATTTTTCTATTTATAGGAAGTAATTCATCTTCTTCATAATAGGGAGAAAACTCTTCATTCTTTTGAGCATTTAACCTTATAAAATTATGAATGGCCATTGAAGCAATTACAATAAACCATTTCATCTTCACTTAATATTCTCCTTCTCTGACTAGACTTCAATTTTTAGTTTAATTATAATTTGATGGTTAAATATATATATATAATCATACAAGTATTATATATAAAGGTAAGGCATTATTGTTATAATAACTGTACACTTTCAGAACTTGAAGTACACCATCCCATAATAATACAAAAAGATACAAACCTCTCATATCCCTTGGTACTTATTCTTTGATTTCTTTATCTATTTTAGGACCATCCAATCTTCAACTGCTTTTGGTCATAAATTTGTCAATGAGGAATAGGGACATTACAGTCCTGATCGTCGTAAGCATTCCGTGGGGTTAAATAGAGTAGGCTTCTTGTGGAAGTACAGGGGCGTGCTTTTAAGGAAGCTGATAGCCTTAAGTCATAACCTTCAATATCTTTAGGAACAAACATGGAAAAGAATCTGACCGAGAACTCCATGAGCATTGATACTTGTTGGTCCACACAAATGAATCAAGCCTTCCTTTCGTTGATCTTGCATGCATCCAACATCTCTACCCTTGTAATACTCCATTGAACTTGGGATGTGAAGATTAGTAGGAGCAGGAATAACTCTTTTGAAGCTCTGGCTTGTACTACAAACTGCTTTTACCGAATTCAGATATGCTCTACAAAGTTAAAGTGGGGAGAACAACAATAAGACTAACACCCCAACATTTAAGATATGATACACTCATAACAGAGGAGTGTAGAGTCTACCAATATTCAACACATTGTGATTCAATTTTATTGAAGAATATAGCATCAAGACCACTACCAATGCAATCCACGATAACATTCTTGGTGGATTAGACATTCGAGGAACAGACGGGTGAACAACAAATCATCTACTCAAATCACCAGTAAAATCTATTGGGCTAAAATCAAATATATGATTTGCTATATAGTCCCTTAACAGCTTGCAGTCATCCTTTACATTAACGGTTATAAGAATTAGTCAGACAAATAATTAGATATTAAGCAAACTGTAGAGAGTGCAAGACATAACATTGGAGAAAACAATTGAAACAACGCATTGAACTAAGCATTTGAAGAGTAAATGATATTCATATGACACAACTAGTCACTCCATAAAGTGTAGGATACTTTATCCATAAGCAACGATAACAAAGCATGGTAGCATTGCAGGTGTGGAACAAAATAATTAAGGGAAAGTTGTTATCACTTTAAAGACGAACTTACCATATTCAGTTTTACTACGCACCTTCCTTCAATGATCTGCCCAAAAGAGAACATCAAATGCATTTACTCTTTAAGATGGTAGAAACTATCATCAACGAGAATAAACAAACATCACAATAATTAGACCTGCAGAATCTTGTTCATGCATGCTTTTGAACTACCAGAAAATGATGCAAAGACTACAGAGCAAGGCCTGAGCTTCAGCTCCTACACATTCAATGAAAGATAAAGCAATTAGAATTAGGAAAACTTCAACCGAAGCAGTAGAACTACAGCTTAACTTAGGAAAGGTATCATGTTTTGATGCATTCAAAAACATTAGTAATGGAAAATGAGGCAATATCTTTTCTTGACTCATTTAATTCCTTAACTACATTTTTATATCGTCATTTTTAATTCCTCGGATTCACTAAAGTTGCTTTCTTGAAAAGAAAACATCAAGCAAGTTTCATAATACAAGTCAAGAAGACAACGAGAACCAGAACAAGATTTCAAAAGTGCAGATCCAGGTAAGAGGAGTTCAGAGAAATTCAATACATCTCTCTCACACTCTGTCGTCTATTCTCTAGCTCGAAAATATTTCTTTATCTCCATTAATGCTACCAAGAACACTCTCTGGCAAAATCCGTTAGTCAATATTTATATAGCTCATTTATCAATAAAATCTAAGAGCTCCCAACCCAACCCCATCCATTGTCTCCCATTTTTCCATAATTTAGTTTCTGCAACTTATTTATAAATCTTTTGTGAACTTAGCACATAAACTTACATAGACACTGCCAAAAGAGAAATCACAAAAGTTTCCTACTTTTCATTAACATGATAAAATCGTAAACGCTCTAATCAATACCAAAGATATAAACATGCATACCCATTCATCTGATACTTTTCATTAACATGGAAAACATGCATACCCAGTCATGTGGTATACCAAGACATAAACTACCATCACAAAATGAAAGCATAATTAAAGAACTCATTAATTACAAACACCCAAAAGCAAGAACTCATAGTAACATCAAAGAATAAAGTGGAACCTGTTTGTTAAGGCACACAAGCGATTCCTCAAAATATCGATCTTGAAGCTTAAGATTGCATCAGATGAGCTCCTCCTGGGTGGGTGAAACAAAGCAATAATTAATATAACAAAAAAGGAGAAAATAAATTACAACATAAGGAGGAAATCGAGATTAAACGAAAACCCTAACCATAAAAATAGATCACAGAGAAGAGAGAGATAAACGTCAGAATTGGTTAGCTTTCTAGATAGAAGAGTAGAGGAAGAGAGAAGAGAGGGTAGAGGCGGAGAGAAGAGCTTTTTGTTTTCAACTGTTATAAACGTAAACGTCAGAAATGAGGGGCGCGTAAAGTCTACCCGAAAAAGCTAAAATGAGGGGCTTTTTCAAAAAACTTCAAATTTGAGCTTCTTAAAATGCTATATTTTAGCTTTTAAAAAAAGCCATTTCTATTTAAAAAGCACTTTTTAATTTTTCTGCCAAACACCCATTTTTGGTAAAAATAGCTTTTGCGGTGAAAAAGTGCTTTTTCACTAATCAAAAGCTCAACCAAACAGGTGCTAAGACAAGCTTTCAGGTGATGTCAGGTCAGGAAAAATACAATGCTACAATTGATTGTTTGGTTTCAAGTGAGTACAAATTCCTTCTTTAACATTGATGTCTATGTTCTTAGTGTTCCTTGTAATTATTAGATTGAAATTAACCTCATATCTATGCACTAGGCTTCAAAATTAAACTCAGTTATCTTTGATCAAACATATTGATCGTTTAGCTAGTTCTTTTTTGTTACCTCACTAATCATAATGTTAACCTTGTAATTTCTTTTATTAAAATCTTTTCCACGCTTAGATTTTTTTCTTTAATTTGGATTTGGCTATTCAGTGGAACATTCTTGCAACAATTTCATGATAAAAAAGTTTCTCGGCCAAACAGAGCCAATCCTGAGTGCTGAAGTTGAGTTAATTTCCACAATGGCAGAAAAGAAATCTTAGACAAGGCGTCCAATTTAGATGGAATTCCCGGTACCTAATTTATTATACATTGCTACTTAACCAAAATAAAGTCTATTATAGTAACGAGTATGCATTAAGTCATACATCAAAACTCTATATTATGGCATGTCAAGATTTGGTATAGAGTTTGGGTCTGATTTTCATAATACAAATGTAGAATAATATTCATCTTTTATCATCTTTAATTATTGGGGGAGCAGGTTTCCATGTTTACATCATCTGGCTTACGAGTTCGCTTCTTAAAAGTACACCATTGTTTAATTCAATACTAAATTTAGGTTGGTATCCAAAATTTTAGTAGTGACATATAGTGATTATCTATAGATACGGGAGAATAGTGGTTACAATACAGTTGAGTGGGTTCGTTATGTTACCAAAGCAGGCTCATACGGGATTAGACTGTAGATGGTGAGGGATTCTATGATAGAGAGACTTCTTTAGTGTAAATTTGAACACAAATGGTGATCATTGACCATATCAATTTTGGGGTTTAACCTTCTTAAAGAAAGCTATGAACATATGTCATACTTGTGTTGTGGCGAGAAGATGTACAAGTTGGGAGTTTTGTTTTCCAAGTTTATGGGTTTCTGGATTCACTTTGTTCTTTTATTGGTGTTGTATTTGTCCATACCAATATTTAAGGAATCAGAGTAAAAGATTGAATCTTGTTGGAAGAGGTTTATGCTCATTTATAACAATATGAGTTTTTTTTCAAGTATGATGGTAAGCATTTTTTGGCTTTTCCATGGTTATTTCTAATTTTTGTATATTTGATGAAGTTGTTTTCTGCATGACAAAGGTCCAAGTTTTTCTAGTCCAGCGGCTGCTTTTTCAAATTCCATGATTTCCTCTAACAATCTTTGCCTCTCCTTTTTGACTTTGGAAGTCTCAAGTTCTCGTGTATAACAATGCCTCTAAGTCTCTAAAATGTCCTCAAGTGCATTGACTGAATTTGTATCCCTGTTGTGATTTGAACTTATATGCATAGTATGAAATGAGACATGAAATTGAAATGGAACTATTTGTATTATTATTATTATTATTATTATTATTATTATTATTAAGAAGAAGAAGAAAATTAATAATGATAAGGAATTTAATAATAATAAAATTAATACTAATAAATTTAATAATAAGTAGAAAATTAATAATAATTATTATTATTAATAATAGGAATAATAAATTAATAGGAATAATAATAAAATTAATAACAATAATAATAATAATAATTAATATTAAGAAGAAGAAGAAGAAAATTAATAATAATAAGGAATTTAATAATAATAATAATAATAATAATAATAATAATAATAATAATAATAATATGGTCATTTTGTTGGTTATTCCTTTGTCATTCCAATTTTATATTTTCAAACCAAACATTGGCATAGAAATTCTTTAACAGTAAACCAAACAAAGTAATGCCTATTTTATTATATATTTTCTATTCCTAAGAATAATCATTTTATTCCTTATCTATTCCATTCTTTGAACCAAATAGGCTGTTAAGGAAATCTCTAAACCTTTACCTTGTATGATGATGATATAATATAGGAAGATTTTCCACCTTTGGAAGCTTAAACTAATAAAACCACTGGAGTATCTATGAGCCCATACTTAATATCAACAGGTATCAATCCATACGATAATCATGTACCTATTTCTGTAGCACAAGAAGTACTAAATTGAAATACACAAAATGTTGTAGCAGAAAACAATTTCCTTCGCCGAATTGATTCAAAATATAATGATCTATCATAACAGACACAAGGACTAAATTCAAAGGTTGATGCTATAACTCTCCAGGTGTGGAAATTACTAATCGCCAGAGCTTTCGCCATCACCGCCCCTACCATTTCAAGAAACTTCTTAAACTCTCCCGAAAGAAGGAGGTCGTTATACCCTAAGTGTAAAAGCCCTTGTTAATTTTTCATGAAATTTGTCGTTTTTGGTCTAAATGGTGTTGTGTTGTGCGTCGTTGTTTTGATTAAATGTTCTTAGTGTCTCATAGTCTGTCCCACGTGAGAGGCCAATGTCCTGATGTAAACAATTTATTTATTAATGAATTTTTTAAATTCTCAAAAAAAAAAACTTCTTAACTTGATTCTAATTTAAGAAGATATATTGGCTAGCATTATTGTAGACCAAACTTCTCTAAAAAGGAAAGAGAACTATAGAAAGTTTGAGAAAAAGCTAAAAAGAATTAAGTCATATATGGCTAAAGAATAGTTCAAACCTCTATATGAACTATACCCCTCGACATTTCCAGTCATAAGACCTAATTATAGCAGTCCATTGTATCGTAAAGCTACTGACTACTGAAAAGTTTTCAAAATGTCTTATTTATTTTTTACATTAAACTTTGCAAAACCAATAAAACCTTCCAAGACAAACCTACAAGCAAAATAAATTCCACCAACCTCACCAAAAAAAAAGACCTCTAAAACAACAAAAGAACCCATGCCCAACTAAGAATTCTTAGCTACCTTTCAACCAATTCCAAATGGCTCTGAAAGTCACAATGATAGCTAATATTCTGATTCTTTTATAGAAAGCTCATAAAGCTTTGAGCAGCTTACAGATCTTACTCAGATATCTCAAATGAAGATGGCTATTCCACACTCTTCTAAACCACATATAGAAGTTGAACCAGAGTTTGAAGATGTTGAGTCAATAACCAAACTAGTAAGACCACAAGTAATTCCTATCTACAAACTTATTTCATGACTATGGTTCACTTTTGATGATGTCGCACCATCAAATGGAGAGATCGACTGCTTGAATTTAGTGCCTGGATAGATCTTCAAATGACCAAACCAGAAATTTCCCTTAAAGAAATCTTGAAAGCATTTGTCTTTAGAATGATGGAAATTTTAAGGGAATGATTCCAAAACCTTTGTGAATACAGACATATGCAAGTCTTACAACTGTCATAAGCCAGTTCCTTGTTAAGAGTGAACCATAAAGAGTTCATTGGAGATTTTTAGCTCATTGATCGACAAAGCAGACGTGAGTACTTTAAGATGAAGTGTTGGAGAAATCTATTAATTATCTTTGATAACGTTAGATAAATTATGTTAACAACATATGTTCTTCAAGTTTATGCTAAAAAACAGACCTCAACTTAAACAAGCCTGCAGAAAAGCCTTATCTAAAGATCAAATGCAAAGATATGAAGAATGTGAACGCAACACAAAGAAGGAGAAACACTTTAGAAGAAGATCATTTTGAGTTTCCCTTTTCAATGTAAAGAGGAAAAAGAAGATAAGATTTTTAAAATGAAGAGCTTCATAAACTAGAAAGTTAGACCAATGTTACCTTTGTGGACAACCAGGTTATTATGCAAAAAGGTGGCTAAAAAGATCAAAAAGGATATAAAAATCTTGCAGTCTATTGAAGCTATGATGCCCATAAGAGATGACGAGAACATCAAGTCTCTTTTTGAAGAACAATCTACCTGACAGTGAATCTACTGATGATAAAGACTTTTTCTATTGATGAAGAAGATGACAAACAAATGTACATGATGAAGCAATCTTGTTTCAAGCTAGAGCCTAGGAAGCCAGCAGTAACATGATCATACGTCAAGTTCTAGTTGCTTCTAGAGAAGTATCATAGACCAATCCCAACTATTGGTTAAATAAATATAGGCTCTTATAGAAATGTTATGAAACCACATATTCTTTCTACAGAAGAATGACAACATTATGAGGAATATTTTACTATAGTTGATGGCAAATACTTCAAGATATACCTTATCACAAAGAGAAAGGTTGCGATAAAGTTCTTTCCAAGTTGTATCCTTTGGGCAAAACTATTAGGAAGCAATCTTCTTGGTCTTGACATACATTTTCAAATGGACGTTTATTTCCCAACAAAACAATTACAAAAATTGTTAAAAGGAATTTGTTACAAAAAAGATTTTCATTTGTACACTAAAGACTGCAGCATCTTTGAGCTATAATATGTTCCCGCTGGAAATGAAGATATTAGAGATCAACTTTTACAATATTTCCTGAAAGTCATGACCAATTCAATCACCTACATCCATTATAGCAGAATTTAGAATTTTATGTTCAATCTCCATTAAAAAAGAATGAGGACATTAATCCCACAAAGGTAACTCATCCGGAAATGAATCCAAACAACTAAAAGATGGCACAAGAGGATTGTGCTCTACTTTTGAAGTAAGGATTGATTGAACCGATAAATCAGATTGGGTATTTCAAGCCTTTTCTGTTGAAAAAAGAGCAAAAAAATAAAGGAAAGAAAATGTTAGTTATTAATTACAAGCCTTTGAATACTTTTTTTTTTAAATGAAAAGTTTTTTCTGCCCAAGATAAATACGTAGGTTTTATTTTTGAAAGAGGAAAAAATATTCTCAATTTAAATGTTAGATTTTGGCAATTGAGTATTAACCTAAAGGATCAGCATAAGATAATATTTTGCATTCTTGATGCCCAAAATTAGTGGTGAATCATGCCATTTAGGCTAAAAGCTGCCCAATTACTATTTCAAATAACCATGACAAGGTGAGTGCTTTAATTTACATTGACATTATCTTAATTTATTCTCAAACTCAGTAAAAACATCAAGCTTATTAAAACAAATTTTGGATCTTACAAAGAAGTATAAGATCATGCTCTCAGCTAGCAAAAGTCAAATTGCATCAAACCACATAGAATTTTTGGCCATGAAGTTTCAAGATGGTTTCTACTAGGCTAGACATATAAAGCTAGTGAACTACTAAACTTTCCAAATATAAACCTTACTATTAAGCAGATCCAAATCTTTGGGAATTGTCAATTATATCAGGGACTTCATCCCTTATATGTTAGAATATATCAGCCAGTTGTCAAAACTATTGAAGAAAAAGCTACCAATATGGGGCCCTGACTAGATAAAGACGGTAAAGCAATTAAAGAAGATCAGTTAGTATCCACCTCCACTATCAGTTAGTATCCACCTCCACTAAGAATCTTGCAAACTAATGCTAGTAAAGATTTTTAGGGAGAAATATTAATAGGAGAAATAGGAGGAAAGAGGTATTACTATGGACATGCTAGTGGACAATTTAAACCCTTAGAAAAGCACTATCACGCAATCTACAAAGAGGTATAGAAATGTTTAATTTCCACCTCAGTCCTTATCTCTTTACAATAGAAATGGATAATTTGTCCTTCCCAAAAATACTGGATCCAAACAAAAAACATCTGCCATATAGTCAATTGCTATGCTGAAAAGATTGGTTATCCCTTTATAAATTCATAGTTAAACATATCAAAAGCCATAAGAACATTTTAGCTTATTTCCTCTCTCAACTTCAAAAGCGTATCAGCCTTATTGCTCCTCCCAAAACTATTGTTTTCATCCTTTCGAGAGCTAACCTACCTAACACTGCCTAGCAAAAGAAGTTCTTTCCTCCCATTGGAAGAACACCTACTACCATTAATAAAATAACTTCTCTTGCCTGACTAAGCCTCTTCTATTACCTCCACATCTTTCTCAACCGATCG
>JANQBM010000001.1:24095649-24106548 GCA_025594535.1 Erythroxylum domingense | reverse complement strand
CTTTTCTGGACTTTCATCATTGAAATGTATCATTCTTAATCTTCCATCAGTTCTTAAACAAGATTGTAAAAATTGTAAACATATTTTCCTTCCTTCACTTATTTATTTTTTTTCACTGTACTTGGCTTTTGTCTGAAGCATATAGTCATGCTGTGTTCCCATTATTCCTATTATAAGGGTTGGAGGTAAATTAACTTGTGGTTATGTGATAATTTCCTAAATCTTAGCCAATGGTCTATTAGTAAAATTTCTCCTTTAAGATCCTTTTCTTGATTACCTATTTAACAGTTTCTTCACTCTTGAATCGAGAAGCGCAATTTTTGTAATCCCATTCTCTTGTCTTGGCATAATGATTTGTATATTTGAAGGTATCGTATTACTGAGGGGGTTAATCTTCCATTTCGGGTGTTGCCAACAATTAAGGAACTTGGTCGAACACGCATGGAAGTGAATGTTAAGGTTTGAAGTTACATTGTAGTGCAATGACTGCGTGTCTTGGGTTTAACTGAATCTTAATGTTTGAAGTCTTACATTGACCTGTGTTGCTATCAGGTGAAGAGTGTGTTTGGTGCCAAAATGTTTGCCCTTGGAGTTGTCGTAAAAATTCCGGTACCAAAACAAACAGCTAAGACAAGCTTTCAGGTGACGTCAGGTCGGGCAAAATACAATGCTGCAATTGACTGTTTGGTTTGGAAGTGAGTACAAATTCCTTCTTTAACTTTGATGTCTATGTTCTTAGTGTTCCTTGTAATTATTAGATTGAAATTAACCTCATGTCCATTCACTAGGCTTCAAAATTAAACTCAATTTTTTTTGATCAAACATACTGATCGTTCAGCTAGTTCATTTTTGTTACCTCACTAATCATAATGTTAATTTTGTAATTTCTTTTATTAGAATCTTTTCCATGTTTAGATTTTTTTTCTTTAATTTGGATATGGCTATTCAGTGGCACATTCTTGCAACAATTTCAGGATAAAAAAGTTTCCCGGTCAAGCAGAGCCAACCCTGAGTGCTGAAGTTGAGTTAATTTCCACAATGGCAGAAAAGAAATCTTGGACAAGGCCTCCAATTCAGATGGAATTCCAGGTGCCTAATTTATTATACGTTGCTATTTAACCAAAATAAAGTCTATTGCAGTAACGAGTATGCATTAAGTCATATATCAAAACTCTATGTTGTGGCATGTCAAGATTTGGTATAGAGTTTGGGTCTGATTTTCAGATTATAAACATAACATTCATCTTTTATCGTCTTTAATTATTGGGTGTGCAGGTTCCCATGTTTACAGCATCTGGCTTACGGGTTCGCTTCTTAAAGGTATGCCATTTTTAAGTCAATACTGAATTTAGGTTGGTATCCAAAAGCTCAGCGGTGACATATAGTGATTGTCTGTAGGTATGGGAGAAGAGTGGTTACAATACAGTTGAGTGGGTACGTTACATTACCAAAGCAGGCTCATATGAGATTAGACTGTAGATGGTGAGGGATTATGTCGTAGAGAGACTTCTTTGGTGTAAATTTGAACACGGATGGTGATCATTGACTATATCAATTTGGGGGTTTGACTTTCTTGTACCTGTGTTGTAGTGAGAAGTTGGGAGTTTTGTTTTCCAAGTTTCTGGATTCATTTTGTTCTTTTGTTGGTGTTGTATTTATCCATACTAATATTTAAGGAAGCAGAGTAAAAGATTGAATCTTGTTGGAAGAGGATTATGCTCTTTTATAAAATTATGAGTTTTTTTTTTCAAGTATGATGGTAAGCATTTTTTGGATTTTCCGTGGTTGTTTCTAATTTTTGCATATTTTAGGAATTTGCTCTTTTTGTTTTTTTGTTGTTGTCCAAGTTTTTCTGGTCCGGCGGCTGCTTTTTCAAAATCCATGATTTCCTCCGACAATCTTTGCCCTTCCTTTTTGACTCTGGAAGTCTCAAGTTCTCATGTATAACAATGCCTCTAAAGTCCGTTTGATTTTGAATGTTGTCTTATTTCAGAAAATATCTTGTAACGTATCCCCAAATTTACTTGTATAAACATTACAAAATATTGTGTTAGAATTATAAATTTAAAAAGTTAAATTAAAAATATTTTTGTACTTAAATATAATAGAAATTGCTCCGAACAATGACAAGCATTAATGTGCTAAAAAATAAAAATATAAAACAAGAAAAGGTATCATAGTATAAATATTCTTGCTTTGTAAGAGTTGGAGACAAATTATGATTATCGTTTTTGATAAGTTAATTAGATCAACTAAATACTGTGACTTAGAGTTAGAGTTGATATTAAGTAAAATATAATCAATAATTAATAAGGACTTAATCTTAGTTGTTTTGGAATTAACTCTAATTTTATATTAAGAAAATTAGGAGTCGGTGAAATCCAATCCAAGGCTAACAAACAGGATCAATAAAAGAGAAACAATTCTCTAAAAATAGTGAGAGCAACAGAAGCGAGAAATTAGGAGAAAGAGAGATTCAGAAACTTATTTTTTCATTAAAAAAAAAAAAGGAAAAGAAGAGGAAGAAGAAGAAGAGTGAGTTAGAGAGTATACAACACACAGACAACACAACACAAACCCCACACGATCTTTACGCTTATCTTTCTTTGCTTTTCCCACTAACTCCCCCAATTTTCCCAGCTACCAAACAGAAAACACCAAAAAGAACCAAAAAGGATAAACGAAAAAGAAATCAGAAAGCTACCCAATAATATGGATTCCAGAGAACCACCGTCCATACCACCGCACCCGCCGTCGTATCTTCACCAGCACCACCGCCCACACCATCAGCAACACAACATAATGCTTGGTGGGGGTCCGTACCCAACCCACACGGTCACTCACCCGTCTGTGATCACCACCCCGAATCTTACTCCGGCCGCTCCGGCTGGCGCTGGTTTCCCCTTTAACTCCGTGGGTGCTCAGCGTTCGCAAGTGAAGCAGCAGCTTGATGGTGGTGGTGTTGGTGGGGGGCTGAACTCGAGTGGGTTTGATGGATCGTCATCGCCGTCCTCCGGTGGAATGAGGTTTAGTATGGAGCCGGGGAAGAAGAAGAGGGGAAGGCCCAGGAAGTACAATTCCGATGGTAACATTGCGTTGGGATTGGCGCCAACTCCGGCGATTTCTTCCGGTGGTGTCTCCGTAGGTCATGCGGATTCCAGCGGTGGTGCTCCTGACGGTGCGGCGTCGGAACCGCCGATTAAGAGGAACAGGGGACGACCGCCGGGCTCTGGAAAGAAACAACTCGATGCATTAGGTGAGTTTCTGCTGATGCTAACTTGAATTCTTTCTTGAAGTTTTTGCTTTTTAGTTGCAGTTTCTTGGCGTTGGTTGTAAGAGCTTGAAACTTTGAAAATCCTGAGTGTGGATTTTGGTTCTCGTGTTTTCTTCAAGATGGATTCTTTGAGTTTGAGTTTGATTTTGGTTTTTCAGGAGGAGTGGGAGGAGTTGGCTTTACGCCACACGTCATCACAGTGAAAACAGGGGAGGTATGTATGATTTAATTTGAAGATTAACTTGGCGAGATGATTCACCTTGTGCTCTTTTCTCTCTTTGTATTACTAATAGTTGGAGTTGCACCTTCTTTTGTCCTTTGATCTGTAAAGTTTTGTTGGAAAGAGAACATAAAGGATGTGGTTAATTATGATTTCTTTGAGGATATAATGTGTATAAATGAGGAATGTTAGTGGCAGGATGAAGCTTTGATGATGATGCCGATAGAAGTAGGAAAGATAGACTAGTTAATGGTCTAAATCACTTACATTGGTTTGATGTTGAGAGGTTTTACTTTATTCTGTATTCTCTCTTTTATTCATTGTTAGTTTATTATTTTCTAAGGAGTTTAATGGTTGGATGCTCTGGAAGTAGAATTTAACTAGGTTTTGGCCTATTCAATATTTGAAGTAGATGTTTTTACTGCTTAATATATGTGATCCTTTGAGCGAAGAGAATGTCAATCTTTTAATTGGATGCATATGAAAAGTTAAGTAGCTTTAGACCTTGTTTTTGTGATGTTTTTCCTTTTCTGATATATATGATTGTAAACTTCAACCTAATCTGGGTTATATCCATAGGTTTAGATGCCAGCAACTGAATAATTCTCGGAGTAGGGAGGAACTAGCATATCATGTTCTCATTATGCTTGAGTCTTAATTAATTAATTGGACAATCTGTTGAACACAAAAAGAGATTCAATAGTTATGCTTGGAGTTTTTATTTAACTGGTCTTCATTTACTCCGATTACACCCCTTGAGGAAGTTATTGTTTCACCGTAGTTGATATACTTGAAATTATGTTTATTGTGACCTTTGTGTACTTTGGCTTGCACATTGTATGATTCTGTTGTTAGCAAAGTCTTTTTGATTGATGAAATGTGATTCCTATTAAAATATCAAACTTTTGTGTTGTTTGGAAAGAGAAAAAGATCCAGTGTGGTTCTGAAGATGCATTTCTCAGTCTTTAGATATTAGATTTCAAATATTATTTGACATCTGAGTAGCAACGTCCTGCCTTTTGCAGGACATAGCTTCAAAGATTAAAGCTTTCTCACAGCAAGGGCCACGAACTGTGTGTATTCTCTCTGCAAATGGTGCCATCTGCAATGTTACGCTTCGCCAGCCAGCAATGTCTGTGGGTACTGTGACATATGAGGTATTTTACCATCTGTTTAATATTTATCAGATAAATTATGGCAGATTATGGTAAAATGAGGCATGTGGCTTAGGTTTGACAGAATTACTCAAGTAAATATGCATATGACAAGCAATATTGTTGAAACTGAAGTTGGGATTTACCCCTTTAAATGAAAATACCTGAAGTCTTGTAGTTTAAGGTGTAAAAAATCCTACACTATAGAATCTTCTTTCTTTCTTTTTTTATTTTTTCTTTTTGTTGGAAAGCATAGAGACTTTATTGGGATTTGAACCTGGTAGAGGACAAGATTCATTGGCACAACCTTTTTTTTCTGTCAGATGATTTCCAGATGGTTGAGGTGAATTGTATTTTGAAGTCATGACACCTTTATCCCTTTCTTACAAGTATCCTTATTCCGGGTCCTTGATGTGTCCTAATTTCTGTACTCATTAATATTTTCAGATGATGTCTAATGTCTTGAAATGCATGGCCTTTTTTTTTCTTTTTCCTCTTTCCCCTTCTCGTGGTATTCATGTGGTTCCCAAATGTATAATCTACATAACCAAGATTTTTACGTTTTTGTCTTTTGGTTGGGAGGCTTAATTGGCATATTAGCTGTAATTTTTTTTCAAAATGGGGAAGAGATTATAGATTTTGGGCTGTTGTTTGTGCTGGCATCATGTATTTTGTTCTCAAGGTATTTGGTAATTTTGAAGGGCATATAAACAACACTCTTGGATCTTTGATAGGTCAAATATCACTTGTGGGTTGGTAGTTTTCAAGGCTGCTGTTCTTAGTTAACCTATCACAGGCCATCTCTAGGACAGCAGTGTTCTTCTGTGACCCTTGGTGGTCTTGTGCTTCCTAGGAATTAATTAATTCTTATCTGTCTAGCGAGTAAGCTTCTAGGAGGACAGCAAGTATATTGGCCTGTAGTTCTATCTCCTTTATCCTAAAGTTTCTTATAGGATACAATTTATAGTTGAGTGACATATTGACTAAAATGAAGTTTTAATTTGCAAGAACTAGTTATATTGCTCTAGATCCAAAAAAATGCCAATCTTTCCAAATTTAAATTTTCCATTTGGCATTGGTAAACTTAATAATTAATACTTGCAAAAAAAATGCTACTCAGGATGAATTTGTCTGTTATGTCGCGTAGTTTTCTCCCAAAATTTTTAAAATGTTCAAGCAAAGTTTTTATAAAAACCTTACTTGGAATGATTGGAGTTTTCGTCCATCTTTAGGATTGAGGTGTGGCTGACAGGGTGAACCTCGAATAATACCAAAGTTTTGAACAGAGGAATCACTGACATATGACTGGGTCACCTACACATTTTTGAATGATTTAGCTTCTTGATGTTAGTGTAGTCATATAAGCTCAACTACAAGCTCAACGTTGTAAGTTACCTTATAGGAGAGTACATTCACAAAAGCCATGTTGGAAAATTACCAGCCAAGTTAGAGCAATAACTAAAATATGGTTCTGACTACTTTTAATCCTTAATATGTTGCCAATGCAGATTTTACAACATGTCAATTATTGTCCCCGTTTCAGTTATTGGAATTTGGAATTTGAAATTTCTGGAATGTCTATCGTGACAAATGGTGTTACTGTTTCAGATGCTATATTATGAATATGACTCAGTTGCAAGTGTGCTGAGGCACATCTAAATTTTGTTTCATAGTTTCAGTATTTGAGGGCTATCCTCTGAGGCACTGTTCATGTGTCATTAATTTATTTAGATATGCATGCTTGTGTTTGTTTTTTTGGGAATTGGTTAGTCTCCTCTACTACTGTGCTGCCTTTTGTTTATTAATTTGACGTTCCTGTTTGCAGGGCCGATATGAGATCATTTCTCTATCAGGTTCATACTGGATTTCTGAAAATGATGGTAATTGCTCGAGAGATGGAGGTTTGAGTGTGTCACTAGCAGGCTCAGATGGCCAAGTTTTGGGTGGCGGTGTTGCTGGAGTACTACAGGCAGCATCACCCGTACAGGTATCATGCTGCCTATCATCCTCTTTTTCAATGTAAACTAACCCACAAGATTCTTAGCAATTACATGATTTCCTTCATGTTTTGGTTCCTTGTCATCGACCAGGTCATTGTTGGGAGCTTTATTGCTGATAGGAAACCAAATTCTGGAAAGAAGTCTGGTCCTTCATCGGCACCTGCACCGCAGCTGTTGAATTTCAGTTCACCGATGACTGAAACAAGCCCACCTTGTCAAGGGGCGTCTAGCGAGTCATCTGATGAGAATGATGGCAGTCCAATGCATCGTGGCCCTGGAATATATGGCAATCCCGGTCAACCTATACATGGCATGCAGATGTATCAATTATGGGGTGGCCAAAATCCACAATGATCAGATGCTTAACAATTGACAGTAGGGTTCTCTGCGGCGTTCTTGCACAGCAGATTGAGATCAAATCCTAATGCTAACGAGAGGGTTCTTAGTACGAGCTGTAGATTTTCGTTCTTCTTTCTAGATTCATCTTGAGTAGTGATTAGCTATCTTCTTCCTTTTTCTTTTTCACTTGTGATGATTTAAACATGGCTATTAGCAAATAGCTAAATGCTACCTTAATTGAAGAATGTCTTAGATCAATTTGGTAATACTTTTGTGATTA
Organism: Erythroxylum domingense; assembly: GCA_025594535.1. Taxonomy (NCBI): domain Eukaryota; kingdom Viridiplantae; phylum Streptophyta; class Magnoliopsida; order Malpighiales; family Erythroxylaceae; genus Erythroxylum; species Erythroxylum domingense. The sequence goes on along the minus strand of JANQBM010000001.1, from coordinate 24,099,281 downwards.
TCTACATTTTGATCTGTGTTACTACTGTGAACACTACACCGGTTTTCCAGTAGTGAGTGTCCTTGTTTTTTTGCCATATGGGAAGGCATAGAGGCTACATTATGTCATTGGCTAGTGTCAAATCTTCTCATTGCAATTTTATTTGTTGTGGGTGTGAAAAGAAGGAATCTAAACTCGGCTGTTTTTATATCATGCAAAATTAAAACCATGGAGGAGGAAAGGTTTAAATTCCCTATCCTATTATTTATTGAATTAGTAAGACAAATTTTAATTGATTCAGCGGTGGGCTGTAGAAAAGGTGACCCATGTCCGGCCATGTGTACAACAAGCATCGTCACAATCTGACTACTAAATGTCAAAGAGTTCCTCCGACTTTGGTGGCATCGACCAATGTGGAATTGGCTGTTTGTTTCTGTTTCTGTTCAATTCAAGAATGTTATGTTTGATGAACTAACAATGTCTACGCGGATTGACTACACTAACAACTGGATTCCAATTCCAATTCCATAAATCTAACCATATGCTTAGATAACATTGATGAGGATACGTGTCCACTGACAAGTATCAAAGTTCACATATTCACATCACATCTATTGGGATCAAAGTTGGGCAACCTAACAATTATCATTTTCTAGAATTTCCCTTCTCCTTGTGCCATTAGTTTAATGAAATAGACAAATCTAAGGATAATTGTAAAATTGGTTCTAAAATTGATTTTAAACGATAAAAGATACCAACTTTAATTTTTAACTACTCTAAAAAATATTATTATTTTTAAATTACCTTAAAAATATTCCATGATATTGGAAACTCTTAAAAATTAAAATTATAATTGAATCAAAACAATTAATATGGTGTTTTTAAAAAAATTTATATTCTCATTTTCTAAATTATGATGTACTCAATAGTATCCTAAACTCAATTATAATATCCTAGTATAATTTATGAAACAAATAATATAGAACTCCACTATAGCATAGATGAATAAAGCAACTTGCTCAACGTGTCCCAACCAGACAACGATGAATGTACTGATCATGACTGATCCAGTCGGCAGTCGTAATCCCATTCCTACCACCTACTGTTTTTTCCCTTACTCCAACGGCTACATTGGAACTAAAGAACCATTAACTACCATTTTAAATACGTACAAAAACATCCCAATCCATTACTTAACTTGCAAATACAAATACTTCATTCATTTATCCCTTTTTCTTTCGCTAGCCGTTAGCTGGCCAATTCCATAGTTGAATTGAACCTGTCAAACTCGTCAGGTCATGTCTCACTTCCCAACTTATATATGTGTTTGAACTCCTAACTTACACACCCTTTGTCTTCTCTCACAAACACTTATATATTAGTTGTATATTGTTTAGTCTTTGGTACAAACAAGTATGGAGTGTTTAATTTTGCCTGTGTCAATGTTGAGAAAGTGCTACAATGGTTCACGGTTAGGCTACCGTCCACTGACCGAAGAAGGGTTCGGCGAGTTTGATGGTCCGGTGACCGTGGTGGTCGGGAAAGAGAAGAGAGAGTTCTTAGTGGATCCATTTGTTCTACAAGAGAGCCCTTTCCGAGTTTTAATGGATATGGTGAAGAAGGATGAGACAGAAGGGCGATTTGGCGATGTTCATATGAGAAGGGATGGGGAGAAGAGAGTGATTTTTGTGGATGTCGATGCAATTCTGTTCGAGCACATGTTGTGGTTGATGCATAATGATTGCTCTTCGCTGTTTCAGCTTAATCTCAAAGAGATTATTGACTTCTATGCTCAAGATTATTAGCGAACTGGATAAAGATCAAAGGGAAGGTATACAATTTCACAGGTTTATACTTGATCAATTGTCCTTGACATGTTGTAAACTATGGAAGATTTACAATGGTTATTTAATCTGTAACACGTGATACAAAAGCCTGACTTTGCCAAATAAATATATCTTGTTCTGTTAGTGCTTTCTTCTTCCTGTTTTTCTTGCCCAAGCCCAATTTCTTCTCTGTTCTTCTGGGTACATGAGTGACCAATCTGCAGAACTATCTGATAAAGCTTAGCTACGTACTATATGGAAATGGTCAAACTTGCCATCAGAAGCAACTGGCAAGAAGAAACTTGTCTTCATGTTACATCACTCACCAATCTTGGGATTTCTTGCTCATAGTTCCAAGATGTTGTTGCAACTCATTAATTATTGACTTTTTCATTTGTTTTGGACTACATTTAAGCAGTAATCTTTGGCACAAGAAACGGATGGCCAAAAACTTTTTTAATCTTTAGAAAAGAATTGTTTAACTAATTTTTTTTAATTCGAGATAATGTGTAAATAGAAAGTTTATTTATAAATAATTTAAAATAAAATAAGTATATCTTAATATTTATGTTAATTTTTAAATATTAAAAAACATATGACATATTAATCCTGTTAAAATTTTTAATAAAAAACTAACGAAACGAGATATAAAATTTATTTTAAAAAACATGATTTTTAAATAAAAAAGATTAAATTATGACTTTTTTTTAAGACGAAAGCCAGTAGAAAAATGGATGACGTTTACCCAATAATTTATACATGGCTACTTTCCAACTTGAACATGTCCTGTCCATTTCAAGGACTTGGCTTCCAATTTGGAACTATTCTAACGTTTCAGCGGCTGCAGGATGCTGAAATTTGTTGGCATGTCAATTAGGTTTACAGTAGAATCCGTCTCTTTTTTGTCTCCTTCTGTTTTCAGGGTCATGGTGCAACTCAAGTATAATCAAATTTTGAATTAGGACAACGTGAGAGCATAACTCCGTCCATGACCATGACTATGAGCAATATGGAGTAGAAAAAAAAAAAAGGGCTTTTTTATAAATTGAATATAATTAATAAAAGAGTCTTCCAAAAGAATTACAACTGCCAATAAAGCAAAATATTAAATATGAGGAGAAAGAGAAACCATTTGTTACACACTTTCTCTACACATGGAGAAAGGTACTCATTGAGCTTTCTTGTTTCATTTAGGGGCTTGCTTTCGAACTGGGCTAACTGGGCTTCTTTCAAGGAAATATCTTAAAGTACTACTATTGCATTAATAGTCTTATACCTACAAACCAATATCGGAGACAATGTTAGTACGTAATCTTTATACCCAAATTAGATTTAATTTTGTTTTGTTAAAAAACATTATAATATTTTTTTATCTTTTTTTAATGTAAGTCTCTTTTTATATAATAGAGGAAACATATAAAGAATAGAAAATTTTATGTTAGAAGAATCTAGACATAACTCGTAATATTTAAATGTTGTTCATATTAAAATAATCTAATTATTATTTACAAAATATCTACATAAAGATAAGTAATTTGTGCTAAAAAAAGTCTAAATATTAGAATATCTAATAAAAAAAATACATTAAAATATGTGATATTTGATTTATTTACAAATATTAATTACCTTATTGTTTTATGTATCAAGAAACAAATTCAAACATCAAAGATTAATGCCTGTGAGGATATCAATCTTATAGGTTCTAAATTACAAATTATTGTTTGCAACTTATAACGAGTATTTGTATTATGAAAGTGGACTCCTTCTCTATTTTATTTGGAAAAACAAAATAACATATATATACAGGGAAATAATAAAGAGACCTAT
>JANQBM010000001.1:24061321-24095549 GCA_025594535.1 Erythroxylum domingense | reverse complement strand
TTTGGAAAAACAAAATAACATATATATACAGGGAAATAATAAAGAGACCTATTCTAGAGGGATTCTGTTTACATATAGGAAAAGATATGAAGGAGATTTTGTTTACATATATGAGAAGATATGAAGGATACGTATCTGATATACGAATCCGTTACATATTATAACTCCTCTTTTTGCTCGTAGCAATGCTTTGTATGTCTTATTTCTTCTAATCTTAAGTAAGCTATGATCTTGTTCTGTTAACCTAATCATTCTACAATTGCTATCGGAGCCTAATTAAAGAGTATATATTTACTTATTGTATGCTCTTGGTACTACTGCTTACGTTAAATAGTGGGATTTATTTCTCTTAGCTCAAATTTGTTTTAAGTAGAAGTCATGATAACCAAATTTAGGATTGAGAAAAATAGATGCATTCTTAGCCTTTAAAATTTTTGAAGTGTGCGTTGAACTTGATTATGATAATAAATATAATCAATTAAAATATGTGATATTTATTCATTTACAAATATCTATTATCTTCTTGTTTTATGTATAAAGAAATAAATTCAAACATCAAAGAGTAAAGCTTGTGAGGACATCAATCTTATAAGTTCCAAATTACAAATTATTATTTGCAACTTATAATGAGGATTTGTATTATAACTCCTCTTTTTGCTCGTAACAATGCTTTGTATGTCTCATCTTGTTCTGTTAACCTAATCATTCTACAATTGCTATCGAAGCCCAATTAAAGAGTATATATTTACTTATTGTATACTCTTGGTACTACTGTTTACATTAAATAGTGGGAGTTATTTCTCTTAGCTTTAATTTGTTTTAAGTAGAAGCCATGATAACCAAATTTAGGATTTAGAAAAATAGATATATTCTTAGTCTTTAAAATTTTTAAATTGTGTGTTGAACAAAATGATCAAGTGTTTAAGGATGATTAGTGAAAGAGAATAATTAGCAATGAATTTGATACATTATGTAATCAAGAAGACATCAAAATACAATTTATTGTTGCATACACTCTTCAACAAAATAGAGTGATATAATAAATGAATAAAGCTATATTAGAAAGTATAAGAATGACATTTATAACTGTAGGTCATTCTAGGTAGAAGAAGTTAATAGTACTTGCAAAGTAATGAATCGAGTCTCATCAACTACAACTAAGTTGAAGACATTAATGGAATATAGAGTAAGAAGCCAATGAATTATTCTAATCTCAATATATTTGAAAGTCTTATGTATGTGAACGTATAATGCTAAAGAAATAATGAAGCTATATCTAAAATCTAGAAAATACTTATTCTTAAGATATGCTAATGAAGTGAAAGACTATTGCCTGTAGGATCCCACTGTTTATAAGGTTATTATCAACAAAGACATGACCTTCATAAAAGATCAATTATATATGTGTATATATGTATGTATATGTATATGCGTCTTTATGTGTGTTTATGTGTGTGTGTATGTGTGTGTGTAAAGAAGACAATAATAATTCAGAAAGAAGTTTATAGACTACTATATAGGTGGAAAGAGAATTTCAAACTTCTTTTGAAGTAATATTAGAGCACGATCTTTAATAACTAGTTGAGTTTGAAGTTCCAAAATTTTGTCGATCAAAACATACAAAAAGAATATCAAATTGGCACTCAGACTATACAATGAAGGACAATTTAATATAATAATTTTTTATAGAGGATGAAGAGTCATTAACCCTCTAAAAAACATTTAATAATCCATATGCCTCTTAGTAGATGACAATAATGCAGGAAAAATTGAAAATCTTTATAAAAATAAAATTTGTTAATTTATATCATTATCACAAGGAAGGAAGTGAATTGATAATAAATGGGTCTTCAAGATCAAATGAAATAGTGATGATCAAGTAGAGCAATATCTAGGAATGGCAAGTTGACCTAAGCCTAGTCTAGCTCAACCTAAAGTTAACGCTTGAGTTAACTGAGTTTCAGACTATGTTTATGCTCTTTTTTTAAAAATTCCAAGCCCAAGTTTTATATATATATATATATATATATATATATTAATTAGGGTTATTGATTCTATTGTCTTCTTTTATCTCCACCAATCGTTCATCTGTTCTTTTCTCTTTTCTATTTTTCTCTCATATGTTCTACTATCTTTTCTCTCTTTTGTTTTCTAATGTCTTCTCCTAGTCTCTTCTGACTACTGCAGCCAATCATATGTTCTCTCTGTCTTCTTTTTTTCCTTTTACCTCCTCACTCCAATAAAACTAGATTTGGAGATTTCTAAGTTAATAAGTTGTGGTTATGCAATGAATATTAATGATTCTAATAGGTTGATAACCCAGCCTAATGATTTATAAGTTAATAAATAGTAGATACAAATATTACTAGAGTGATGATGATTTGAAATTGGAAAGTGAAGAATTTTGGTAGGGAAAAGCTCACCCTTTCTCATTAACTCCTTGAGTATATATACATCATTTTAACGAGATATTTACGTAAACAAATCCTAAAATAAAGGAAACTACTTAATCAGGAATATTCTACCTGATTTGAAATATATAGTAAATATTCACCCCTACCCCCTTAAGTTGGAGCATGAAAGATCATCTAGTGAGAGGACAACTAGCTTAATGAACACAATATCCATACGAACGTAAATCATAATCATCATATAACAAAATTCTTTAACCTGGATTAACTTTCCAATATCGAATGACACGTATAGCCACGTCCCAATGCTCACGTTTCAAATTCTACATAAATTGTGTTAAGATGTGAACATAATAAGATAACTTAAGACGAGTAATTGTCAAATAAATGAGACACCCTATAAGTCATGTATAACCAGCTAGGTCTTTCAAATATACTCCATCAGCTAGTGCCAACTGATGATTTTGTTCAATGGAAATAATTGTCAGTTTTGTACCAAGTAATATATAATCAAATTTAAGGTCCAAAGCATACTTTCATTGAGAAAGAAAACTACTACCAAGCATCACATCAATACCTAGAAAATATCTTAATTTTCCAATATCTTTCATGTGAAAACAATGACCGAGATAATCCTTGAATTCTTATATAGCACTCCCATTATTTCTAGAAATAAGAATATCATTAACATAAATCAAGACATTTAGTTCCATATCATAGACTCGAAGTATGAAAAGGGAACAATATGAATACAACTTTTAGAAACCATAAACTTTCAAAGCTTCAGATATTTTAGCAAATCAACATTTAGGAGCCTATTTAAAGCCATATAAAGATTTATAGAGCCGACACACTTTACCGGGTGACTGAGCCTCAAGCCTAGTGGGAATTTCATATATACCTTTCCCTCCAAATCTCCATGCAAGAAAGCATTACGAACATCTATATGATGAGGTTCAAGATTCTTTACGGTTGTAAAAACTAGAAAGGTCCAAACTATTACCATATTTGCTATAGGAGCAAAAGTCTTGTTATATTCAATTCCTTCGACCTGTTTATTCCCATAAATCACTAACCTTGCTTTATGTCATTTAATTATATAATTTGAATTATATTTTATTTTATATATCTATTTACATCAAATTGATTTCTTTCCTAGAGGCAGATCTTTTATCGTTCATGTTCCATTATCTTCCAAAGCTTGAATCTCTTATTTCATTGCATCTATCCACTTCTCATCTTTTACAGCCTCAAAAAATGAACTTGGCTCATATTGTGCAATAATAGCTAGCAAAATGTCATGGTGCTCCATAAAAAATTTGTTACAATTAACAAAGTGTGCAGTAAGATAACGTGTACCTGAGGATTTTAATCGGAGGGAAAAATTAGCGGAGGGGCTTACGTAAGCAATGTGGGTGACTTAATCTTTCAAATGCAACAAGGTTTCCTGACTCGATGTCCACGACTAAGGAACTCATTTTCCTTATCGTTGTCAATGTCATTTTATGGAACAACATTATGTTCTTCTGCCTATGCATTCTTACCTTGTTGTTGGACGTTATTGGCTTCTCCAGGATCCTTATTTCTCCTGCTATCATTTTCCAGTTGTATATTTTGATAATTTAAGTCACTCTATCTAGCACTAACCTCATTGTTTGCATTGTTCCCTTCTTCATCATCATCATTAACCAAATCAAGTGACCACTCTAGTCCTCCTATTTTTATTTCACTCATCATACTAGTATCGGAAAAAGGAAAGAATGTCTCCACAAATTTCATGTCATGTGAAAAAAACTACTCTTCACTTCAATATCATACAATTCGTCCCCTTTTTTCCCATAAGAGTATCCTAAAGATATATATAAATGAGGCTTCAACTAACAAACTTATCTCCTCTTGTATTATCATTATGAGTATAACATATGCATCCAAATGGTAGAGTATGTGCATCCAAATGGTAGAATATGAGCATATGAGGTTTTAACACCAATTAACATTTCATAAGGAGTTTTCTCGTCAAGTAATGAAAAAGGTGTTTGATTAATTAGGCATCCTGTAATATGTATACATTATGACAGGTAAATTTTCCTAAAATCTTAATGCTCTCGCCATATTTAAAATATGACAATGTTTCCTCTCTACCTTTCCATTTTACCAAAGAGTTTCAAATTGAGGTATAATATAAAATACCATTTTCTTAAAAATAATCTTTCAAACTTTGAAATTATATACCATTATCACTTATTATAACCTTGATCTGCTTGTTAAATTGTTTATGGATCATGACAAAATAATTTTTAACAATTCGAGGAATTTCTTCTTTTGTTTTCAATAAGTATACCCACACAGTACACGAATAACCATCCACTATAGTTTGAAAACAAATAACACCACAAGAGGCAAGCATTCTATATGGTCCCTATAAATTATAATGGATTAAATCAAAACAATTCTTTGCATTATTCTCAATCAACAAAAATGTCTCATTTATTTTCTTACCCCTAAAGCAAACATCACAAGACTCTAGGCCACTCACTTCATCTTTATTACCAATATCAGGAAGCATACTAACTACTTTAAAAGTAAAATGTCCCATTCTTCTATGCCACAACTCACATGATCCAATGCCATTTACTTTGCACACAAAAATTGTTGTTATTGTACAAAGAAGGTAAAAACCCTTAGTTTATTCACCTGCTCCAATAGTATCGTCAAAATATGGTCCTATTTTACACATACTTTGTTATTTAATTAGACAATGTAATCATTATCATGTAACATTTATGAAATTGAAATCAAGTTGCATTTTAATTTGGGAACAAACAAAACAAGATTGAGTGTGAGTTTGTCCCTAAAAGAGCCTGTTCCTTTTTTCAGTACATAAGTCTCAATGCCATTAGGCAAACTATTAGGGCAGGGATCAATGTTTTGCAAATCTATTAGGCACAGAAAAGTGTTAGCTATATGGTGTGAAGTACTCTATGGGAAAGTTGAGTTCTTACCACTTAATCGCTCATTAGTTCCAACTTTATATGAGCTGATCACGTTTAAAAGAGTGCTCCACCGTTTCGGATTTAAGCCTGGTAGAGACTTTTTCTCACCTTTAGCCTTTACACTAATAAATGTGGCCCCCATAGTGTCTGCAGCTTACACCATATTAGCTTTAGTGCCACTGTCTCTTTCCTTGCCTATGCCAACTGACTGTTACTTTATCCCCTTACTATGCCCGAAACCATGACCTTTAGTTTGTGGTCTGTTACCCTACTAATCTGGGCGACTGATTAGTTGGAAACATGAGTCGACATTATGCCCTGGTTGTTTGCATGCAAACAAATGCCTTAAGAACTAGCCTAAAATTTCTTCTTCTCTGTTGTCGTTTTACCAACCTTTACAGCAAAACAGACTGGATCACCTCAATCCTCCTTACCTTGAGTAGTTATCCTAACTCTTTCTTCAATTGGCCTTCGATTTCAGGAGCTCGACAGGTTGTTTAATCGTTCCATCAATAAACCCTAACTTTCCTTTTGCCCTTAACAAGCCTCGGACTGACTGAGCCTATTCTTCTTGATTATCACCTCTTGGTTGCACTTGAGTGATGAGGTTTTTTGGGTTGTCATTCAAATATAGATCATAAGGAGAGATTTGTTTCTTTGGGTGTGGACCACCTCTAGTTCTTCCATCATTATTGCCTTCCATTATAGTACAAATCAATCTCAGAGTTACGTTCAACACTCTGGTACTATGAATAATTTTAGTGGGTAAAAGCTCACAACTTCTCATTAATTCTCCAAGTAGATATACATCCTTTCAAAAAGATATTTATGCAAACAAATCCTTAAAAAAAGGAAACTACTTAATCAGGAATATACTACCTAATCAGAGGTATATAGCAAATATTTAGCCCTTAAAGATAGGAAATATAATATATGTATTCCTCATTATATAGTATATACACAATTCGAATAGAAAGTATCAAGCTCTTTTTTCAAAGAGATGGTCATAGGATGAGGACAAGTCAAGTTGGGACTTAGGGGGTTTAGGCTTTGGATGCATTTCAAATTGCCTAAAGTTTGATCAGGTTTAAGATTGGGCTTAGATGGTTTGAGCCAAGCTCGATCGAGTTTCAAACTAGCTTGGACCGTCTTTAAGAGGCTTCAGACTAGGCTTGGGTCTGAATTGTCAACTCTACCAATATCATGTAAGATTTTTAGTAAAAGATATGCTCAAAGAAAAGGGATTGACTTCAATAAATTATTTTTCCCGTGGTTTTACTAACTACGATCAGAGTAGTCCTGACAATGTATTTTATGTTTGACTTATATATAGAATAGCTAGATGCGAAAATTATTTTTTCTTCGTAAAGATCTTGAAGAAGAAATTTGCATTCTCCAACTAGAAGGTTTTGAAGAAAAAAGGAAAGAAGAACTTAGTTTGCAAGTTAAATAAATTTCTATATGGTCTTTAAGAGGTGTTGAGGTGATAGTATAAGATATTTGATTCCTTCATCATGATCCTTGAATAAACAAACTTGATGCATACTCTTATGTATGTTTAAATAAGTTTGATGGTAATGATTTTATAATTTTGTTGTTATATGTAGATGAAATTTTAGTTACATACTAAATAAAAAACATATTAAAGAATTGAAGGCACAACGGGCTAAGAAATTTGAAATAAAGACTTAGGACCAATAAACAAAATTATAAGGATGTAAATTTACCAATAAAAAAGGTAACATGAAGGTTTGGCTTTCTCATGAAAACTATTTAAAGAAAGTTTTGCAATTACTTCAATATGCAAAATTGTAAGACAATACCTACCTCTTTTCTTGTTAATTTCAAGTTATCATTTAGTATGAACTCCAATAATGAAGATGAGAGGATGAAGATGCCTTGAGTATCGTATACTTCTACAGTGGGGAGTTTAATGTTTAACAAGATTTATACAAGACTAGACATTGTAAATGTAATAGAAGCAGTTAATTACTATATAGTGAATCTTGGTAAAAAGTATTGAAATGTTGTAGAAAGATCCATAAGATACAGTAAGAGGATATGCGACTTTGCTAAAAGCAAATTCACTATAGGGTATGTGTTTATGCTTATTGACTGGCTTATAAGATAGGTTTCAAAGTTAATTATAGCTATATTAATAACAAAAGCAAAATATGTAGGAGTTACACAAGCCAATTAAAAAACCACTTGATTGAAATTGGTGTTAAAGAACTTTGGCACAAATAAGAAAAGTTTTCATTATTTTATGGCAGTTAAAGTGTCTTGTCGCTAGTAAGGAATCCAATATTTCATTCGAAAGCTAAGCATATACAAGTTCAATATCATTTCACTTATGGGAAACTACAAGAAGGAATTGTGGATATGAAAAGGTTCATATCAAATACAATAAAGTAGATTTTCGGCAAAACTACATTTAATCCCTCTGTATTTTACCTCTTAGTACGTTATACTCCCCTCTATTTCAAAAAATGAACTTATTGTCCTCCTTTGACCACTAGTTAAAGGAGTTCAAAATTCAAAAAGAATTTTTTATCCATTACTTTTTATTGTTATCTCCAATCTATCCTCATGGCCCAAAGAAAACTGTGAGCTACCCAAACTACCCCCATGTATTTTTTTCAATTTTGTTTCATAAATGTTTTTTTAATTTTTCGATAAATTAATGGTCATGAAGTCAATTATGAAGATAAATGGTATTTTTAGTAATTTTTTCTTTTTTATTTATTAATGGTCAAAATGTAATTCATGCTTAAAATTTTTATTTTTGAAATAGACGGCACAACGAAATAAAGCAAAAAAATATAGGGGTTTATTGTATTTTAATCAACCAAAGACTAAAAGGGTCTTTTGTCCAAAAAAAATGCAGCATATATAGTAGTGGTGATGTCATCATAATATAAGGATAAAAAAAGTCTTTTTTAATTATAAACTCCTTTTACTGGTGATCAAAGGAGGTAACAAATCTATTTTTAAAATAATGTATATCAAGAGATAAAATACAAGATGTTAAATGTATTTTAGCCTAAATTCTATGACAAAATCAATCAATCAATAATGATATGTTTATTTAGTGACGATTCTCTTGTAGCCTAACACAAATGTAAACAAAATGGTGACTACTAGGTAGTGTGAAATCTTTAATTAGAAAATCGTTAGAAGAATCTAAATATTACTTACAATATCTAAATAGTATTCCCGTAAGAGAAATGTAGATATTATTTACAAAATATCTAGATAAAGATAAATAATTTGTAGTACAAAAGAAAATATTAGAATGTGTAATAATTATTAATAAATTAAAATATGTGACTCTAGTTAGCTTGATTCACTTATAATTACTCATTCATCTTCTTGTTTCATGTATTAAAAAATAAATCTAAGCATCTAAAATTAGAGCATGTAAGGATGCCAATTTTTTTGGTTCCAACTTATAAATTAATATCTGTAATTTATAACTCGTGAATATTTATATTGTAACTCTTTTTTATTTATAATAATATTTTATATATTTAATTTTTTAATTTTAATTGAATTGCAATCTTACTTTGTCTACTTAATTATTCTAACACTCTAACCCTATCAAATTGGCACCCTCGTCGTCTTTTTAAATTGTGGACTTCACAAAATCTATGTATTGAATTGGGGCGTGTATTAGATATCTCCTTATTTAGCTAAATTCTAAAGGATAAGAGATAATTTAGATAATTTTTAATATCATATCAAAAAGAATATCTCTGCCTAGTTACTTTTATTAATTGAACTTAACGTTACACTGCAGACATTTGTATAGTTAAGTATCTACTCTGTTCATTCTTTCAATCCTAAGACAGGGCCACTACGATAAAATAATTGGTCAGTGAAGTTGAAAAGAATTCATAATTAAAAGAAATCCTCAGATAAAAACCCCCATAAATGATGGAGAAAAGGCAAATAAGTATCATATCTACATAAATATGGAGTAAGAATGATGGATCTCAAGATCAATCTTTTAGAAAGCACCAAAAGACGACGTCTAGCCCAACACCATTTGCAGTTAAACACCCATCTCGACAGAAACATCCACAAGCAACAACTTTAAAAAGCAACGTTTTAAAAACAGTTAAATTGATATAAAAAAAAATTTAAGGTTTAAAAAGTTTAATTCATATTAGATCATTAATAAATCGGCTAAAAATTAAATAGAATTAAAGAATTTAAAATATAATTGAAAAAAATTGTTCTTATCTACTGAATAATTTGAAGTTTAATTAAAAAATAGATTGTTAAATGAAAATTAATTGATTTATTTTAGTTTATAAAAATTTATTAATTTATAAAAATTGACCAATTAATTAGTAAAATAACCAATTTTTAATAAAAAGATATTAAAATTAATCAAACTAAAAAGTTAAACTGTTCAAGTTTTTACGGTTACATAGGTCGAAACGGTTGAGTTTTTTAATAATTACTAAAAAGCATTTACATTACCTTTTTTCTGTACACCAATTTATATAATATTTAAATAAATTAAGTAATATACATTAAACCAAGAAATAAATATTGCAAATTAGAACTTATCGATAAGCATCAGTCTTGATTTAAGTGCAAACCATGTCAAATCAATATTGCAAATATTACGCCGAATTTAGTATTGGATTGAGTTCTGATACGGTACTGTACCGATATTGGTCAATAATGAATACTATTTCGAGTAATTTTTTAAATTTATAAAATAGCCCTAAATTTTTTTTAGAAATTACAAAATAATCTGTTGCTATATTGTACAGTTGTACTGTATACTTTATAAGTTTACATCAACCTTATTTTCAAAAATCATAATAATAAATAATAACCATAATTAATATGAAATAACAATAATTTTCAAATATTTCACATATAAATAATAACCACAATTAATGTAAAAAAATAATTATCATCATACAAATATAAAATTAATAATAATACAAAGTATTTAAAATATTACAATTTCATCATATAATAAATAATAATTATATCAAAGTTCAAAACATCCAATAAAAGTAATAATAAATATCCTTAACTTTCAAACTATTACAATTTATCACAAGAGTTCATGATGAGAAACCAACAAAGTAAAAGTGAAACTTGTAACAAAAACATTTTTTTTGGATAATGTAACAAAAACTTTTACAATTACATTATATATATATAATTTAACACATATACATCAAATATAAGTAAATTTAAAAGAAGAAGAAAACAAAAATCTAGAACTTCATTCAATCGTCTACAAGAGGATATCTATTATAATTACGCTAATCCCAATTATCATTTGGTACAAAATCTTCATTATTAAGAGAAGCCTCATCATCATTATCATTCAAATTCAATGCACCAAATGATATGTCAATGCTTTCCCAACCAAGATTATCTTCCAAGTCATTCACATTTATCAAATCCGGTTCCTTAGAAACCTAATCAGCAAGAAGATCAATACTATCAATAGATATTGGATCTGTTGAACTACTTGTGCTATTAAGACTCCTAGTAAACAATAAAATTTAATTATTTTAAAATTATAAGAAATTATATCGAAATTAATAATGAAATAACATACATTTTTCCGAAGCTTTAAATTATAATGAACGAACACTAAGTCATTCAATCTCTTGTGCTCCAATCTATTCCTTTTCTTGGATGGATGAATTCAAATGTGCTCCAGTTTCGTTCACAACCTGTTGCACTCATATATTGATTTAAAATCCAAATTGCAAACCTTTGATCCCATCAAGAAACTGTAAATCATAAGATAACAAAAATAGTGTTACAAACAAAATAAAGTGATAATTAATTTCCAAAAAATTAAAAAAAGAAACAACTAATACCTGGAGAAAGTTTTGTTCTTTTTCGTATAGCAATCGACAATCTAAAATCCTAAAAGACATCTTATAAAGCTCTATTTGTGAGCTTAAAAGATCTTGCATCATTTCATACCCAACAATTGTTGTAATAGTGAATAACATTCTTTTACTGACTTCAGCGTTCTTTGTAAAATCTGTTATGAAATATACACTAAGATTTAAAAATGCCCCAGTTGCAAACAAAGGAGAAGAAATTTTTCTTTCTCATCTCTCATTGATAATTGAATGATACGGTGTATACAAAGATGACCTATATTTCATATTGGCCTTGATTTCTTCCTTTGCTCTTTGTATGGCATCCAAAAAATAACCCATTGTTGGCTTTTCTTTACTATCAGCCAATCGAAGCACCCTCACTAAAGACTCACAAACTCAGATAACAAATTGACATTGAGACCAAAATTCTCTATCTTCTAGTATAATGCTGGAAACCTTCAATCTAGCATTAGACCTAGCACGCTGAGATGCAACCCACTTATCACTTGTAAATATTTGTTTTAACTCTTTCTTCATCAAAATAAAAGACTGAAGTGATAAGAAATTTGTTGCAAATCTTGTCACATCAGGACGATGCAAATTCCTACTAAACATTTGTCTGAACTCTTTTTTTATTGAAACAAAAGACTGAAGTGATAAGAAATTTGTTGTAAATCTTGTCACATAAGGACGACACAAATTCCTACCATTAGTAAATTCTTTTCTCATCAAATTCAAAACCTATGCATGATTATAGATAAAATTGGTCACCTTTTTTGTTTTCTGTATAGTCTCATCAATAACAGGAAAATACCTAGGATCTACTATATTCTCCAACATTAAGTCAATGCAATATGCATCACGAGGAGTCTAAAAAAAGAATTATACGTATTCTATAACCTCTTTCCTGCTAGTTTATAAGCAGAATCATTGTCAGTAATAAACTGAACAATGTTTTCTGGCTCTACTTCATTCACAACTTCATCAAATATCGTAAACAAAGTCTCAGTATTCCTAATAAGGCCAAATACATCAATAGATTTCAAAAACATAGAGTCATTTGTAGAATAAACCAAAAAATTAATAATAGACTCTTGTCTCCTATTTGTCCAACCATCACACATGATTGAACATCTTTAAGTAGCTCAATTCACTCTTCTTTCTGCCAAATAACTTCTAATTTCAGAAACAGAACAACTCAAAAGTTTACCTCTTAAGTCATCAATCGAAGGAGCTTTATATCCCAGACCGTAAGAGGCTATTGCATCCACCATAGGTTGATAATAATAAGATTGCAAAGCATTGAATGATGAACCTGTATCATACTACCATCTACCTACTGCCATATCAACATTATGAGTCGCTTCTCTTGATTGCATTACACTACGAATTGAATGTTGGGCTTCAGGAGTTATTCGTGGTGTAAAAAAACTAGTCACTTGCCTTCTTCTTTTCCTAGCATCAAGTGCAGGTGTAACATTATCTTCTTGCTGGGCCTGGGGTGGAACTACCACTGCCACTACCACCTTCAACATTTCCACAATCATCATAAAACTAAGTAAATGAAGTTCCACTACCAATTTCAAAAGTCAACATTTCCCTTCTTTCTTTCTCATGCTGATATTCTTCAGGCAAAGTTTTTATCTGCCACTTCACATCATGACTTAATTTTTTACATGGTTCCACATCTCCTTTAACCCAGCTAAATGCTTGTTTAATCGGTTCATTCATCCACCTTTCAAATGCTTGTTATAAAACAAGCAAATAGTATGGTTCCTCATACCGAGAACCAATGCAGCATAAGCTCAAGCTAGATTACTGTATCTTCCTGAAGTAGTTTAATCAGGAGGACTTGAACTTCTTTCTATTTATCTGTAAAAATAAATGAATGCATATATCAAAATAAAGATCACATAATTTTATTACACAAACACGCATGTCCATCTTATATAATATAACTCATACATCATACACAATTCAATTTTATCGAATACAATTCACCATAAGTCAAAAACTAACAATTCAATTATTCAACAAACATAATTACATAAAATATATATAAACAATTTTCATTTCCAACAATCACAAAACATACATAAACAATTTCTAACATTTTCCAACAATTTCAGTTCAACCATTACAAAACATACATAAGCAATTTCCATTTTCAACAATTTCAGTTCAACCATTACAAAACATACATAAACAATTTCCATTTCCAACAATTTCCATTCTCAATAATTTTCAACAATTCCATTTCCAACAATTTTGAACAATTTCAATTCAAAGTTTCAAACATCACAAAACATATATAAAAATTTCTATATCCAAATTTCCAATAATTTCAATTCCAACAATCAACAATTTCATTTCCAACAACCGACAATTTCAACCATCACAAATTCGCAATTCACAAAATAATGAAATATACATAAACAATTTCAATTTTCAACAATTTCTAACAATTTTCATTTCTTAATTTTAACAATTTCCAACAATTTCATTGATAACATTTTCCAACTATTTTAATTCAACCATTACAAAATATCCATAAATAATTTTCATTTCCAACATTTTGCATTCTCAATAATTTTCAACAATTCCATTTCTGACAACCAACAATTTCAACCATCACAAATTCACAATTCACAAAATAATGAAATATACATAAACAATTTCCAACAATTTCATTTATAACATTTTCCAACTATTTCAACTCAACCATTACAAAACATACATAAACAAATTTCATTTCCAACATTTTCCATTCGTAATAATTTTCAACAATTTCATTTCTAACAATTTTTAACAATTTCAATTCAAAATTTTAAACATCACAAATAAACAATTTCTATTTCCAAATTTCCAACAATTTTCTTTCCAACAACTAATAATTCATTTCCAACAACCAACAATTTTAACCATCAAAAATTCATTTCCAACAACTAACAATTTCATTTCCAACAACCAACAATTTCAACCATCACAAATTCATTTCCAACAATTTCAATTCAACAATTACAAAAACATACAAAAACAATTTTTATTTCCTGTAATTTCTAACAATTTTTATCACAAAACATATCAATAATTTCCATCACAAAATATACACAAATAACCAAATACAATGAATTTATTTTTCAACATACGTAAACAATTTTCGTTTCTAATAATTTCCACCACCAAATTTTATTCCAATAATTTCCAACAATTTTCTTCACAAAACATACACAAATAACCGAATACAATGAATTTGTTTTTCAAATTTAAGAGCAATAAATTTTACACAAATATATATATAGAAAAATGTTTCCAATTTTTAATGATTTTTCAAACAAATTGTAATGGTCTAGTGTCTAAAAGTATATTTTATATTTTTCAAGTACTTGGAATATACATATGGCCACTGAATAATTACAAAGGGAATAAATAGTTACAGTTCAAATTGAAACAAACATTTGATACCATTACAAATATACCATTATATTTTTTTTTTGCAAAATAACCCTAAAATTTTAAATTTATGGTATTGGCCATTAATTTTTGTACCGTTTACTGGCCAGTCGATACGACACAGAAAAAAACACTGTGTCAAATAGGGGACTTGAACAAGAATCATGCTTAGTGCAACAACCATACCTGAAATTTTAATTTTCGAACTATATCTTAATGTAATTTTGGGAGTTAGAGAAATTTCACAAATATATATATAGAAAAATGTTTCCAATTTTTAATGATTTTTCAAACAAACTGTAATGGTTTAGTGTCTAAAAGTATATTTTATATTTTTCAAGTACTTGGAATAAACATATGGCCACTAAATAATTACAAAGGGAATAAATAGTTACAGTTCAAATTGAAACAAACATTTGATATTACAAGGACAAGTAACTAATATTAGACACATTTATCTCCAAAAAGCTTAAGAGTTGTATAAATCTAGCTATCAACTGTTTAAATTGAAATATCTAACGGATTTATATAAGAAAATTATGTGTCTTATGTTTTTTTAATTGATCACTGATGAACATTGTTAGAATGTGACACAAACTAATGGCTATATTGTATGTATATATGTATGTATGTATGTATGTATGTATAGATATCACTATTAATATAATGGAAGAGTTCTATTTGGTATATATTTCTTATGTATCATATTTTGATCTTCTCTCTACTAATTAAAGTAACATATTTTTTTTATCAAGTTTATAATATTATACTCTTATGATTTGTAGCAATGTTTTATTCAAGATCTTAAAGATATGAATGTCAATATTACACTCTTATGATTTGTAACAATATATGTTTTCAATAAACAATATGTTCATTTATTTTAATATGATTATTTGAAGACGATTGTCAAATATTTTGATATTCTCTTTAGATACTGTTAGATAAATATTAGGAGGACTAAACTCTGGTTGTTGGGTGAAAGTCAGACACCCCAACCACTAGATAACAAGAAAGAACACTTTTTATTATTCTAATTCAAGTAGAACTTTAAAGAAGAAAAAAAGCACAACCATTTTGCTGGGAATTGAACTCAGGTTTGTTGGGTGAAACCCAAGCATCCTAACTACTAGACGATCATAGGATCACCATAATTATTATCAGCATCTAAATTTTATTAAATTTTAAAATTATGTGATATGTGTTATATGTTAAATTTATAGATGACATTATAAAAGAATAATTTGTTAGTCACAAAAGTGACTAAATTAATTAAGTGAATTTTTGTCATGTATAAATAGCCATTTATTCATAAAATATTAATACTTATTATTAAATTAATTATATGAATAAATGATGTTTATTAGTTGATAGAATTTAGAATTTACCAAAGGTAAATCAATACTCAATGACTAATAAACATTGTAGATGAAAATTAATAGTCACTTGTCAAATATGTTATATATCCAAATATATTGATTCTATTTGATGATTTTTTGTTTGATTACTTGATAAAGTTTGTATAGAATTAAAGTAAGATAATATATTATTGAGTTTGCCCAAAGGAAAACTACAGTATATTCTAAATGTTTAATTATTTAAATTCACTAATTTATTAAACATTTATGCATTTGTTGCTATTTCTTTTCATTTGCATGCTTCATTTATTACCGTGTTTAATGGTTTGAACTTTTCTAAATGGTGTGAATAAGTTAATTTCTATTTAGGTATTTTAGATCTTGGTCTTAGCATTGTTGGAAGAAAAGTCTAATGCCATTATGGATACGAGAAGCTAGGATGAGAAGACAAACTATAAAGCGTAGGAAAGATCTAACATATTATGTCTTAATTTTATGTGAATGACTATTAACATCAATAATAAGATCATTATTCTACAAACTGAAAGTGCTAAAGAATATCTTAAATTTGTGAAAGAACATTTTCGTTCTACAGATAAGTCTGCTGTCGGTACTCTAATGGCTAAACCCACGACCCTGAAGTTTGATGGGTTGTATATTTTGAACTAAACTTAACTGAAGTTCCTTCTAATACCTGGTGACTTGATTTTGGTGCTACTACTTATGTTTCTAATATTATACATGGATTCTTTACAATCCAAACCATAACCCAACTGAGAACTTTCTGTTCATAAGAAACTGAAAGAAGGTTCCAATTGAAGGCGTCAGGACTTATCGTCTAATATTAGATACTGGATATCACTTAAATCTAACACAAACTCTTTATATACCTTCAATTTTTGGAAACTTAATTTCTGTTTCTAAACTTGATGAAAGTGGGTTTACTTTTAAGTTTAGTGATAGTTTTATTTAAATATAATTTCATTTTTGGTTTTAAAATTCTTATGGATGGTTTATATAAATTGAAACTTGATGTTAATTTTTCTAAACCCCTATTTTTTATTTATCATACCATTGGAACTAATCGTAGTATAATGAATAATAATTCAACTTACGTGTGGCATAAATATTTTAGCCATATATCCAAAGAATGATTAGGCAACTTAGTAAAGAATGAAATTCTTCAGAATTTAGATTTTACTGATCTTGATGTATTTGTAGATTGCATTAAAAGATATCAAACCAAGCGTATTACGAAAAGAGCTACAAGAGTATTCAGCTCTTTAAAATTATACATACCAATATACGTGGGCATTTTGACACTCTATCTTTTAGTGGAGAAAAATATTTTATCACCTTTATAGATGATTTTTCACATTGTGGATATGTTTATTTACTTAATGAAAAATATCAAATTGTAACGCCCTTGAAGTGTTTGTAGTGAAGGTTGAAAGGCAATTAGATAAACAAAGTAAAATTTGTAAGATCTAAAAGAGGTTGTGGATATTATTAAAAATCTGTTTGGTCTATATTTTCTATTTAATAATGGAATAAATCTCAACCATTTATTTTGGTCAGTTGATGGATGTACCACATTGAATAAATATGTAAATTGTTATTTGTTTTACTAATTAAGGAAACATATTGTTTTTCATCAAGCATATGCAACCATAAGAGAGTCAGAAGAGAGAAACTAACTTTAACTAAGAAAGCGATGAAATTTCTCGATCTCTTTTCAATGATGACATCTTCCACATCATATACACGATATTACACTCTTATGATTTGTATCAATTGTTTATTAAAGATCCTAAAGTTATGAATGCCAATTTTGATTTATGTCATAAAGATTATATTTTAATAGGCAACAGCTAACCCTGATTCAAGATAAAACTATTGAAATTACATTAACCCATCATTATAAAATAGGGCCATACCTTCAGTATTAGGATAATAACAAAATTTTGAATTTGAATCAATTTAGTATTGTTTAAAGTCAACAAATCAAGCTAAAAAATTTAATTTGAATTTAAATTAAGTTGATCTAGAGTCAATTTAACACTATTTAAGATCAATGGATCTAATTCAAAAAATAAATATGGATTTGAATAGATGATGAACATCGTACCTCATTCATCCTAAAATATTTCTATATATCGGAGGGTTAACTATTAAAAAAATTTCAAACTTTACTTAATTTTACAATGCTAGCACAAACTTTAAAAAATTACACTAAATTGTATCAACTTTTAATTTTTAACAAGAATAGCTCAACGTTCAACTTTTTGTTAATGTAAATGATAAAGCGAGCCATGTTAGATTAAAAGTTTTGCTACGTGACAACTACATATTGTATTTATGTCACTTAAGAATTTTATTAGTAATAAATTAAAATTATCAAAATCTATGAAATATTTATACATTCCTTGATATGTTTTACTTCATAATTATTTTAGAGTATTTGATATTTTTAATTTATTAAATAATAAAATTCATTTATACAAATACAATATGTAGTAATTACATAACAAAAATACAAATATGATGTGACTCACCACGTATAGAAATTAATGTAGAACTATTTTTACTAAAAATTGAAAGTTGAGATATTTTAATGTTATTTTTTAAAGTTCAAGTTGGTATTACAAAATTAAGTAAAATTAGTAGTGTTAGTAGTGGATTCTTTGGATGTAATCAACATTCTATCTTCCTCCAGGATGATGTTGATTGATGGTAGTTCTTTGATCTTGGGTATTCGTGATTTGCTGTGTAGGGATTGGGATATTCAGGTTCAATATGTATATCAGGAAAGGAATAAGTGTGCCGATAGACTGGCCACTCTAGCTACGTTTTTAGGCCCTGGATTTCATTTTCTTCAGGCTCTTCCATCGGAGTGTATTGTGAATGTCCGTAAAGATTTGCATGGGGTTTAGTATCGAAGAGTTTTGCGCTAGTTTGTTTGTTTTAGATTATTATTCTTAGTAAACAAAAAAATTAAGTAAAATTTGAAAAGTTTTTATAACTGACCCTATATGATATTATATCATTTCCTTCTAGATTTCTTGTGATCACGATTCAAATTAAAAAATATTGTAAATCTATATTTTTAACCAACTTATTCAAATTTGTTTAAATTGTATTCGAATTAAATTTGAATAAAAAAGTCCAAACTTAATTCAATAAAAGGGTTTAAATTTCTTAATGTACCCAAAAGTTGAACGGACTCAATTCAAATTCCCTTATTCTAATAAACTGAAAGTTAGATATACAAAATTTATCAAATTTAAATTCAGATCTTAAGATTTTGCATAATCCTGAAAATGACAGCCATATGTATATATAAGTTATTACTAACCTATAAATCAAACGAATCATCGTTAATGGTTTGACAAATCACTCGTGGAAAAAGAGCCTGACATCTTCATAGGCCCGCATCTGATTCTCAATTCTCAATCTGCAATAGAGTAGTGCCTGTGCCTTCCCTGTCCGATTTTTATACTTATTCTTATCTTTCCATTTTACAAAAGAATTGGTCCACGATTTTTGTTGTGATGATCCAAATTTTACTTTAAGCTCATCTCCCAGCTGCAAACTTTATTGTACTCTTTGAAGTGTTTTTCTTTATTGCACAAAAGGCCAAAACAAAAAAGAGAACTAATCCGAAGGCCTATATCCCAATAAGACATAATCTACGAAGTCATATAAAAAAAAAAACCCTATAAACTGTAAATTTATCAACTAAATTCATAAAGGTTGAAGGAAAAAAGAAAAAGTGATATGACATCTCAAAGCTTCTATACAGGGAAAACATGAATACTATCAAATGAAGGAAGTTGGTAAGTTGGTTTGATATTCCAATTATCTTCCAAAAACCTACCTTGTCATCTTAGTTATGCTGCAATTGTTTTTAATCTCAGTATTTATAATTTGTAAATTGGTCTCTGTATTTATTATTTGTATATTCGAATTGTTAAGGTTGTAATTAAAATCTTGTACACAAAGAATATTCTTTTTATTGGTATAATTTAATAATATTTTACTTTTGATATACAATGTTTCAAATTATCAATTATTTTTGCATAATAAATTAACAATACAAAATCTAAATATTATATACAACAATATGAGTTTAAAATGTCGCAAATAATTATGATTAACATGTTATGACATTTTGTTAAAATGTATATTAAAAATTTGACTATATTTTATAAAACGTAGCTAAAAATATTTGGCTACGTTTTCAAAAGCGTAGGTAAAACTTTTTGACTACTTTTAAAAAACGTAGCTAAAAACTTTTAGCAACATCTTAAAAAATGTAGCTAATAATTTTTAGATATGAAAACCAAAAATAGCCAAAATACATTGGCGACGATTTTCTAAAACGTCGCTAATAGTTTTTCGCTACAAAAATAAAGTGTAAGAAAAAATTATTAGCTCAATTAACAAAAAACGACACCTATAATTTTTAACTTTGAGAATTTAGCACATTTTTTATAACGAATTTGGACTTTTAGTAATGATTTTTTTATAGCTAAATGTAGTTTCTGATATAGTGTAGGCAGAGTAACTACTCTCTTTGGCAAAGACTCAAGAGATGATCAGGACCTGCTTCTACATCTTAGTCTAACATATACGCATCTTCACCTTCAAGTCATTAAATCATCTCATTGTACGTAAATTTCGTTTGATTTAGTTACTAAACAATATTGTCAAATGTAGTTCACAGAGTCATCTCGAAATTCCGATATTAGTGAAAACTACCAATTGGTTTATTAATAGAGAGAAAAAGTGTTTAATTTTTTAATTCAGGTCCTATTGTATATGTTTTACATTTTCTAATCTACAAAAAAAAATTAACAATTAAGTTTAAAGAATCACAATTATGAACAATATATTTTCTTCTAAGTCCAAATATGAGATGAGAACTTAGCCAGTAATTAGCTTAAGTTTTAAAATTAAAATTCTACAGCCAATTTCAAATTTAAAATACAATTTCTCCGTTAAAAATAATATACTTTACTCATTTTAATATAATATTTTAATAAGTAATAAATATTCATTAAATTAATTAATATTACTTAGACCAGTTGGACCACATGTTTTTTTTAAAACAAAGCACATAATTAGTTAAAACCATTAATCCATGTTTAGATTATTAAAATATACTCTGACAAAGTCAATTACCATTAATTTTGGATCTTATAAGTGCTGTCTCCAAGATGTCAGGGCAAAATGATATCTTACGACTTCTTATCTCAAAATCATTTCTTCGTCAGGGTGATGATGATAGACAACCATAATAGATGGTTACCATGATCTAGATCCCCTAATTACTGTTTTTACGTTTTAAAAATGTCAAAATCTTCCGAGGTAATGTCTGATCAGATATCATTAGTCAAATAACATCGGCAGTAATTAAATAAGCATAAATCTACAGGAGGAGCAAACTCAAAGGGCTGAGTCCGTAGTACTTGGTCATTAAAGTTGTTGCTACTACCATAATCGCTTACTCGGAAATTCTACAACATTATACAATTGAATATAGCTTCTTACCGATTAAATTATTAGGAATACATAAACAATGGTTTCTTGTGAGAATAAGAAATTAATTCGGCAGCTCGTGATTGTGTATTAAATTTAAAGGTGACAGCTATTCTAAGCTTAGGCATAATTTAATATCATTGCAAGCATACGAACCGGTAAGCTCTTGTTTCAATCAAGGTTTTCTTAATCATGATCCATCACACTTGGCATATTTTATTCATGTTGGTAAGCTTAGATCCTTATGTCTTAACTACCATACAGGTTTTTAGACTATCTTCTTTTCCTTTTCCCGCATCTAATCATCATCAACTAGAAAACATTAAAATTACAAAAAAGAAAAGGCGTGGTCTGTTTACTGGTTTTCTGAAAATAAGAATCGAGTGTTTGCGTCATTAGCTGCAACTTGCACAAAAGGTCTAATTAGCTGTATCTAAAATCTTTCATAGCCAACAATTATGTTTCTTAAATCTTATGAAACTCTTTCCAAGAATTCATGTAGTTTTTGTCCATTGAGTATTTTCAATTTATCCCCTTAAAGTTGATTTCCTGGATGGGATTAATTATCTCAATAGTCTGTTTACTTTGCCATGATTTAAAGAGAATGGGTATCAAGTCTTTTATGTTTTATGCTCAACTTTTGGAATAATACCATAATAATGCGTGAGAATCAAGGAAGTTTCAAAAGCTAAAATGATATTTAAATTTTTCATGAGAAAAGCACACATATGTCTTTATATTACAGAATTTGTATGGCAATTTCATAATGTGGACTTCCGTTCCAATATTTGCAGTAATGAATTAAAAGTGACATGTTCAATTGTACCTCTTAAACTGTGTCCGTTTCTTTCAGTTAAAATATGAACTAATAATGATATATTTGCACTTGGCATAGTTACCGTTGGCTCAGATAAGTTATGGAACAGACGGTGATTTCCTTGATATATTTTGCAGCAATCAAATGTTATTCGACAATAAAAATTTATATTACCATTTATCAAAAAGCAAAGAATGGACAAAGACCTTCCCATTTTTGGTGAGCCGACGAGTGATAAGTTTCTGTATGCAAATTCCTTACGAGGAAGAGCCCGTTGCTCTCGTCACGCAACGTTCCTATTTAGATGACATGAAATGATGCTGAAAGTTTTAATAGATTAATTAGTAGGAAAGTTTTAGTAGATTAATTAGTAGGGTTTCAGCTATTCAAAACAAAGAATTGCTGCAAATGAATAGGCATAATGATTCAATTCTTCTATAGGATTACATGAGACTACGTATGGATACTAAATGAACTAATTCAGAGGTTTTTATATGAAAGTCGGGACCCTCATCAGGAAGGGAATTCAAGACGATCGTAAGGGTATGCTAATTTGAAGCTGAAGCTAGGCTGCAAAAGGCTTTCGATTTAGTCTTAATTGTTCAAGAAAATGTTGACACATGACAGGCAGCATTCTCTACTTTTAATTCAAAGGGAGAATCTCTTGTTTCTAAAGTTGGGTTTCGATAGAGTTTTATGAGTAAGCTCCAGTTACATAGCAAGCAAATCAAACTCATCGTATCATTGTATGCAGAAGCAGTAGGTTATACTCTAGTATATATACACATTACAAGTTATAATGGAAGTTAGGCTGAAGATGCGCCCTACCTTAGTTTACGACATATAATCAAAAGGAAAGTAGGAGAAAGGGAAGCTCAAGAAGTCTAATGTCACCAACTTACCTCGATAAAATAGTATAATACTTATTCAAGCATAAAACTTCTCCTCAAATACTGCAATTGTCTATATAGCTAGGTTTATATACTAATGCATAGCTGCATACAGAAATAAGAGGTTGCATGTGAAGGGAAATGATACAAAACGACTTCTTGTACCTAGTGAAGGGAAATGATATAAGAGCCATAACTAAGAGGACAAAAAAAATCTACGCATACCATTCTGATGAGAGACCAAAAACACGGAGTTAGCCCTACAGGAGGATGAAGTATCTAGCATTATCTTAAAAAATGAAGAACAAAATTGCATCCTCAAAATAGATCCACCGAAAGAATTTGAAACCATAACAAAAATATTGCAATCCAAAAGACCCACAGATAGACTAGTAGAAAGGAGCTAGACCATTTTCTTGTTTTATCTTTTATGAATATTTAATTTGAATTGGTTAGATATATACATATACTAAATCTATCTCATATATTCATGGGTTAGATTTTCTTTAACATACACGTTGGTTTCAGACCACCTAAAGGGAAATCTAATTAGGAGGACATGAGAGTACGGCAAGTCAAATAAGCTAACTAATTTTGGGGTTGGTTTGGGTAATGGATATAGTAGTATCCTCCAGAGAGTGAAATTTTGTCAGTTGAGAAGGTACTTGAGTACAATTCACTAAATGTCTTATTTCTATACTCTATAAAAGATTCTGGATGACGGGAATGTCATGTAGAACAGAAAACAAGTAGTTTAGCTCTTTCCCAGAAGAAGATGATGATGAGAGTCAACTTAAGCATTTATGGAACTCATGCTGATCACATACAAGTACATTCAACGACGTTTATCAGAAACCTAACCTCTTTGTCATGTTTATGTTTTGTAATGTTTTTGTTTATTTCCTCCTGAAAGCAATACATAAAAAGATAGGAAAACTAAAGTTGAAAAGAGAAGGAGAGGAACTACAATTCAATGTTACCAAAGCCCAAAGGTCATTTATTAATTATAGAAACCTTACAATTAATGAAGAAAATAAAAGGTGGAGGAACTAAAAGGAAAAGAGATTATCAAGTGGATATAAGAACAAGGGGAAGAAACCCTAATTGATGCCTTAGTAATCACTTAATCACTGAATTCTGGTTTTCAGTTAACATGGTCAAATACAAACTCATCAAACCATTTCTGATAAAGAAGGGGATAGTTCCACAATGCACAAGAATACTATTTCCAGTAGAAACCATAGAGTCTAAGAAGCAAGATGAAATAACACAAAAGTATACCCTAAAAAACATCACAAAAGAAAGAAAGTAGTAGTACTAACAGAAGAAGATGATGATTACGAGTACACAAGTCATCCAACAATTATGCAGCTGACCTTTTATGATCCATCGACCAATTCCCGTAGTTTCTGTCATTGCAAATTGCTCTAATCCAACAAAAAAGCCACAAATTTTTTTCCATAAACAATTCAATCACACTTCCAACCGATCGTTAAACATCCATGTACTCTTTGATTTCAATTAAAACGGAGCCCTACTTCCGGAATTCCCAGCCCATCCATCCACCGACAACTGCACGTTGGGAGGCAAATTGAAGAACGGAAGACCTCCTGAACCAGCTTCAGGAAAAGGGTTATTTCCAACACTAGCACCGCCACCTCCTCCGCCGCTGCCACTCTGCATCTGCAACTGCTCATCCTCATCTAAAGGAAGTCGCTCATATGCAACGTTGGTAAACGACGATGCAATCACTATCACAGGTCCTGCTGCCGTCAACTCTCCGACGACGCTTCCCCCAACCACTTGACCCTGTCCTCCGGCGAGAAAAATAGTCAAACTTGTCGCTCCTGGTGGGGCTGGAGGCGGCAAGAAAGATCCAGACAACGACAAGATCTCAAATCTTCCATGAAGAGTAACGATAGCACCAGCTGCAGCAGGCTGCCTGATGCTGACGTTAGTCACCGTCCCAGCTCCGCTGAGTACACAAATCCCACGTTGCCGTCTGCGAGCGTAGTTGGCAATACATTCAAAAACATCGCAACCGCTTCCTACTTCGAGAATGTGAGCTCGCAAAGTATTAGCGCTCTCGCGAGTTATTATCACCGGAGGCTTCGGTTTGTTCTTAGAACCGGGCGGCCGGCCTCTCGGACGACGAGCCACGATGTCACCAGAGTTGGCTGCAGCAAGGTGAGAGCCGTCATCATGTTGATCGGAGAACTGACCACTACCACCTCCACCTTGATGAGAATCATGGTCTTCAGGGTCTGAAGGACGTTGAAGGTGGAGGTCAGGTCTGTGGTGGAGCTGATGAACGTAACCAGAAGTAGTAGTGCCTAAATCCAAACCGGCCATCATGCCAACATCAAAAGCCAAGAAAAAAAATTATATTATTAGAAGTGATTAAAAACTGTTGTGGGGTTTTGTTTAATACAGGGAAAGAAAGAGTAGAGAAGAGAAAGTATAGAAAATGGAAAAGGAAAGGGAAAGCAGATGGTGCGGTGATCTTCACAACTCCAAGAAAAAGATTTTTGAATAGAGAAAGAGAGACAGATAGGGTTTTGAATGAATATATTTTGGAAACAAGTGAAAAGAAAAACAAAAGATAGAGAAAGAGAGAGAGATATGGAGTGCAGAGAAAGGGAAGGAGAACTGGAGAAGGAAGGGAGAGAAGGGACAAAGACCTAAAACTCAGTCATCTTCCTCTCTCAGGTTTAAATATATATTTGTGCTTGGAATAATCATTTGAAAAGACAAAACCAACGTATAAAAAATGAAATTTTTTTTGTTAAATTTTCTTTCTTATATGGAGCAGAAAAAAAATGGTGGATTGGTATATCGTAACTCTTGCATAGGTGCGTAAATCAAACGCGCACGTTTTCTTTATTTTATTACACTAAATCCAAACTTTAGAAAGAAAATTGATGTAATAATTAATTCTAGAAGTAAAAAATGTTTATAATCAGAAGTATTAAATAGACATAGACACGATTTTACAACTTTCAAAATAACAAAGATACGATTTCACCTCTTACTAATTAATTTTTCAGGACAATGTTCTAACTTTCGAAACTAATCATTTAAGAAGCCCCCACTTTTACATGCTTTAGAAATTTCTAGCAGAAACTTCATTAGACACAATCATACAATAAAGGGAATTTTATGTTAAACCACTCGTAAATTAATGTTGACTATCCACTTGTTCTTCCTCAACAATTGAACTATTAATAATAATTAATTGTGGGTGTATTTTGTAATGGATTATATATTTTCCTTTGTTGTTTATATCATAAGTCTATATCTAGTAAAAATTAAAATTTTTGTTAAAAATTATTAAATAATAGCAATATCAAGTTTAATTGTAATATAATTGATAATATGGTATTAAAATTTATATTAAAATAATGTAGGCATTAATATATTACAAAATCAGTGAACAAAAATCATTTATCACCTGCAACTTCTCTAACCACCCCATAAAGTTTCCTTTGTTGCAACTACATTAGTCACTTTTGTTTAGAAAATGCGGCAATGGATGGATGAAAGGGCAATGGAACAAAATAGGGGGAACAGACACTCTATTCCCCAAACATTTGAGCAACTGAAGCCTAGATGAAAGGAGAGTGTGTGGGTGGGGTTAGCTCATAGATGTTGCCAAGAGCCATGCTGGTTTAACTTGGACTTTTGGTAGTGGTGAAGGTGAAGTTAATTAACTAGGGTTTAGCCATGAAGTTGACCACGTTCGGTTTAGTAGGAGAAAGGGACAATTAATTTCTTAAGAAAACAGAAATATAAGCCCAGAACAAGCAAGAGGGTGGGCAAGTGGGAGACAAAACAGCGGCGCGTGGGTCCCACACATGTCGTTCTCCTCCGCACCCTTAACGGCCCTCCCTCTCCTCTCCCTTTGGTGGCCAACTTTGCTTGACTGACTCAAATGTTCGTCATTATTCTATCTGGTTCATGGAGTACACCATTTCTTTTTCTTATCCGTTCTTTAGAGTTTTATTAATTCATTTAATTAATAAATTATTATATACATTAAAATTTTTATTTAATCTACATTTGAAAATAACACATGAATTTTTTCATCAAAAAACATACATTATCGAATTTTTATAATTCCATTCTTAATCATCTCTCTCCAAGACAACAAATTTATAATCAATTAGTGATGAGCTTCGTATTAAATATTTGTTAATAAAGAAAGTTTAACTAATCAATTGACGTGATAACCTTAATACCTCGGTTATATTCTATCAATATTTTCTGAATTCTTCCAATATAGAATAGATGTCAATGGGTACTCACCTTACTAAAACCTAAAACACATATTCATCTATAATAGATTATCAGGAATCAAAGGACATGTCTATTCTTTTGAACAAGTAGCATAGGTTTCAATAAGATAAAAGTTTAATTTAATGTTTTGGTTTGCATTGGGTACCCAACCACATGTTTGGGACCATGCTAGTTCTATAAAAGGATGACTCACCATGATCTAAATCCAATTAAGATAATTGAATAATCACTTTTTAAAAAGTGTCTCACATTAGTAGATGGTATACTATATTTAATAATAATCTAAATGTTAAAAGCAGGCCGAGGTTCTGTCAAGTCCAAACTTCCAACCAGACCCCAACCAAATTGAATTTATTAATTTTATGTAAGAATTTACCATTTATAATTAAATTGCTACCTAGAAACCTAAGACCTTTCCATTCGTTTAGAAACATATATAAATGTCATGACCAAAGCAGCACGCGCATTCGGTTTTTTTTTTTTCCCCCCTCAAACAAGTGTAGTTCCCCTAGAAGGACATTTATGCGAGGGTGCCAAGAATAAAGGGAGAAATATTATGGCTTGCCCGTAAGATCAGAATTCGAGTTCAAACACAATTCCAAATTTGATTATATTTAAATAAGTGTATTCGATTTTAGTAAAATTTTGAATATCACATTTATTTTTTAAATTGAATTTTATTTTTAACTCAATTTTAATTTAAAATTATACATATACATATTAAATCTGGTTTAGATGAACATCTTGTAATCTAAATTATTGACATATGATTTCTTAAAGGATAAATTATAAAACAAAATTATCAGTTTTACTTAATTTTATAATACTAGTTTGAATTATAAAAATGAATTAAGATGTTTCAATTACACATACTATCATTATTATGTGTCAAATTCAATAAATACATATAATTAAGCATATAAAATTATGTAATACAATACATATAAAACATAGTCAAGATTAACAGTACAAGAATAAAATAAGTAAATAAATACATAAATTAGGGGAAAAAAGAGACAAGTGTGAGAATAAATCACACTACCCGTTACAAAAAGAAAATAGACTAAGTAGGAAACTATTTAGGTTAAATAATTAAGAGAAAAGTACTACTTAATTAAAATATTAAGGCTAGAATGAATGACTCAAAGGAAAAAGTTTAAGGGACTTAAGAAAATGTTTAAAACTTCTTTATATAAGATCTTTTATCCGTATCTTAATACGTCAAAGCTTTTTATTGCAAATTATGTCCTCGATAAGTTCCAACAAAGTCATATTATTCTCGATTACTTCACTTCAATTTTTCTTAAGCCTCCTTTTGTTCATCTTATTGTCTTTAAATATTATTTTCTCGTATCTTTTCTTGTAAATATCAAGGTGCTATCTCCTTTTAATATATCTAAACTACCTAAATTTTGTTTTTCTTAATTTATTATTAATATTAGCCACTTTTAATTTACCTTATCTCTTTAATTAAAGTTATATATCCAACGAAGCATCATCATCCTTACGGTACTTATATCAAAGGCCAATATTTACGAAATAGAGGTCCAATTAGGGGCCATTTTCACATCTTTGGATTGACATTCTCATTAACGTTTATCTGCAACAACGAAGTTGATAAAATTGGTCAAAAGTTGATTTATTAATTATATAGGAGTTCCCATTTGTCGCCCATCGTCAGCCACTTGCAAAATCAAAGCTTAGTATTGATGACCTACAAGCAAAAAGAAAGTAAATGACAAATAAAAGCAGCACGAGTTTTTTATGCTTAAATTTTTGTGAAAAGTGGAAGAAGCCAGTCATGATAAAGAATTCAATTTCAGGAGAAGCCAATAGATTTTGAATTGGCTCTTCTCAAGTTGACCCTAGAGCGTTAATTTCATAGTAAAATCTAATAAAACGTTCAATTCAGACTATGGCGAAATGTCAATCATAAACGCACAAAGAAAGGGTACTTTCTCCTCGTTTTGACGGCCCTTCCAAGAAAGGACTGAAAGTGGCAACTTGAGTTACAAGCAAGGTTCCCAAGTATGATGAGAGAGAAAGAGAGAGATTAAAACACATAAATCATACTATAAGAACTTGAGTCCTAAAGTCCAAGGTTAATGCTTTCTTAAAAGGATTACCACTTGACATTGACCCTACCTAATTAGTACGTAAGTAATAATATACGAATTAGGTCTTTAACATAAAATAATAGCTACTGTATATGAAAGGGAATAGCTCTTAGCCTTTATCAAACTGGTAAGTGTACACTTGAATAGCAATGCTTTTCAAAATGTAATCCAAGTAGATGTAGTGGGAGACATTGTTCTGTGTACGAGTACGAGTGAAGCATAATGTTCTATCCTTGTTGATCACACTCGCATAAAGCGTATCTCCCCTCTTTAACTTCCCTTTTTTCTTTTACTAAGTTAAACGAAACAAAAGGTATAATCACATCATGAATCAGAAGCATGACAAAAAGGGCCTTGTTTGATTAAAATGAAGAGGATCATTTTTGTTAGAAAATTAACAGTGATATAATCACGTGTGTAGTAAAAAATAAAAATTTATAACTTATCGATTAAATCTTATTAATTAAATAACTTGAAAATAAAAATTATAGATAAGAGAATAAATCGTACATGATATCTATAAAGTAAAGAAAAAGAACTTAATAATTGAGAAAAAGAGGCAGGAGTGATAACTATCTTATGTTTTTTTCCTATTTATAGAAAAAGACACTAGACTTTTTTTATTAAAATTAAACTTCCTAATTATAATTAAAGTTTAGCTCTAGAAATAGTTATAATTTAATTTAAATAAAATTAAATATTTCATATTTAATTCTTAAAATTTCTCAAACTTCAAAATTAAGTCCAACTAAATTTAAATTAATTTTTTAATTGTTCTTTTATGTGTGACCTATTGGGTTTGTAATATATTGACAATGATTATAATAAATTAGTTAAAACTTTTTTTAGTTTAATTTTAATTCTTCAATTAAATAATATGTAATCATAGATCAAGATTAAAATCTAACAACATGATATGATTACTCAAATATTAAGAATGTACAAGTGGTTTGACTTAATATATTCCTTTCATCATCTAATGTTCTAATTGATTATAGAGTATGAAATTAATGTCTGCCATTTTAAATTCAATCATATTTGTTGTTGTTAATTAATAATTTATCTATAATCCATATTTGAAAGTATATTTCCAAATTTCAATTTACCTTGATCAAAGAATTCTTTAAATCACTACTAATTAAAAATCACGAAATATTCTCTCTAATTACTTTAAAGTGATGAATCCTTTATTTATTAACTCAATTATCTCTTTACGGTCCATATTATATCTAAATTTTACCGACTAAGCTACCCTAATTAGAATAAGTTACAAGTAATATTAAAATATAGTAATTCTTATATGAAATACTTTGGAAATCTCAACTCTAAGAATCAATTATACAATCAGTATAATATGAAAATTCACAGACACATAAGCAATATTCCATTTGGAATCCTTAAAATCATACTAGTTTAGTGAACTTATTATGTAATAAGTACTCACATATTTGTTTAAGTATATTCATATTTTGATTTATTAGATCAATTACTTTCTTTTGCACCCACATGTTTGTTTAAGTATAACTACACTTTAATTATGATATCAATTCTTCATAAGAAGGAACATTACATATGTTTCTTTTACCATTTCATCAATATCTTGTCTTGATAAAATTATACCTAGGAAAATTTTTGGAAGAATACATAAATATAAACTGAATCTCATAATTATAATCTCATTATAATTTTAATTGTACAATAATTATTTTAAGAATTTTACTTCTATTATTAAAATACCAAATGTAATTAACAAAATACATAAAGATAAATGGCTTTATTAATTAAAATAATAATCTCATACACAACAATAAAATCAACCAATTGGTTGCAAGAACATAAATTAACAATCTCCTACATACATTAAAGTCAATCAATTATACAACTAATACCATAATTATTCATATGTCAATCATGTCTCTTTTAAAGCAATAACTTAATGAGAGGATTTGCAAGATTCTTTTTAGTGGAAACTAACTCTAATATTATGTCTTTTTACTTCACTAATTTCTTGATCAAGTAAAACTTCTTAAGTACATGCTTATACCATTAATGAGATCTTGGTGCCTTTGCCAATGCCATAACACTATTATTGTCACCGTAAAATACTATTGGCTCAATAATGCTATAGACGAACTCTCTCTAATGTTATGTCTTTTCTCTCCACTACTCCCCTGATCAAGTAAAACTTCCCGAGTATATGCTTAGACGGTTGATAAGATCTTTGTTCCTTTGCGTATGCAATAACTCTATTATTGTCACAATACAATATTGTTGGCTCAACAATACTATAGACCACTTAAAGTTTGGTAATGAACTTATTGATCTAAATCACTTTTTTTGTCACTTCTAACACTAAAATATACTTTGCCTTAGTCAAGAATCTACAATAGATGTAGTCTTCGCAATTAATCCTAGACTCGACCAGGCTCGATTTGACTAGACTTAGGTCAGGCTCAAGCTTTTTTATTTTTAATTTTTGAGTTTTGAGTCAAACTCAGGCTCGGGTTCAGGCTATCTAGCTCAAAATTCACAATTTTTAGGGAAAATATTGTTATTTTAAGTAAAACAACATTGTTTCTAGATTTTAAATTAACAAAAGAAAATAATCAAGTCATTAAAGCCTGATCAGACTCAAACTCGAGCCATGTGTCTTGGGCCCGATAAGACTTCGAGTAGGGTTAGATGGTTGTTTGGAACTTTTCCAAGTTACTATACTATCATTCAGAGTAAAGATGTACCTTAATTGTGATCTATTATTACTCTTAAGAAATTAATCGTGATCTAATCACAGACACAACGGAAAAATAAAATTTTACAAATTTTCATCAAATCTTATTAATTGAATAACTTAAAAAATATGAATTGTAAATAAGAGAATAAATTGACCTAATTCAAATTCCTACAAAATTCTTCTCGGCTTGTTAATTATAATTTGTCTGCATGTTCAGATTTTAACAATATCTACACAATACAGAAAAAGAAGTGGTAGCTTCCTTATGTCTTTTTCCTATTTTTCCTATTTATGAAAAGAAAAAGGTATGAATTACCCTTTAATATTTTTTAAAAAATCTAAGTTAATCCCTACTGTGATCTATGATATCATATTACACCTTATTATTTTAAAATGGCTGATAACACCCTAAATCCTAACTAAGTTGAGTATTTTGAAACTTTTAATATATAAATCATAAATTTAGCCTATGTTATGTCACAACTAAGTAATTTAAACCTACTAGACACTAATAAGATCTTAACAATAATTTCTTTAAACACTTTCTAAAGGTAAGATTTCCATCTTAACGTTTCACAATATAAATAAGCCTATAACTTTATCTTTGTTAACATTTTTGGGGTACAATAAGCACTATTTTAGTAACGATAGGCTGCTCTGAGTACTATTGATGCAAAGTAGTATAAGAGATAATGATAGGGACTTACTTAGACTTTTTTTGTGAAACATTGAGGTACAAATCACATCTTTAATCTATAGAAAAAGGTGCTAAGTTTCTTAATTATTAAAATTAAATTATAATAAAATCAAATATCTCATATTTGATTCTTAAAATTTTCCAAACTTTATAATTAAGTATAACTTTATTTAAATTGATTTTTTCTCTTTTTGACTACTCTTTCATGTGTGACTCATTATATTCTTAATATGTTGACAATGATTATAAATTATAATTCCAATTCCTAATTAGAACTAGATAAATTAAACCTCCTTTTAATTTATCTTTAATTTTAAAAATAAACAAATTATACTCATAGATCAAGATTAATATCTAGCAGCATGTTATAACTACTTAAATATTAAGAATTTGAAAGTGATTTAACTCAACCTATCTATACATGGTTATGATGTATAATTTAATCCTTTCTTCATCTAATATTTTAATTAAATATAGAGAATCTCAATTTACTTTGACTAAAGAAATCCTTAAATCATTACTAGTAAAAAATAATATAATATTCTCCCTAATTATTTTAAAGTGATGAATTTTTTTCTAACTAATTCAACTATCTCTATATGGTTTATACTATATTCAAGTATTGTTGAGTTATCCTAAAATAGTTCATAAGTAACATTAAAATATGATAATTTTCATATAAGATACTTTAGAAATCTCAAATATAAGAATCAATTATACAACCATTATGATGAGAAAATTCACAAACACATAAGCAATATTTTATTTGAGATTTTCATAATTGAAGCAATTCAGTGATCTT
Source organism: Erythroxylum domingense (assembly GCA_025594535.1). Taxonomy (NCBI): domain Eukaryota; kingdom Viridiplantae; phylum Streptophyta; class Magnoliopsida; order Malpighiales; family Erythroxylaceae; genus Erythroxylum; species Erythroxylum domingense. The sequence goes on along the minus strand of JANQBM010000001.1, from coordinate 24,061,567 downwards.
AAACGCACACATGTTTATTCAAGTATATTCTCATTTTAAGCTATGAGATTAATTATTTTCTTCATAAGGAATAAACATAATATTATTTTCTTCATGAAGAACAAACATAATATATGTTAGTTTTATCATTTCATTAATATCTCATCTAGATAAAATTACAACTAGAAACAATTTAAGAATAATATATAAATACAAATTGAATATTATAATTATGATCTCCTTTTAATTTCAATTATACAATAATTA
>JANQBM010000001.1:24044476-24058556 GCA_025594535.1 Erythroxylum domingense | reverse complement strand
AAATCAAACTCTAAATTATTATTAAATTCTAACTCTATTCGTACAATTAAATTTTCACCTTAGTAAATTCAAAGATAGTATATTTGGTCCCTTAAGTTTTTCAAAGTTAAAATTAAATTAAATTAAAATTAATTTGATCTCTTGGATTATTATATATATGTGATTTTTAGTACATCATTATAAATTAGAATTAGAATTCATAATTAGAATTAGATAAATTTATATTCTTTTAAATTTATCTTTAATTTTTAGTTAGATAATTTATAATTATAAATCAATATTAAAACTTACCAAATCATCTAAATATTAATTGATTTAATCTATACATACATAATTGTGATGTATAATTTAATTTAATTGGACCTAGAGTATGGAATTAGTATTTACCCTATATTAAATCTAGTTATATTTGTCCTTATAAATCAATAATTGATTCATAATTTATATATCAATATTAATAAAAAAGAGAACATTCTTCTTAATTATTTTAGGGTAACAAATCTTTTTATTAACTTAGTCAACCATATCTATATATCTCATATTATATTCAAGTATTACCAATTGACCTATCTTAAATATAATAGCTTATAAGTAACATTAAAAATATAGTAATTATTATATAAAATATCAATTATAAGATCAATTATACGATCATTATAATTAATACATCGACATATACTCAAGTAATATTCAATAAGTACTCATATATTTATTTAAGAGTTATTTTACTTTGAATTATTTGGGATCAATTATACTCTTCATTAAAAAATTTCGTATACTATTTTCACCATTTCATCAATATCTTATTCATAAAATAATAATTAAGAACAATTCAAAAATAATATTTAAATACAATTTCAATATTATAATTATGATAATATCATAATTTCAATTATAAAATAATTATTTTATTAATTAGATATTAAATATTCAATAGAATTAATGATAATACATTTATCAAATAAATTGATAATGTCATACATATTTTACAATTAACGGATTAACATAAACTAGGAGTCGGATCTTTAAAAAGTTGTTTATCATTCAATCTTAAATAGTAAAATTAAAAAACCTTCGATTTGAGGGGTTTAAGATAGAATATAAAATGATAAATAATTTTACTCTATATTAAATCATAATTTCTTCATTCAAACTGTTGTGAAAAATCGTCCAGATTAGAGCATGTTCATAACTAAATAAGACTGAAGGAACAATAATGAACACACATATTTTACGTGGAAAACTTCCAAATTAGGGTAAAAACCACAGGTAAGGATAGAATAATTTTACGACTGAGAACATTAGAGAATTATATGGTGAAAACTACACTTACAACAAATACACAAAATATTTTTTGTCTCTCTCTCTCTCTTGTTTCTTTCTCACCTCACATCTCTCTCTCTTTTTTATTCTCTGCCACTCTTCTTTGCTCTCTTCATCTCCTGCCTATAAATAGGCAAGAGAAGTGTAGGATGGCTGGCCAATTTATTAGGTCGGTAGGCATCGAATTCGGTGCCTACCAGCCGCTATTATTGACAATTCTTCCACTTGAAGATTTGATTGATAATCAATCATATCTTCACACCATTCTTTTCACCTTGCCGCTTCATGTTGCTTACGTCACTATCAGGCCACACGAGAATCGACACCATATAAACTTGTCAGCGTTGATTGCTTTTGTCATAAAATCTGCTAAGTTATTCATTGTATAAATTTTCTAAATATCAATCGTTCCTTCTTCCACTTTCTCACGAACGAAATGATACTGAACTTGAATGTGTTTTGTCTCTGAATGAAATGTTGGATTCCTTACAAGATGCAAAACACTTTAGTTATCACAAAACAGAGTAATATTCTCTTGTTTATACCTAAGTTCTTCCAATAACATCTTCAACCACACTGTTTCTTTACTAGCTTGTGTAGCTGTTACATATTCTACTTTTGTTGTTGACGTAGTTACAAATGACTGCAGTTTTGAAATTCAGCTCACAGCTTCTCCAGCTAGTGTAAACACATATCTTGTATTGAATTTACTTTTATCAAGATCACCTGCATAATTAGCATCAACATATCCTCTAACAATAAAATATAATCCTCCATAACATAATGCAACATCTGAGATTCCCTTGATATATTTAAGAATCCTCTCCATTGTATTACAATACTCTCGACCATGATTTGCCATGTATTAACTAACAACTCCCACTGATGTGCAATGTCTAGTCTTGTACAAATCATAGCGAGCATTAAGCTTCCCACTGCTATTGCATACGGTACTCGAGACATCTTCATCATCTCTTTTTCATTGCTAGGACTCATACTTGAGGATAACTTGAAATTAATAGGATGAGGAGTATAAATTGACTTACAATCTTGCATGTTGAATCACCGCAAGATCTTCTTCAAATAATTCCTCTAAGAAAGCCAAATCTTCTTATTATTTCTGTCTCGATAAATTTGCATCTCTAAAATCTTATTTGCTGATCCCAAGTTTTTCATTTTAAATTCTCTAGCTAACTGTGCCTTCAATTGTTTGATATGATCATTGCTCTCTTGTTTCTCTCTCACCTCACAGCTCTCTCTCTCATTTATTCCCTGCCACTCTTCTTTGCTCTCTTCATCTCCTGCCTATTTATAGGCAAGAGAAGTATAGGATGGTTGGCTATTTGGCCAGCTACCTTTGTTTTATTAGGTTGGTAGGCAGCCACTATTATTGTCACAAACAACATTTCACTATATTACATTATGAACCCTTCAATTCATTTCAAACAATAATTTTTTAATGTTACATCCATTTATATTCCATTCCATTATAAACTATTACATTTCATTCTATTCTATTAAAAATCTTATGTACAACCACCCATAACCTAAGTAAGCCTAACGTAAGAAATTAAAATGCGGCAAACTTTTTTAAACGTTTCCTCCGAAAAAGGGATCGTTTATGCAGAAAAGTTCTGCGTAGAAAAAATGACCTACCACGTTAACACGTGCACTTTACGAGGCCCAAAGATCAAGGAAGCCACATGTGGTTGGTCGTTGAAATTTTACAGTTTATTACTTTCAGACCCTTCCATGTGAAAACGTTGGGCTCCACTAGTTTTAAACCAATTTATACATTTAAAACATTATCCAAGGATTTTAACAAATTTATATTTTATACATTAAAAATATTATCTATGATGTAATGCGGAAGATTTTGGGAGTTTAATTAGAAAGAGGTAGATTTTTTTAATTTTAAAATATTTATTTATGTGTTAAAAATTTATATAAAAATTATTAACATAGTGTCGACCTATATGAACTTGTGTAAGAACTCTTCTATATGGTGGCTGACATAAAGTTAAAAGATTTCGTCTTCTTATATAAGGCAATCCAACATCTTAAATTTTCTATTTGAAGATTGCTTTGGAAGAAATGACATTCATAGAATCAATGTGCAATCTGAGGAACTAAAACTTGATTTAGTTTTTCATAATTATATTATCCATTGATATATTATAAGTTCAATAAATTTTATTTAAGATAAAATAAAACTTTAAACCAACTAACTTTTTAATTCAGTTTATATTAATAAATCTTGTTATTAAAAATTACTTAATTTATTAATTAATCGAAACTAACTAATTCTTATAAAATAAAATAAAATAGTTAGTTTTTATTTACCAATTTTCTTCTTCAATTAAATTTTAATTTATGAGGATAATATCTTTCTCTAATCATATTTAAAATTTTTAATTTTAATTGATAAAAGTTTAATATATTATAACACTATTTATTTTCTAAGTATAATTCAAATTTATTACAACTATAAATAAAGGAACAAACTATCAACTAAAAAAAATACTACTTATAGCTTATTATATTTTTTGGAGCAACATGAATTCTAATCGCAAATATTTTTAAAATTATAAGTTTAATAAATTCTAAATTTTATTTTTTGATTTAATCATGCACTAATTTTGAAGCACTATAATTAAATCTAAGATATTATTTTTGGTTAGATTTTTAGATTTAAGAGTTAAATATTCTTTATCTTATCAAAAGAAGATCTTCTGTAGATATATCTACAAGTGATTATATAGAGTAAGATAAGTGGTTATATATATCTACAAGTGATTATATAGAGTAACATAAGTGGTTATACTCTTACATAAAATGCTCCCTGGCGTGATAATACAAACTTTAAAATACTTTTTATATTTTAAATTGCTTTTTACTGTGTATCATGTTGAAAATCGTGTTTAAGTTAAATATAACCAAGACTAAACAATTATTGTACATTATCAAAATTTTTAAAGATCCTAATACAAAATTTTTGGGTTTTATTTGTATACATAATAAGCTAAATGCCTATTTCCAATTATATGATATCATATGTACTATATTTGAAAGAACCTCTCTACTAAATAGAGGTAAAGTTATATATTATTAGACTTCTTCAAATTTTACACTTCAACAGAACTTCCTCCGGTTGTTGTTGGTTTTTTTTTTTTGGTAAACGGTGGATGTTGTTGTTGTTGATATCATATGTAATAAATTACTTGATGAGATTATTTATATAATTCAGTAAATATGCCGTATGTAAATAATTACACCTAGGCACAAAGGCGCAAATACAGACACATGAACTCATATTTAACATGTTTAATGAAAAATTAGACGGTTTGAAGATGTTTTTTTTCATTTAACAAATGTCATTAATAGTATTGATTGATCATTATGCATAATCTATAAGGAACTTAAATAAATCATATTAAAGAATGATAAATAAATTATTTAATAACTATTTTTAAAATTCAAATTTGGTTCTTAAAATTAAATTTTACACTTGAATCTTAAACTTTTAAAAATTAAGCTGTAACTTATAAATCATTTTAGAACACTATAATTATCTCTGAAACATTCTTTTTGTCAATTGAATGTGATAAATATTAATCAAAGTAATAGTTTAAAATGTAGTTGGGAGATTAATTGTTATAAAAAGAAAATGGTTTCTCCATTAAAGAAATGAAATAACCGATGCTCTATTTGCTTTTGTCTGCATATTATCCAGCATAAAAGAGCTGTGAACTCCATAACTAAATGGGTAAAGGAAAATAAAGAACACACAAATAGTTTGTGGCTGCTGCAAGTCCTCTATATTATGGATCTTGAATTGATTAAACGATCAAGCCCTAAGTATTGAAATGAATTAATAAGCATGCGACGCCTGATTCTTAATATAGTCATTTTATAATAGATCCTTTTCTTTTTTTATTTGATTCGTTAAATTATTTCAATTATTAGATTCTTTCAATTTACGTCTTTAACGAAAGATATCATTTGATGTCCTTTTCTTAGATTTGTATTTGGATGCATTCGCCATTTAATTATCATATGATTACATTAGCTAGTTAGTTGGCCAACAAACAGAAAATTTAAATAGCAACTACCAATGCCATATCCAACAATAAGATTCTTCATAAATCAAATTCTTTATGAGGAACGAATTATCAAAGACTATAGATTTGAAATTCAATTAAAATTTTCATAAACATTTCCTAAAGGTTGAGCAAACTCGTAATGGTAATAAAACAGTTATGCTTTCCGTAATGTCACATAACATCAAAATTATTTAAAGGAAAATAAAGTTGGATAAAGTTCATTAATTTCTTAAGTTTGTATAAATTATTTGCCTTTATATATGTTTAGTGCACACAAACTATCATTAATATCATCTAATCACTTACTTAGAAAAAGAGGTTGTGAAGAAGTAGCAAAAGGAGCTTTATTAGGTTTGTGATTAGGACAAAAGAAGAAAAGGGCGTTTTCTTTGCTCCGGCATAATGAGGGCACCATTTCCATTGCTTTGATCTGAAATATTAATATTATATACGAGCAACTTTCGTCACACATATGTTCTGTTTCCCGTAAACCATTAATTAATACATCTAAACAGCGACACCATGTTATATGTAATTACGCAATAGCATTAAAGCTAAGCTAACCAAAAGTCCACTCAACATATAATATCCTATTATAATCAACATCTTTAGTTGTTAATGGAGATAAAGCAGCTATTAGAGCCGAAAGAGTCCAAAGAAGAGGTCTCCTTTTTCTCGGAGGGATTAGCAATTTGCAAGTGGGAATGTTTTGTTTTGCCATGCCAAGAGTGGGTAGAATGTGCAAGCCACAAGAAATGCCCCTTTGCTAACTTTTGATTCTTTTGATTGAATGATGGAAGAGGGTGGGTTACTTGTGCCTACACTCTTGTCTCTCATGGACTTTAAACAACAAATGCCCATAAAAACCCTTGAGAATGGGGATGGTAAATAAATATTAACTCCATTCAAACTTAACGAGTCACTTATAAGTTAATTGAGGTTTCAGATTAGGTGTGGATTTAGTGTTGAGAGACCAAAAAAACACAACTAAAGCTTAATAAAGAAATAAACACTGAAATTTAAATGAAAAACTCTCAAATATAGAGGAAAAAATTACGGATCAAATTGACAAACAAATCTACTAAATTCAAATAAGGATAAGTTTAATATCTCACTCCATAATTATAAATTTTCTTACAAAGTTTCAAGATTGAAACTCAAATTTAATATGTCAATAATTAACACTTAATTTAATCTCCAAAACAACTAAAAAGAAGATGAGAATACTATACTACTTTTGTCTCTCTCTTTTTCTTCACCTTTTTAGTGCTTGTGGCCACCACTCATGATCGAACTTACATCTTTGTATCTTTTCTGTCTTAAAATATGTTTTCTACATTATATACAGTCACATACAAAGCCTTGTAAATGACCACATCTCTTCTAATATTACTTAATCATAGAAGTACACAATTACAAAGAGCTACATGGTCATCATACACGATCATGATGTCATAAACACGAGCGTGTATACGCGATTGAGAAAGTTTTTGCTCTTCATGACTTCCTTCACACAGCTCCAAAAACTTATACGGTTGATTCACACGGTCGTGTAAGTTAAGGACACGAGCTTGTAGCACCATATATGATTGTATCTCTCCCAGAAGAGCTTCATCTAACCATTATTTATCTTGTCTTTACTCGTTTATTATTTCTACAAATTGTAAAAGTGTCAATAATTATCTAATGTCTCAAAATAGTGCTGGACACGTAACATTTAAAAGATTAACTTGAAACCTGAATCAAAATTAGATTCGATGATTCAATTTTTTTAAAATAATGCCTGTGTTTTGATTTAAGTCTCTTAAATTTACAGACTAAAATGAAATTTCTTTAATTAATTAAATTAAAAGGATATAGTTTTAAAACTATTCAGATTCAACTGGACTTTGAACCATGTTGGACAGAAGTAGACCTAGCCCGTCATCCTACATGAGAAGGGTCAATCATCACCTAACTCGTGCAGTTCAAAAGGTGTCATAGTGTATTCAAAGCGGGGAGACCGATAGTCTGGTGATTTGTGCTCGTTTGAGGTTTCCTGTTGAGTTTTCTTGTCTCATGCAAGTTACCAAATTTAATGCAAAGCAAGCCCAGTGGCAAGAAACAGACAGTGTACCTATCTATTTCAACTGAATTATAGGCCAAGAAGCTGGTCTGACGAATCAATGTAATTACTTAAGGTTGCTAAGTAGATCATACATTACATTGACTAGGTAACATATAATGGAAGAAAAGATTATATAACTTGGTGTTCCTCAACTTCGGATTAGATTTTCTGTTCTGCATGCAAGTTCCTGGTTCATGTATATGTAGTAGCTTTTGCAAACTCAACCAGCTTCCGTCCAACAAGTGAGCTTTATTCCCCGGGGCATTTATGTAAGACATTTTTGCTAGGGCAATTTTGTCAATTTCTCATATAGTGGACAGTTATTAATTGTAATTTAGTTTTTAAATAAATTATCGATTAAATTACATAATTTGATCCAGATAAAGATAATAAAGTGACCCAATAAATGATCTAAATCAATAGGTCAAAGTCTGGGTGAAAATGGATCCCTTTAGTGTGGATCTGGTCAATATCAGCATTGTGATAGGAAATCCCGATATGGAAGCTATATAAATAGGTTATGGTTTCCTGCAGTTGCTCATATCAATTGCGAGCATAAGGAATCTCTGACCTGTTAAGAGAGCTCATATTTTGAGAAAACTGTAGAAAGACCTAACCTGTGTCCTGGAGAGCAATTCCTGTGAAGACACGGTGGATTTGGGTTCGTTTTGGCATCGGAAAGCTCGTTCGAAGTTTCAGAATAAAAAATAAGGTATTTATGCATTTTTCCATTTTTTTCCCTTTCGTGTTCGATCCGGGGTACGTGATCAAGGACTTGTCACGTATTACATGTGGTATCAGAGTGGTGGCATGATCAGGAGGTTAACAGCGAAGATTTTTTGGTTTTTCTCTCCATAAGGTTTTCAGAGAGTTAGCTTCTGTTTCTCGGTTTTTTCTTTCTTTTTATTGCATGAAAGTAGTGTACATATGTTTTTGCAATTTTTGACGAGAGACGTGTCACTGTCGGGCAAATTTGTGCCATGCGCTTGACGGTGAATAGTGCCGCGAGCGCATGACAATGTCTGGTGTGTGCATCACACGCGACGACACGTGGCCGCATGAGGGCCAGATGGGCAGGCATGTGTTTCACACGCGCTAGTCATGCAAATGCACCGCTGACGCGGGTCGTGACGTTGTCGACTATCGTCATGCTGACATCAGCCGTACGGACGTCAACTACAATAACATTCAGAAAAAAAACACAAAAATTTTAGATTTTCCGTAAGGATGCCCCGGGGTGTTTTGGGTCAGTTTTCGGGTCTGAAAAATTTATTAAGTGATTTTTTCTATTTTTCTGGATTTATTACATTAGTAATAAATTAAAGTTTAACTCCAAAAAAAGGAATTAAGATATTCTGAATCTGATTTCAAGTAAATTTTCATACTTCGGACATCACATGAGAGAGATACTTCAATTTGTCATGTCTTGGGTCTTATATTCAGGGTTCAGGATAGAATGATAGTCAATAGTAAAAGAAATTAAGACATTCTGAAGCCATTTTTGAGTGAAATTTCACGCTACGAACTTGCCATAAAGGAGATATATGGGATTCTTGTGTCTCGAGCAGTCAGTTCGGTATCCGGTAATGCAAGATAATGAAGTTTTTAGAGAATGTCTTCAGTACGGGGGTGTGACAATGAGACTGTGCATTCGGGTTTTGCATTTATTGAAGTTACATTGCCACATACCATATGCTCATAAAGAACGTGATGATAACATAAAGTTGTATCCCTTGTGTTAGTGGACTTTTTGGGATACTGATGAGAATGTAGTCACCAAAGTGGCCTTTTAAGTCAGTATTTTAGATTGTTCTACTTACATGTTGGGGGATGTCTCTGACTTTATGTTTGGTTATTCAGCCCAAAGGTATTGGCCTTACATAATGTTTTGAGATGATTATAAAAGCATTAGATGGAGGAAAGTCGTTGCTTAAACAATCTATTCACCAAAGGTGGTAGTATTGTGAGAGTTGACAGTTTGTACTTTGATCGCTTTTTATGCTGGAAGTCTAATTGCATATATTATGTATTCAGTCCAAAGGTGTTCCAAAATATGTGTGATCGGATTTTCAGGAAAGATATTGTTTAATAGTTTTCAGTATCGTTGTTATCCTACATTCGTGCTGATCTAATCAAACTTGCTAAAGAGTCACCTTTTCGGTTAATAAAATTAGTGTTACTATTGAAACCCTGATCGGTTTCAATACAAGAAGTAGACAGAGGATGTATTGAATGCTATGGAAATAGTTGAGGTTGATATGACCATATAGACAAATAGGTCATCCCCACCTACATCTATGAGCTTGAAAGCTCATCAAGCAGCCTATGAAGCCCAAGATCGGTCTGACAGATTATGTCTGATAACCATTAAGAGATCCAAACTTGACCATCTGCTTAGTGAACCTCCGGACATAGACATAGCGAAGTAAGTTTTTAGAAATGTCTCCTAGAGTTATGCAGTCTCATCTAATGTTGAGATAAGTGCCTTGAATAAAGAATTATTCTCCAAAAGGTGTATAAGAAAAGGGGAGTAAGGAGAACATATCAAGAATGATTCATCTTCACAGGAGACTGAAGACATTAGACATTTTTTTTCCTGATGTCTTCATAATTCACCATACTCTGAATACACTCCCTTCAGAGTTAGTAACCTACTGAAGAAATTATTGAAAGGAAGAGAAATGGGACTTTAATGCTTTGATTTCCCATTGTGTTGCTGAAGGGGAGAAATTTAAATTGGTTACTCCTATAGACCTCAAAGAAACTAAAGGGAAGGCAAAGATGAAACACACTAAGATTAAAGGTAGAAAGACTGAATCTTCTCCACATGTTGATGCTGGTCAATCCAGTGCTGGTGAAGGTCCTAAGGACATAAAGTAACCAGAAGTATAAGGCCTAGAAGGAAGTAATATCTATAGGGGCTGTATGTATTGAATCTTGTAGCAAGGTTCATTCAGGTTTTTACACGACACACTTTATATATGATCTTTGGATCAATTTGGACAAAAAAGTTAATGTTTTGTATTTAATACTTCTGTTATACAGTTGTGTTTGATGCGAAACAAATGATATAACTTTCTTGTCATATGGTTTGTATAGAGTGTATCTTACCCCGAATTAGATATATGCTTCTTCGCATCTTGCTGAACAAGTTATGAAATGAAGGACCCTAATGAATAAAAAGTCATACATAATGTGACATAAAAGTTTAAGCCACATTTTCAAAGCTAGGGTTGAGAGATTGATTAAGGATGACATTCTCTCAATTCTAGATTATGATAATCTGGAAACATGTGTTGATTATTACAGGGTAAATTGACTGAAATAAGGATATTGAAGTGAGCTTATACTTCTGACTTGTTAAGTCTTATACATAAGGATATCAGAAGACTTTATACAGTTGCATTATGCAATTTTAAAAGTATTCTGACATTTGTCATAATTATTCCTATTACAATTATATGTTCTCGCTTAAAGACTGAAGGTTGAGAACCAATTGAAAAAATTCATTTAGAATGTCAGGTCTAACTGTGAAGGAGAATATCATGGAAAATATGATGTTTCAGGAATTGAAAAGGTCTGGTTGCCAATTATATGGAATTGGTTGGGACAGTAACTTGATTCACTATACCGGGCAGTTTTGAGCAAAATAGTGTGTTGCCGAAAGGCTTAATCGCACCCTAAAGGACTTGAAAAAGTCAATGCAGGACAAGACTAATTTACCTAATAATCTAGAAATGTGAAAACCTAGCCTTGCAAACCTTTGTGTATAGGGCTATCCTACTGAGGTGGTATAATCCTTATAAAGAAAAATTGCATACTCATTTTACTCATTGCTATTTAATAAGATATGTTACATATTTTATTGTAGAGAAGGAGAGAATAGAATAGTGAAATTACTAACAGCTGAGTGTCTGGAATATGATGTCTGAAATGATGGTGGGCTATTTGACCCTTAGGATGGTAGCATGATGGATACTACAGTTATTATGTATCTGCTACTCATACAGTTAGAGCCGGTGGATTTAGATCTTTGTACTATTCCTGTACAGGAACAGGAACCCACAATTGTACACACAATGGTTTCTGGGGGTAAAAGATCTAATGCAGTTGTGAAAATCCACCAGAGTGAGATGACCTGTTATCCCATCTGACTACATAATCTATTAGGTGAACAGGACTATGATATTAGACATATTAAGAATTCAGTTACTTTTACAAAAGCTGTTTCTGTACCCACAGTGGAATTGTGGTGGGTTGCAATGATTGATGAGATGTGAGCCATGCAGCAAATTAAGGTTAGGGAGCTAGTTGATTTTGTAGAAGAACCGCAAAACTGTCAGTATAAAGTTTAAGACCAAAGGACTTTAGGATAAAGTTCATCAGTTTATGGACTAGCTCAATTGCCTAATTGTTCACTCAGGGAGAAATATTGATTTTCTCTTGTATCCTCGTAGGATATATTTTGAGTGATTAAGGCAATTGTAGCTCATAAAGATAAATAGCTACATTAGATGATTGTCAGAACCGCTTTCTTGAATAAAGACCTTTATAAAGTGGTCTATATGGTACAGCCTGAAGGATTTCAGGATCCTAATGGAACTGTCATAGTTTGCACATTATGCAAATCAACATATGATTTACATCAAACCTCCAGAAAGTGAAACCTTACAATTGATGAGGTTGTGACCTCTTTCAACTTCATGGAGAATAAAGTTAAAAGGTGCTTGTACTAGATCAGGGGGAGCAAAATTATCTTCCTATTATTGCGTAAGGATGATATATTGCTCACGTCAAATTGCTTAACCATGTTGTATAAGGTGAAACAACGTTTGGTCAAAAACTTTGACATAAAAGGCCCTTGACGTAGCATCTTTTGTCCTAGGTATTTGGATTCAGCAGGACGGATCTTAACACTCATCATACCTCTCACAAAATGCAGACATTAAGTATATGTTACAAAGGTTTAATACAGTTAATAATAAACATGTTGTAACACTTATCTCTCGTAGTGAGAGATAATCTTTGACACAGTGACCAAAGAATAAAGTAAAGAGAGCGGTTATGAAGAATGTTTCGTGTTCTAGTATGATTAATAGCCTAATGTATGCTCGGCTATGTACTAGGCAGGACATTGTATTTATTGTTTGACTGGTTGGTCAATATTTGGTTAACCCAGATGTAGATCATTGAAATCCAGTCAAGTAAGTATTGAGATAATTAAAGGGAATCAAGGATTATATGTTGGTATATAGAAAAGTCAACAGACTAAACTTTGTAGAGAATTCAGATTCAAATTTAGCTATGTGTCAGGATAATCGAAAGTTCACTTAAGGTTACAGTTTAAGGTTTGCAAATAGTACAAATGTCGTGGAAGAGTGTGTCAAATATACGTGCAAAGGTTTAAATTTTGATTAAGTCTGGAATAAACTTAATTATTTTATTTTTTTGAATTTAAAATTAAAAAATCCTAATTCTTATTCAAAATAATGTCATTTATACTTGATATATTTAAACTTGAGATTGGTCTGAATTGAGTAACTCGAGTTTAAACTTAACCTTAAACTTGAAATTTTAAAGAAAAAACTCGAATTTGACTTGAAATTAAGTCAACTCAATCAAGCAGGTTAATTTCGAGCAAGGCTGGAGCAAACTAGAATCAAATGTCATTCCTACTTTTATTAATAACCTTTCATCTAGCTACTTTTAGTATATCGTCTATATACTCACAAAAGAATGAAATTTCATTTTTTTAATTAAAATATGGAAACCTTTATAAAGAACGAGTCATAGAAAAAGAAAAGGAACTTCTAAATTAGAAGGTAATTAAACATATTCAAAAGAAATCTCAGTTGTGTATGATATAGAGATTAAAATTACCGAAAATAAAGCTTTCCCCACTTAAATTGTTCTTGCATGGTGTTCTTATCTGTAATGACCCTTTATGGGTCTCACAGCAACAAAATGTTTCCCATACTATGATATATATGATGCTTTAAACGATTCTTCTGGTAAGTTCAGGCTTTGTAATTATAATTCCAAATTAAACTATTCACAATCGAGTACCTTAGTTGTTCTAGTCCAAGGATTGAAATTTTATCGGAATTTCTTAAATAATTAGATTAAGTAATAAGAATTCCAATTATGTGTGAGGGTCTAAATTCAAATTTAAAGAGGACCAAATTTACCTTACCTTGCAAACGATTTAAAACATATGAATATGCACGTTAAGTTTAGATATTGAGTACATATGTATAAATTGTCCCAAAATTCATTTAAAGAGTTCACAATTTAAAAATAAGCTAAAAATTTTAAAGGTTGGATTTAAATTATATATAAAAATTCAACCTAGTTAATGTTTATTTTAACTTATTATTGTCTTCCAATATTTATTTTAAATTAATTGATAATTTATATAACATGGTATTATTTATATCCTATCACAGCTTTAGATTTTATAGTTATTTATCTAATAAAATTTTATAAATTATGATTAATATCTTACATACATTATTGTAAGTGATTACATTTTTATTTCAATATATAT
>JANQBM010000001.1:24023916-24044376 GCA_025594535.1 Erythroxylum domingense | reverse complement strand
TTCTAAATTAGACTATAATTAAACATATTCAAAAGAAATCTCAGTTGTCTATGATATACAGATTAAAATTATCGAAAATAAAGCTTTCAACACTTAAATTGTTTCTTGTATAGTGTTCTTATGTGTAATGACCCTTTATGTGTCTCACAGCAACAAAATGTTTCCCATACTGTGGTTTATACGGTGCTTTAAACGTTTTTGGTAAGTTCAGGCTTTGGAATTATAATTCCAAATTGAACTATTCACAGCAGAGTACCTCAGTTATTATAGTCCAAGGATTGAAAATTTTTCGAAGATCAAATATATCTGAATTTCTTAAATAATCATATAAGTAATAAAAATTCAAATTATGTGTGAGGGTCTAAATTCAAATTTAAAGAGGGACTTTGTAACGTTTTAAAACATATGAATATGTCCGTTAAGTCTAGAAATTGAGTAGATATGTATAAATTGTCCAAAATACATTTAACTTGATGTGTTAAATTAAAAAATTAAACAGTTTAAAATTTTAAAATAAGTTAAAACTTTTAAAGATCGAGTTCCAATTATATAAAAAAATTCAACTTAAATTAAATTTTATTTTAACTTATTATTGATTATCTAATATTTATTTTAACTTAATTAATATTTTTATATAATATTTTATTATTTATATATTTTCACAACTATAGATTTTATAGTTATTTATTTAATAAATTTTTATAAATTATGATTAATATCTTACATATATAATTATAAGTGATTATATTTTTAAAAATAAAATATAAATTATTTTAATAAATAATTTATGTTTCTTATAATCATTATTTTTTAAAAAAATATGGATTGAACTTAATTTTAAAATTTTTATAAAAATAAAAACATTAGGTCCATTTCATACACTAGTTGAATATAAACTTAAAAAAACTTTAAGAGTCCAAGTCTTTACACATATACGTTTTAATATGGAGCAAACACGGTTTCCTACGCCTGACATTGTGCATGAGAGTGCATGTAATGTCTGTTTTACAAGTGGAAGAGTTCCTGACTTAGAAATGCAAGTTCTTTTTGTGTTATATAATTAGTATTTATTCAATTATTTTTTTATATCATTTTTATCCTTGTAATTAATTAAAAAAGAATACAGTCCATTGGTTTTCTTTTGTATGCTGACTATATTCATTTGCAACTTGCATAAGGTAAAAAGAGCAAAATTGATCCTAAGCTTACTTTAGTAAAAAAAATTAAACCTTAATATTTCTAAACATTCAAATCTAACCCCAACATTTACGTAGAAGACTTTATAAGGATAGAAAATCTAGCAAGATTAACTCTCCATTAGTTATATGCGTGGGTTGATGATGTGAAATTTTTTCAATTTTTAAACAAATGAGACATATGGAACATATTTTCTGGTTAATTTAAAGATAACTAATTAGATTAAGAGTTGTTAATCCATATTAGTTTAACAATAATATAATTAGAACTTAATCAGTTAATTAAAAATTGTTAAACATAATTAAGTTAAATAATAATGAAATCTCTAATTTCCTAATGGCATGTTTGGTTCAATGGAATAAGTATTCTATTCCTAGTATATTCCTAACATTTACCTATTCTTGTGTTTGGTTAGAAAAAGAGAGTTAGAATAGGATTATTAACCATAATTAAGTTAAATAATAATGAAATCTCTAATTTTCTAATGGCATGTTTGGTTCAATGGAATAAGTATTCTATTCCTAGTATATTCTTAACATTTACCTATTCTTGTATTTGGTTAGAAAAAGAGAGTTAGAATAGGATTTCTCGGGTTTAATTATTCCCAGATCTTGGGGAATAGCTAAAGACAACATACCCTTGTCTTTAGCTATTATGGGTATGTCGGAATAATCTTTACGACGTTGAGGACTGAAATATCCTTATCTTCCTGGCTCTCGTCTTTACGAGTTGATAAGAAGCTCTCATCGTTTCCTTTTCTAGAAATCGCTAGTTTCTCAAAGACCCACAAACCAACTTTACTACCCTCACTCAGCAGAAGCAAATATGTGATCATCATTATCAAAAAGTCACCTCATTTTGGGATAAGTTAGTTAAAATTCGATCCCGACTAAAAGTCATCAATAACATTCGAACCCCCTTCGGTCTTCTAACGGATGCTAATAGATGTAAAGGAGACTATTGGACTTTCGTGGGACGAAACAGAATTTAGTATGAGCAGTAATGGAGTTATCAAGAAGAGGATGAGGCAAATCTCCATCTTCATTGCGATAGTGTATATGAGGAACCTAGGGGCTTGCATGTGGTTTTCTTGAAATACCAAGATTGCAGTGGATTGCAGAAAGGCTTGAGTTGGAATGTGAGTTGCAATAGATTAGGGAAAAACTAGAACTTTTTGAGTTGGAGTGTGAGTTGCAGTAGATCAGGGAAAAATAATGATAATAATAATAAGAAGAAGAAGAAGAAGAAGAAGAAGAAGAAGAAGAAGAAGAAGAAAATTAATTTTTTATAATAATAATAATAATAATATTGTTATTATTATTATTAACAATAACAATAATAATATTAATAATAATAAGAAGAAAATTAATAATAATAAAGAATTTACTAATAATACAAAAAGATTGTAAGTTGCAAAACTAAGCAAATACACTTCGTCAAAATCCCTAATTCCCCGTACCTCACGTGTCTCCCACCAGATTCAAGAGTAGTAGTAGCATGTTTGTGTGGGAATCAAATCCTCTGTACCATTTTTCCTGTGTCCCTATATGCCAAAGAACATCTAACCATACAATAATTAGGAAAGAGAAAAATTGAATGAGTGAGATGTTATTGGAACGGAGGGCATAAGGAAAAATGGCACATAGGATTTGAATTTGTTTGTGTCTCCAGTACGTCTTTCTCTCTTCTGGAGGTTTTGCCTAGGATAAAACGTTGTGGTAGGTCCCTTCCTTTCTTTAGTTGGTAGTTTATATTTATTATATGTTGTGGTCTCCTAATTATTACGCATAATGCCAGATTCCTCATTTCCCCCCTATTCATTCTACTTTGTCCTACAATTTCCTATGAACACAAATGTTGAGATATGAAATTTATTCGAAAATTGTCAATTACTTATGCATGCTTCTAAAATAAGACAAATCTAGATCAAATGACAAGTAATGTCAATTGATAAATATTCATGCATGCTCTGTCTCATTTCCCCGAGGACAAACATTACATGAAGATAAAGCTTCTAGACTTTGCAGTGCAAGCTTAATATTAATGGTGATTTAATTTTTATAGATGTATAGGACAATTTACTACATTACAAATATTCATGCATGCTCTGCAGTGTGAAGTTTCTGTACTCTGAAGTATAGATGTTTCATGCTTCCTTGTTTAACAAATTGTCTAGTTATAAATCAAAATGTAGATATTTATGTCAAAATTTTTCTGAAGTGGCTCCTTATAACATCTGTCTAAGCAATAAAAACTCTAAAGACAATTGACATGCATACGTCCACTTGACACATATAGATTGATCTCTGGCAAATCTATATCAAATGAGATGTATTTTGCAAATATAACTTTCCATTTGATTTAATCTAATCAGGCTTCTAAAATAACCTAATTTTATATGATGTTGGTGTTATGAATGGCTTTTATAGATTTTATTTCTCTAGCTATTTAAACTACCAAGTGTTATGCTGCTTATGAATTTATTTCATTGTAAATTAGTAAAATGTGTGGAAGTGAAATTCTTTACCATCATTAGAATTTTTATTAAATGGTTATTTTTCTAGTAATGCCAATAGTAAAATTTTCAAGTTATTGTTTAATTTCTTATTGTGTGTTACAAAGTTTTTTGAATTGGATCTTTTTCTAGTGATGTTAGTGATGTTAATATAGTGTTCTTATCTCTAGATAGTTTTCCTGTGATGAAATATTGGATTTTATAAATTGCGGTTTAGATATTGTAGTGGGTTGTTTATTATTCTTAAGCTTTATGTCTTTCTCTCCGTGATTGATCTGAAGAGCTCATTTTCTTATGATCAATTTGTGCTTAGGTTATTGTCTAATGGTTGTCTAATGGTTGCTACACAGGTTTTAATGGCTTAATATGGAAGTGTAAGGTTTTTTATGGTGAAAATTTCATATTAAAACCTGAATTCCAATATATTGGTGGGGATTTTGCCGCATTTGAGAATGATGACATTGATTATATTAGTAATAGCCAAATATTTGAGATGGGGACATAATTAGGATACCAAAAATTTGATAAGGCACATTATAAAGTATCCAATCTTAACTTTAAAGAGTCACTGAGATTTATTAAGTCAAACCAGAGTTGTATTAGTCCAACAAACCTTATGCAAATTTATAGGAGTGTTGATATATATGTAACTTATCATTTAGAAACACATTTGCATGATCATAACATATTATGTATAACTAGAGGAGAGGACTATGAAAATATGGATGAACAAGGTGTAGATATAGAGGAACCAGCTGAACGTAAGGATGAATATGTAGAGGAACATGGTTTGCATGTGAATGAAAATGTGGAGGAACATGGTAGAAATGGGGATGAAAATGTGGAGGAATAAGGTGCACATGTGAGTGAAAATGTGGAGGAATAAGCTAGACATATGGATGAAAATATGGAGGAATAGAGTGCACA
Organism: Erythroxylum domingense; assembly: GCA_025594535.1. NCBI lineage: Eukaryota > Viridiplantae > Streptophyta > Magnoliopsida > Malpighiales > Erythroxylaceae > Erythroxylum > Erythroxylum domingense. The sequence continues at coordinate 24,039,737 of JANQBM010000001.1, read as the reverse complement.
TGTTCAATCAAACTTTCATATAGCTATTCCAGATGACCACGGACTAGTTGAAATTTAATTAATTGATTATGGTGGTTTTAGTAATAATGATGAATATCCTAGAACATAGGAGATAGGTGAAGCTTTGCATATACCTAATTCAAGTGTTAGGCATAATCTTACATATGTGCCATAATCTTACATATGTGCCATATGAGTGGAGATAAGGAACAGAGTTTGAAACTGTAAAAGAATTTAAAGATATTATGTCGATTATATAGTATAAACTAGACGCAATTCATAGTTAAAAAATTGTGAGAGTAATCATATCAAAATTGGGTGTATTCATGGATGTCCATAAGTTTTGCATACTAGATATGATAAGAATGGTAGATGTTTCAAAGTTAAAGTGTACAGACCTGATCACAGTTGCTTCATAACAAACAAACCAAAATTGGTTTCTGATTAATTGTTGATAAGACACTTCAAAGATAGAATTCCTAAGAAGCCAAGTATTTCAACCAAGAAAATAGTCCAAAAGTGTAGAGAAAAACTCAATATTTTTGTTTGTTCAAGCATATGTAGAAGAGAAAAGATGAGATTGAGGAAAGAGAGGCAACAAATTATATTAATGAATATGTGAAGTTACAAGGTTATGTATGAGTTGAAGACAAGCAATCCTGGATCAACGTTGGAGTTATAACTATCAAGGAATCAGGAGAGTTCATTGCTACAGGTATTGATAAACTAAAAATTTCATTAACTTATATATACTTCATTTTCTTATGTTCTACATTATATTAACACTTCTTTATATTTTATTGTAGTTCGGAAGATTATACATTTATTTTATGCTAACAAAAGAGGATGGAAGCATTTAAGATCAAAATTTGAGATTCATGATTGTTTCCTAAAGACGGAGTTTCAAGGCTAATTGTTGAGTGCACTAGGTAAGGATAGTGATAGAGGAATATATTCATTGGCCTAGGCAATAGTGGAGGTAGAAAACATAAATTCGTGGACTTGGTTCATAAATTGTCAGCATCTAAGGATAGTGATAGAGAAATATATTCATTGGCGTAGGCAATAGTGGAGGTAGAAAATATAAATTCGTGGACTTGGTTTATAAATTTGTCAGCATCTAATTTGGAATTAGATTATGGTAAAGTACTTACAGTCATTTCTAATATGCACAACGTATATTCATCTTTATAAACTTATAATTGATTTGATTACAATATGAAACATTAAATAATATATATTTACTTTGGTTTAGGTATTATTCAGGGCTATAGAGAAGACTTTGTCAAATGTAGCTTATCGAATGTGTGCCATACATATACATCATAATTAGTATAGAAACTGGAAAGGAAAGGACCTCAGAAGATAGTTATAGAATTATACATAGTTTACCTATGTTGAAGATTTCAACTAGCAACTAAAGATGCTTGACAAAATAAGGCCTAGATGTGCTTCAGCCTTTGAATTCAAATGCCTGATAGTTGACAACTATATGAATGAAACTTTTAATAGATGGATCCTTCTGGTTAGGGACATACTAGTGATTAGCATGCTTGAGACAATTAGAATAAATGGTAACACGTTTGTAGATTCATATTATAGGAAGGGTCGGTTTATGAGTTTACACTACAAGAAAAACATCATTTTGTGATGGACATTATCAACAGAAAATATTAACATTTTGTCGGTATGTAAGATTAGCGACGGACATTACTGACGGACAAATGCGTCGTAGAAACGACCATAGCTAATAATTACCAGCGGAAGATCATGTTCCGTTGGTAAATTTATCGACGGACAACTAATGTACCGTTGGTAAATTTACTGACAAAAAATAACGTTTCATTGGTAAATTTACCGACAGAATGTTGTGCAGTAGACTTTCGGTATATTTACCAACGGCATATTATTTTCTGTCGGTAAATTTACCAATGGTTTACTGTTTTCCGTCGGTAAGTTATTAAAACATTACCGACAGTTATGTTTTTTCCATCGGTGAGTTTACAAACAAACCGACAGCCTATGATTGGTTATTCCGTTTGTGATTACCAATGGCATACTGTTGGTTATTCCGTCTGTGATTACTGACGATATATGGTTGGTTATTCCATCTGTGATTACCAATGGCATACTGTTGGTTATTCCGTCTGTGATTACTGACGATATATGGTTGGTTATTCCATCTGTGATTACCGATGGTTTACACTTTTCCGTCAGTAAGTTTGTTCAAACTTTATTGACGGATTTTCTTTTCCCATCGGTAATTGTCCCAATTTTACTGACGGAAGTTATTATTCCGTCTGTGATGTTTGACGGTCAGTTTTTTGCCATCGGTAATTGTTCTAATTTTACCGACGAATCGACATATTTCTGTCGGTAAATAAATCATAAATTTTTTTAATAATGTACTGTCAATACCATCAATAAATTTTATTTCATGATGTTATAATTGATGCATAATTTAAACAACTATTAATTTAATAATATACATTTAATTTTTTAAACATAAATTTGATTGATGATATAAAGTTGAAAATATCTTAATCAATAATAAAAACATTAAATTGTACGTAATAAGTTTTCGTAATTCTAATAAAATGACCAAAAGTACACTATTAATTTAGAGACGGTGAATGTTCTAATTGGTGCGATGAGTTACTACCCCTACCCTTCAACTCATCCACCTCATTATGGAGTTGAGCTATGTACTGCATCGACTGTTGCAACTGATCCATCGACTATTGCAACTGAGTTGTCAATGTTTGCACTATGTTTCATTAGTTGTGGACTGTCTACTAGATGCTACTATACTGAACGCGGAAGATTACGAATAACATGTATTCGCAAATGAACCTAAGCTGAATATTCTTCCCCAACGATCCCTACCACCTACTGCATGAAGATAGGTTTGAGTCTCATCAATATCTTTAGACTGCTGAGACTGTCGTTGAATGCTTTCTTGTATTTGGTCATATCAGTAAGACAATGTTTATATTAGTAAGTGATAATTATTAATTATTAATATTAAACCATAAATTTCACATACATTGAGTTCTCTACAACAGTTGTTGACGAATGTTACACCGTTATGCTTCTTAGTGTGAGTGTACAAAAAGAGTTGACAGGGTGTAGGCCTCATGCCCATAGCCTTTTCTTGCATAAGAATAAAATGTTATAAGTAAATTAGAATTTATAAAAATTTTGGCAGAGTTTCCTCCATTTTTATGATATTTACCTCCTGTTGAACAAAGAAAACAACTAAAAAACACAGCCATATATGGCACCAGACATTTATAACATTATCATTCTCAACAAAAAACTCATATTTCACTCCAAAATTCACACATTAAATTCAATAGAAATATAGGAAAGTAAAGAAATGAGAATATAAATTTAAAGTGTAGATACTTACAAGTCTCTCTGTATGCTTTTGGTGGGTGATAGATCCTCCCGTATGTACGGGACCCGATCCTTCATGTCTATTTCTCGATTTACGCTCTAAAATGGACATTGCCTTATGTGATATCTAATACAGCTGCCAATGACTCCATATTTGTTCAGAAATGTAAGGCGATCGAACACTTGCCCTGTGTATTGCAGCAATAAAGTTGAGATAACGTGTACGTGCTCTTTTATTCCATACTTTATAAATGATCGCGTCAAATTTAGAATCCCAAAAAAATTCTTTCTGAAACAAAAGGAAAAACATTCAATTAATACTTATGATGTAATAATATTTATCTAATTAATGTATAAAACTATTAATTAAAAAAGAAAATAATAATTTTTGTTGTACCTCAAATTCCTGATCGTAAAATTCTTTCGTCGCCTGAGAGATATTCTTCTATACATAACCCTCAATATCAATCTTCTCCTTGAATTTTGATGTCATATTTTTTGAGCACGGTCCAGATAGAATGAACCTAATATAAATACAAATAATTTCATATCGTTTTGAAAATTCAAACCTATAATTTAATTATAAACATATAGTGTTCAATGTAATTTCACTTACATATTATTGATAATTATAATGTAAGTTCTTCCATCAGGTCCCTTAACTCTAGGCTGGTGATCGCCTCCTTCATCATCATTGTTTACCCCTGATATCTTTATCAGTATAGGAGTAGTAAATGATGTGGGATGGGTTCTTCTTGAATATTTTCTATATTTTCCTAAAAAGTATAACCGACTGCATCATAAACCATTTACATGTAAGGATTTTCATTTGCATCTACATTATTTATTCTAAATCCAATCCCCCCTTCAAACTCATTTAAGCTCACTGACGATTGTGCTTCATTACCCCTTGAAGTGCTACTAATCAATGGTTCCCCATGTCATGTCCACTCAAAATAATTTAGGATAAACCATCTTCTCAACAAATGCCCATTCACTTCATCAATAGGAAGGAAACGAATGTGTTTGCACTTTTTACATAGACATAAGATCTTTGGCCTATCTATATATGCTGGTTGAGAACATACATAATGAATAAAAGCTTCAACTCCCTCAACAAACTCAGGATTAATGAAACCATCACGTGATAATCATCTATACATCCAAGATCTATTCATTTTTGCAAAACTGTTAATTGAAAATACTGATTCCATAGTTAGTATCCTTCATGTTATGCAAAATTTACAAAACATCTAAACTTTACACAACAACCCCTAACTATTAACCAATTGAATTAATCACCTACAATTGATATCAAAACTATGGTACGTGGTATTGTTTACACCTATGAATCAAAAAAACAAGTTATTGCTGTGACTCCTAAGCTCATGGAAATTTTCATCGATAATCCTTAAGGGAGTTGCATCACGAGTTTTCAGCCTATATACCGTCCTAAGGGTTTATTATGGAATGAATTGTCTTGTCTATGAAACGTATTAATTCCTTATGTTAATACTATGTTTGCATTAATCACATAGAACTTGAAGTATTAATCGATCGAATTAATCACCTATAATTAATTGATTGAATTAAGCACCTACAATTGATTTTAAACTCATTCCATATACAGTAAATACTTAGACTATTAAAGAAGAACATTAAAACTCATCAATAATTATAAGAATATTCTAAACAACAACACCAAATCAAAACCTCCTTTGTAGTCACACAAAATCCAAAGGTATCATAATCGTATTATTAAGCAATACACCTGATAAATATTAGTTCAACGACGAACCTGAATAGATGAACAATTTCAGACAATAACAAAGAAAGATGAGCGATGCTCTTCAACACAATATAGGGCCTGCAAAAAAGAAGATTATTATGGAACGAATATTCAACATACCATGCTTTAGTATTCTTAAAATTGTAAGCATTATAATTTATAGATATTTTTGTTTTAGGTCTACTCAGTCTATCTATCTTTGCAATATACAAAAGTCTAGCAAAATATTAGAGTTGAAAGGTCTCACAAGATATGTACAACTCAAAATATCATACCCCAAAGTTCTCGTAAAATTGAATTGACGAGTACCATGAAAAGAGTAAAAGGATCACATAATCACAATCTAATATACATGTTATACATCAAATATAGAAATAACATCAAGAAAAGAAGAAAGATAATTGTTGGAGTAGTATCACACATAAAATTTCATAAAATAAGGAAAAAAAGGAAATTTAATTGTAAGTTTGAGCATAAAATTTCACAAAAAATTATAACAAAGTAAAAGAAAGGACAAAGGAAATAGATCTCAAAATCACTTGCTTTGTAAGAGGTATGAGGATTCTTTTGGATTTAATAGGTCCACTGAAATAGATCCCTCTTACCGAAAAAAAAGAATCCCTGCATTTAATCAAAACGTAGATCATCTCACTATATTGCTTACAAAAACATAAACAAAGGGAGTCAAATTACTAGAGAGACCAAGAGAGTCATTCAGTAAGAGGGAAGCAATAGATTTGTATTACAGAACTAGAATTTTATAATAAAAGAAGGATAAAGAAAGATTATCACAAGTTGTAGATGACAGTTACCTACACATTTAAGATAGCAATACTAGAACCAAATTTGCTTGTTATACATTCCTTACAAACTAATATTGTTCATTCCTTATAACAAAATTAATAGCTAAAATAATTAAGCTTGAACGTTGTAGAATTATTGCCATAATAAGGTGAGATTCATTGAATTTTAAAATTTTGAGGTATGTGAACTTATGCTCATGTTGACTTTACTAAGGTATGATAGAGCATCTAAGGTTGTAATTTACATTATGAGAATGAAGGATATAGCCAACAACCTAAATGGACTACAAATAATGATATGAGATTCTTTCCTAATCTATTAGTTACATGATTGTTGATTCAGTTTCTAAGACAATTAGAATTCATTGTGACAACTCATGTCCTATATTCTTTTCCAGGAATATAAAGAACATTAATCTTCACTATTATGTCAAGTATGTTGAACTTAAGTACTTTAAACTTTAAGAATGAGTTAATGATGATGGTATATTTTATGAGTACATTATCACCATAAATATGTTAGTTAATCCACTAACTAGAGGCCTTAGTCTTATAGCTTTTCTTAAAGAAGAAGGCAATATAGGTATTATGTTATCATATAATGTTTCGATGTAGTGGGAGTTTGTGAGTTGTATCTTATATGTTCATAGTACTTTAGATTAATAAAGTTGTGAATTTTACACTTGTTTGTTGTATAATGATGTTTTAAATTCATGTATATGTTTGTCTTTCTTGTACATGTACACATGAGATTCTTTTTTTATCTAGGTGTGCTATAACTTCTTCATAGAAGGAAATGATTTATTCCATAATTGATCTTTATGGTTAATGACTATTTTATGATAGAAGTTATATTTTGGATATTGATCTCTGTATAAGATTAATGGTCCTTTCTACGACTCATAGATCTAGTTTTGAGATTGGAATAATTTGATTATATATGATTTATGATTTTACGAGTCATTAATATGTCACACTATACTAGTATCTACTAAAGAGTTTAGTTAGTGATTTGTTTATGCTCATGATTATGGAGACTTATATATATATTTTTGAAAGTTGAAAGTAATTAACTGATAAACCAGAAATGGGTACATAGAGTAGCCTTTATAACATAGACATGGCCTAAAGCATATTAGAACAATGACTTGTATGCTTATTACAACATATCTAGATGTCCAAATAAAGCCATTATAAAAGCATTGAAAAAAGAGATGGTCAATGGTTTCTTCCTTTAGTATGCATAAAGGGCAAGTGCTTAATATTGTTAAAAATATCCTGATTCTATTAGTAGTATGAAATTTACTTCTAATAGCGAGCTATAGAGTATTATAAGCTCTAGGATTAGAGTATTTGCACCAAACCGGTATTTTTAAAGGGACAAAAGGAAGTTGAGATATGAGGATATCCCTGCAAGTTTTGGAAGAGAAAGGACTTTTAACCTAATGGAGTACCTACTATTTGGATTTAAAGAAATATTAGAAAGAACATCAATGATAGTTGATTTAAGTGTATGATTAAACACTTCAGTTGTATTGGTAAACACTTCCTCCACAGTGGCTACTTTAGGTATTGGGTGATGTAGAGAATAGAGTTCCCTAAAGTCCATAAAAGGTTATAAAATTAGTCTAAAAAACATACCAGAAGATAGGGTAAGCTCCATCACCAATCCTATATACGAGTTCTTGTCTAATAAAGCTCCTTAGTTTGATGATTTGCATAAGGGTATAAGAGAAGAAGCTATTATAATAACAAATGTTATTCCCTTTTAGATAGTATTTATACAGCCATTTGATCCATATTGATTGCTATCCACTAAGACTCACCATAATCTCTTGATCATCATTGTTTTGTTAACAATTCGAAAGGGAATCATTCTTGTTCCCATTTTTAGGAGTAGCAAGTTCCTTCAATTTGAGTTTAGCAAAATCATGCTTTTTATGATCTCTAAAATAGAGTAAGTTTCTCACGACTTTCTTAATGGATTTAATGATTCCAATAGGTAACATTAGATGCGAATACCTATATGTATTAAGTTGCTTAGAAAAAAATTTGATGATTTAGATTCTGCCAGCTAATTAAAGAATGTTGTTGCACTAAGTTGATAATCTCTTTTGTATTCTATTGATCAATAACAGGCAAATCATTATATGTAGATTTGTATGTGGAATTGGAATCTTAAGATAAGTGAAAGGTGGCCCTTTAATATTTAGGCAATGATGAAGGATAACCAAGTTGCAAATTGGGAGGCATTTGAAGAGATGAGTAGGTCAGTTTTCTCTTTGTTAATAAGATACTTGAGATTTCCTTAAAAGAGTTTAAGGTGATTATTAAAGTATATACGGATTTATCATCTAATTTGAGAACACGATAAGATCATTAGTTAAAAAAAAAAGTTGTATAGTTTTAATTACTTACACTTAGAATAAAACTTAAAATTATTCCCTGAGGAGCCTTATGAGTACCTCCATAATAAAAGTCAAGAGATCATAGTGATAAGGTTTGATTCAATTAGCTCCTTCAATAATATTAGAGGCTTCCCCATTATCAAGAACATTATATGATACAATTGAGATGCATTGATCTATCCATTCAATAGACAACTTAGGAAAACCGAAATCTTATAATGTGTTTAAAAGAAATTTACAATCAATAGTTCCAAAGCCTTTTGAAAATATATCTTAAGGACACAATCCTTGCTTAAATGATTTTTATTATAAACCTTAAGGAGATCCTAATCAATTAAAATGTTATCCCCAATTAATTAAAATGTTATCCCCAATTGATTTATCCTTTATGAATTAATGCCTCCCTTAATCATTAACTCAATACATCCTTTAAGAAAGTTTATTCTTTTTTCAACGAGAATTAATGCCTCCCTTAATCATTAACTCAATACAAAAGAAATTATACAATAAAAAAATAACACAAACCATAACTTTGTTTTATGTTTCTCAACCAAGATAAAAATTATGGTTCAATTGCACTAACTTTCTTTTAAAAGATTTTGCGATTAACTATCACATTTAATACTCATCATTCATTATCATCTCGATTAGCTGAATTTCACTTCGTTAGCTAAATTTTCTAAAACTTTATTTTTTTAAAAACTTTGGAGACATAGCTTACACATTGTGTTGCTCAAGGTAATGCCTTTTAATCTATCCAAAAATTTTAATATATATTTGATTGCTAACTATAATAAGAAGGAGCCTTTAGGAAAGTCATTATTAAAATAAACAACGTTCTTCCAAGTTACTCTCTTGGTTGGGGAACTAGATGATCTTATACAAGATTTATTAGTAAAGCATCTAGTGCTATTCCTTATCCATGTTATCTTATCTTCTTGATCTATTCTTGGTTTGTAATTTTAGATTGAATTCATTATCAGATTAAAACCCTTATACCTATAATGCCATTCACCTCTATTAATGACTTCCTCAACTTTAGTATACTAGGGAATACGAAACTTGAGGTTGTCCATACCTTATAGTTTGTAAAGAGGACCAAGTTTATTCTAATTGTCAAACCAAAATTAGGCTCCATTTATTTCTAATCTTAACTTTCATTTCTCGAATCATTATATCCCTTAGTTTAAATATTTAGTTAGGGTCTAAACTTTTCTTGGATAATCCAAAAACTTTGATCCTTTTACTATATAAGAACGCATCCACTTAACCCATATACATTCATAATCCTCAAACAACTTCTAAATTTTTTTAGCCATAAGCATCTTATCGATCAATCAAACTAATTTAATTCCATCTTAGAAAAGCAAACTTTTGTCCGTTTATCTTTTTTAGTTATCTTTTCAGCCTTGCCTAGCCACAAAAATTTTTAAAACAATCTTTTCACCTCCTTGATCAAATTCAGAGGCAAATATAGGTAACAACTCTTAATGAATATCTAAATCCTCTAACATTACTGAGGCAAGTTAAAGTCTCCCAGCATATGAGAATAATTTATTATTTCGATGGTTTATTTTCTTCATAATTAAATCAAAGAGGCATAGAAACCATCCCTAACTTGCTTCAAGGATACATTTAGAAAGTAATGCAATAAACTCAAATATGATACTTTGATTAAGCACATTCTTACCCTAATTCAACAAATTCCACAAATTAAGCACATTCATAACCTAATCAACACATCCAATTTAGCTAACCTAATCAATTCACCAATTCATAGATACCCTAATAAATTCAGGAAATACATAACCTAATCAACATAGTCGACGGAGAGGAGAGACTCTAGATGATGACGGACGTCGACGTGACCAGAATAGATGTAGACGGCGACGAAAAAAATGAAGAAACAGAGGAGAAAGGGAGAAGGAAGGCTCGGGCATGCTTTAACCCCCGAAACAAAACGATGTCATTTGGTATTAAGCCAAACGACGTCATTTTCAATTTTATAAAACGATTAATCTGAATTTAATGACGGAAAGTAAAGACCATTGGAAAATCACTGACGGAACACAAAATCATCGGTACAAAACTGACAATGCGTAAAATTCACTGACAGACACCAAACCTATCAGTAAAATTTTGACGCTATTTAATTGTGGGAAGTGTTTCCGTCTAATTTACCGACGGTTACAACAAGTTCGTTGCTAAAATCTGTCAAAAAATTTGCGCAAATGTTTTCTCTCAACCTTTACTGACGCCAATTTTGTCCATTGCAAAATGAAAATTTTCACGATAAGGTTACCGACAGATATTGATTTTTCATATGTAATTAGCTACGGTATTATATCCGTCGGTAATTTTCCATAGCTAATGCATGATTTTCTTGTAGTGTTATATGAACATATATTATAAATTGTTAGAGGTGAAATATTATGGACTTCAACTGATGCAGAGGTGATACATCCTCCAACTAAAAGAGTTATGCCTAATAGATAGAAAATTGAAAAAAGGTAGCAAAATGAGTCCAAAAAAAAAAATCCAAGCAATTTGACCTAGAAAGAACAAGTGTAGAGATTTTAGAAATGTGAAAATTTTGGTCATAATTCCAAAAAATGCAACAAGGATGGCTCAAACGTCTGCTGAGTCTTTTTCATAAGTATGTACACTTTACTTTAATCATATGAATACAGTTTATAAAACTTGCAATAACTGATGTTTATCATTGCCTTAATCAAGTTATCACAGAGGCATCTTCATAGATATATAACTATTCTTTTTTTATCAATTATTTCTAGCTTTATTGACTAAAAAAATTATCTTCAGCACAAAAATAGTTAATCAGTGTAAACATAATTTATGATAAGGCTAGTTCAAGTCAATAAAGTAATATTGTAAGGAATGTGTTCTTTCTCAATTTATCTTAGCTAAAATAATTAGCAAATGTATTTCTAATATTTTATCTTCAAATTGCTATATTGGTACATCTGAAAATGCCAGTAAAAGAAAGTTTGGAGATGTTACTCCATACACAGTCTAGTAATCATTTAAACCAAGGGGTCTATAGTTCATAGGACACTATAATATTACTTTAAAATAGTTACAAGCTTAAGATATTAAAAGGAGAATGTCATTAACACAATTATCAAAAGAATAAGTTTTGCAGTCAATTATAAATGCGATTAATAATGCCTCTGACTTTTTGATAGTTGTCTCATTGGCTTTTAGATGTATGTTTTATTGTCATATGTGATAATAGTAATAATGTTTGTTTTGTATAGACAAATCGTTCATATTTTGCGTATCTTTTTTTGCTTGACTAATATGAATTGCAGAATTTACATAAACCAAATCAATGTCATGTATATACTTTGCCTTCAATTTATATGGACTAAACTCTTCAATGTGTATATGCAAGTATTTATTTTGCTTAATTAACCATTGCTTCATAGACAAAAAAAGTTGAAAAATAGTAAGTACCAATACATAGTTCATATATAAATAATTCTTATATAATATAGTTGTACATTACATAATTCATAAATAAATGAGTTTCAATACAATTTTCCTTTAATATAGTTGAAAATAACAAATACCAAAACTACAATGAATCCTATTACAAGGTTCATTAAAAAAATTCTTTTCTTTTTTCTCTTTTCTCAATAAATTTATATCTTCTTTTGTGAGCTTTATTTGTTTTTTAAACTCCTTCATTATGCTTGTTTTAACCCCTTTCTTTAATTTTTGAATCATTTCAATGAATCTCTCAATAAATTTGCCATCGTACCATTTGAAAATTTGCATCTCCCAACCTAAAATATTTTACTTCATTATATAAACTTTAAACACAATTTTTTAATCAAATAATAGATAAATTATCACTAGATAATTAGCACATCTGCAGAACCTCCAACTAGAGTTATGATCACTCTATGAAGTCCTTAGAGGGCCTTTTAACCTATAATAGTAAACCATATTGTCTATATTTGAACTTATTGTTGTATTAGTCGATGATTACGATTCCATATGCATAGATTCTAAAGAAAATCACAATGTAAATTTTCCAAGAAAGAAAACATCAATCCAAAAAATAAACATAATTAACCATTTTTCTTCTAAGAATGTGATGAGAAATTCTGTATTACAAATAAGGCTTTTACTACTAAATCTTTTTTGTTTATTCTTAATTGATATTGTTATTTCCATATACATCTCAAGAAATTCTGCTATATGATACTATTTGTTAGCCTATATCCCACATATATATGCAGCTAGTCCTTGTATTCTTAACTTGCAAATTGAAAAGGAAGACTAGTAACCAACAGATGATAAATGTTTGTCATAATTATAATATTGGGTGGTCTTCAGATGGTCCATACATGTTCTTGTAAGCATATATATATATATATATATATATATATACATATATGCGCAGAGATGGTCCAATCATATATACCTTTCATTATGAAATTGTCTATACGCTGCTATATCTTTTCAAAAATGACCAAATTTATTAGACCTTCATAAGAATTTGTGGAAGCACGTATAAAACAGTTGTAGATATGATCAAGCATGAAAGACAGTGACAAATTACGGTATATAATTGAAAAGCTAAAACTTTTCAATCACAGTGTTTGCGAAAATGTTGGGGGTAAGAAACATAAGACGGCATCTATAGGAAACTCGATTGTTGGTTTCAATTCTTTGTGGAAGAGACTTACCTTCTCGCAAGAGTCAAGTGGAGTACTAGTGAATGACAGCGACAATGACGGTGCTCAATGGCAGTAAAGGGCTGCGAATGAGGGAGACTTTGCAATGAAGGAGAGAGACAACACGTTGAAGTGGAAGACTTGGCGATGAAGACGAAGATGTTATCTGGTGAGATACGGAACTTAAGGATTTAACTGAATTAGGGATTAGGGATTTAGGTTAAGGATTTTAGTAGATTTTTAAGTTTTAGGGATAATTAGTTAAAAGATTAATTAGTTCAGTTAATGGTACAATAAATTACTTTAGTTAATTATATTTGGGTTAATTTAAAAATGAGTCCCACATATTTTAATAACTTAAGAATTTTAATAAATAATTTTTAAAATATAAGTCCTATAGTACCACAGTGCTTAAGTGATAGAGTGGGACTCATTATAATATTAAAATAATATTATTTTATGTCATGAGAATGATGACACAGCTGAAAGCTGATGGCGTTACACTCTCGTCACTTTTTCTGTTAACATAAGGTGTAATATAAATATTTTGCAAATGTTGAATTTTCTTATTACAAAGTTCGAGACGGGCTTTTATATTATAAAAACCAAGTGGTGGTTCTCAGGAGTTAGCATTCCAACCTTTAATTTTGACTGAGTTCCACAATACATCCAGAAGAGGACATGCAGGAATTCAAAGAACACTAGTTCGCATATCCTCTGTCTTCTATTGGCCCAACATGCGACAATCAGTGAAAGATTTTATAGCACAATGTTCAGTGTGCTAGATAACTAAACTGTTCAACACGCCACCCCAAGGACTTCTCCAACCTCTTCCCACTCCCAGATTAATTTGGGAGTTTGTCTCAATGGATTTCATTATGCATCTTCCTCCGTCTATTAGTAAGACTACTATTATGTTCGTTGTTGATAGACTCAAAATCGGCTCATTTTTCTCCTTTTGGGGCACAATTCACTGCATGCTAAGTAGCATAAATTTTTGTAAAACTTATTGTCAGATTGCATAGTTTTCCCACTTGTATTGTGTTCGATCGCGATTTAGTGTTCATGAGCTCTTTTTGGTAGGAGCTTTTAAATTGTAGGGCACTATTCTTACTATTAGTAGCTCATACCACCACATGACCCCATTTGAAGTGGTACATAGATGATCACCGCCTTCTCTCATAGAGTATGTTCAAGGTAGCACAAGTATGGCTACTGTCGAAGATTTGCTAACAGCACGCACATCAATCTGGCTACTCTTCGCTAAAACCTCTTGCGGGTACAAAATCGAATGCCCAATCAAGCTAATTCCAGGTACATCAATATCACTTTTTTTTGAATGATTGGGTTTATGTGAAACTTCAGCCGTATTGCCAGAAGAAAGTAGCTAATTGAGAGACCAACAAAATCTGAAGACGATTTCTTGGGCCTTTCCGTATCATGGAACAGATCGACTAGTTGCATATCATTTGGAACTTTCGCCTTCCACTAAAATACACAATGTCTTTCACGTTTCAAAACTCAGAAGATGCATCGGGGAAATTCCTTCCCAGCAGGTCCCTTTACCAGAATAATTTATGGACAATCGCCCTGTCTAGGCTACCGAAAAATTCTACAAAGAGGAAGAATAATCCCACAAACGCTAGTCCATTGGACAAGTCAATCACCATTTGATTCCACTTGGGAGCCTCTACACGAATTCTGTCAGGACTTTCCAAACTTTAACCATGAGGACAAGGTTACTCTGCAAGACGAGGGCAATTAAAGTTACAAACATGGAGGTTGACAAGGAACCAGACCAAGGAGAAACAACCAGCTCAAGAATCCCTGCAGACCCATTTGAACTTAAGTACCGATTTCCACAAGATGGTAGAACACACAACACACGCGAAAAGACAAAGATAGTCAGATATCAAGATTGCGGGCTGAAATACCACTACAACGTAATGATTTTAGAAAAAGACTATTTATAGTATTGCATGAAGATGAGTAGTGTATATATGTTTGTTACAACATTATGAATATCTTGTATAAATAGAATAATGAAATTCTGAAAGAGGTAGAGATAATTTACCCCAAAAGTTTCTCCCCTTTCCAATCCTTCTGTGTAATATTCTGTCTAACCCAAATTCCATGAGTCATTTTTAGTTAATTGCATCACGACATGTATCAGTTGTCAGATAAGTAGAGATGTTGTTATTTCCTCTCTTTGATGCCATCGTGACAACATTTGAATGGTATTAGGGAAGAGATGATCAATAATGGTTTGTTATTTATAGTTAGTGATAATGGTAGCTAGGTTTTCTAAAGTGGAAGAACCCACTCATTTAGATATAGTGTTAGGGTATTCCAACCTAAGTGTTAGCCTTGTCTGATTACAAATATAGCACAATCTAATCTTAGAATAAATTTTGGGCACTGTTTTGGGTATTTTAAAATTATAAAATAGTCAATGAATTTTTTAAAAATCACAAATTAGTCCCTCAATCTGTTTTACTATATAATTTATAATTTTATATCAATCATCATCATCATCATCATCACCCAGTTCGAAATCTCGCATTGAAGTGCGGTCTGGGGAGGTCCGATAGTACGCAACCTTACCCCCACACAGTAGAGAAGCTGTTTCCGGTAGACCCACATGCAAATGAGACAATATATGAATGATGCAGGTTACAGAGAAACGGGAAAACGAGCACAGAAAAAATCTATGTAA
>JANQBM010000001.1:24003556-24023816 GCA_025594535.1 Erythroxylum domingense | reverse complement strand
TTCATGTGCACATATCACTGTCCACAAATACATGAGCATGAGATGTGTTTTCCTAATTTCATTGATTGACCTCTCTTGGACCCGTTTCTCTGGTCCGACCCGTTCTATGAAAACGGGATGTTACACATATTGTGAGGATTGGTATATAACAAACATTTAGTTATCAGGCATAGGACTAATATGGATACCCATACAATTATGCAATTAGTGCAATTCATCACTCAAAAGAAAAGGTTGGGACATTCGTAGATTTATGTTATAGGAAGGGTTGGTTTATGAGTTTATATAAACACGTATTATAAATTGTTGGAGGTGAAATATTTTAGCCTTCAACTAATGTAAAAGTGATACATCCTCTAAATAAAAGAGTTATTTTTGGTACATCCAAAATTCTAAGAATGGGGCAGCAAAATAAGCCAAAAAATTAAAAAATCCAAGCTAGTTGACTCAGAAAGAACTAGTGAAGAGATCTCAAAAATGTGCCAATTTTGGTCATAATTTTAAAAAATGCAGTAGGACAGCTCAACCCAACATGCTAAGTCTTCTTCACAGGTGTGTACACCTTGCTTTAATAATATGAATACAATTTATAAAACTTACAATAATTGATGTTTATCATTATTATAATTAGGTTATCATAGAAGCATCTTCACATATATATAACTGTTCATTTTTTATCAATTATTTATAGCTTTAATAACTGAAAATTGTTTTCAGTACCAAATCAATGAAAACATAGTTAATGACAATGCTAATTCGATTCAACAAAGCGATATTGTGGGGAATGCATTCTTTATTGATTTATTATAGCTGAAATAATTAGCAAATATATTTCTGATATTTTATTTTCAGATTACTAGTTGGTATATCTGGACATACTGGTAAAAGAAAGTTTGCAGATGTTGATCGACGCACATTCCAGTTATCATTTGAACCAAGGGGTTTACAGTTCATAGGACATTATAGTATTACTTAGAATAATTACAAGCTGGAGTTATCAGGAGGAGAATGTCATTGGCACAATCATCACAAGAATAAGTTTTTCAGTTAAGTACAAATAAAACATTACAGATTAATAAGGCCTCTGACTTTTTGATATTTATCTCATTGGTTTTTATATGTACGTGCTACTAACATATGTTATAATGGTGACAAATGTTTGTGTAGTATAGACAAATTGCTTATATTGGATATATCTTTTTTGCTTGACCAATATGAATTGTTGAATCTTATAAAACTAAATAAATGTTATGTATATACTTTGCCTTCAATTTTTATAGACTTAAATTTTCGGTTTGTATTAATTTTATGTGGCAATGTTTATTTTGCTTGATTTATCGTTGCTTCGTATTGACAAGAAAAGTTGAAAAATAAAAAGTACCAATACATAGTACTTCTTATATAAATAATTCTTATACAATAGATTTGTACATCACATAATTCATATAGAAAGGAATTTCAATACAAATTTCCCACGATATAGTTGAAAATAACAATTACCAAAATTACAACAAATCTTACTACAATGTTCATTAACAAAATTTTCGTTTTTTGTCTTTTCTCAATAAATTTATGTCTTCCTTTGTAACCTTTATTTGTTCTTCAAACTCTCTCATTGTGCTTGTTTCAACTCCTTTCTTTAATTTTTGAATTACTTCAATGGCTCTCTCAGCAAATCTGTCATCATATCATTTGGTTGCATGTCCCAACTTGACATATTTTATTTCATTATATAAACTTTAAAAATAATTTTTTAATCAAATAAGAAATAAATTCTTATAGGATAATTGGGGCATTTGTAAAATCTTTGACCGAGATCACTCAATGAAGTCCTTAGATGAGTTTTTAACCCACAATAACAAACCACATTTTCTATATTTGAACTTATTGTTGTATTAGTAGAAGATAATGATTCCATTCCATATACATAGATAATGAAGAAAGTCACAACAAAAAATCACCGAGAAAGAATACATCAATCCAAAAACTAAAACATAATTAACCATTTTTCTTCTAAGAATGTCATGAGAAATTTTGTATTACAATTAAGGCTTTTATTACTAAAATTTTTTTGTTCATTCTTAAATGACATTATTATTTGCATATACATCTTAAGAAATTCAACTATATGATATTACTTTTAAGCCTATATGCCACAGATGTATATAGTTAGTCCTCGTATTCTCAACTTGCAGATTGAAATGGATGACTAGTAACCAATAGAAGATAAATGTTTATCGTAACTATAATATTGGGAGGTCTTCATATGCTTACACCAAATACAAAAATAGTCCATACATGTTCTTGTAAGCATATATATATATGTGTGTGTTTGTGTGTCTGTGTGTGTGCAAAGATGGTCTAGTCATATATACCTCTTAGTATGAATTTGTTTATAAGCTACTATATCTTTTCAAAATGACCAAATTTATTAGACCTTCATAAGAATTTTTAGAAGCACGCATAAAACAACTGTGGATATGATCGAGCGTGAAAGACAGTGACAAATTATGGTACATAATTAAAAAGCTGAAACGTTTCAATCACATTGTTTGCAGAAATGATGGGGTAAGAAACATAAGCCAACAGCTCTAGGAAACTCGATTGTTGGTCTCAACTCTTTGTGGGCTTATGGTCAAAGCAAGAGACTTACCTTCTCTCAGGAGTCAAGTAGTGCACTAGTGAAAGGCGGTGACGATGAAGATGGAGATGCTAGGCATCTGGTGAGATAAGGAACTTCGGGATTTAATTGAATTAGGGATGGGGGATTAGGGATTTTAGTGGGGATTATTTGTTTAATTATTAATAATTGTTTTAATTGAAAAAACAATTATAAGAGTTATAATTTTTAAATGTAAAAGGATTTGTCTTTTTTTAGAAAAAAATTAAAAAGAGTACATAATAAAATAAAAAAAAGAAAATTGGAGAAAGATTTTGCAACAAAAGATTTGCAACAGGTCCTTTATCAAGTAAACAACAAACGTCAATATTTGTAAGTAATTTGTTCTCAATGATACTTATAACTTTTGGTAGTTAATATTATTTAGTGACAAAATTTTATTTTAAATTTAAATATTATTATAATTGTTAAAAACAAATTTATTTTAATTTATTACAATTTTAAAGACAGTTTGAAATATAAATATGTTACATTTTATAATTAATGTTGGTGACATATTTTTTAAATAATAATAAGTTGAAATAAAATAAATATATAAAATGGAATGCATTTTATATACAAAAATATTTACACATCATTTACAAACTAAGAGTCCTCATCGTCGTCACTACCACTAACGTATGCAGAACCTAGTAATTATTCAACCATCTTTTTAAGCTTGTTCACTTCTTTTATATTACGATCTAACTTAGTCTTTAGTTCCCGATTCTCCTCTTGAAGCGCTGTCACATATGTTGGTCGTGACGAAGATGCACCAACAAGCTTAGGGCCATACCTAAGACCTTTAATATAGCCGGATCTTGTACCAAGAACATTGTTGCAAATGTCATCAATATTGGGTTGATTTTCCTAAGATAATGACGTTTGCAACAACTCTTGCATCTTGTCCTACAATTTAAAGTACAAAATCGAGTTAACTAAAAAATTATTACTTACTATTACATAGAAAAATAAATTATAATATTAATTAAAAATAAATTGTAATATTAATTTTCTTGTACTTACATAATTAGTTTGTGTCTCTTCAGATGTCCAATCTTGACCTTCCTTATAGTGTATTAGCTTGTACAATGTGATCCTATCTTTGTGCCTTTTCAGACGTCCAACCTTGACCTTTCTTGTAGTGTATTAGCTTGTACAATATGATCCTATCACACTCTTGTCCTTAGAGTTGTGTTTGACTCTATTATATAAATTTAAAAAATTATAACCAATTAGAATTTATTGTATTAAGAAATAAAATAATAAATTGAAAATGTTACACTTACAAATTCTTGTTGAACGACAACAAATGATCTGGAGCGATGTTATGAGGAGTCTTCATTTTTGCTCTTTTCACTTTGGCTTTCTTACACTTTTCCTAAATTAGGAGAATTAGTCATGAAATGTATAAACAAAATTAATGGAAGGAAATATGAAGAAGAGAAAATAAACCTGAACATTCGCTGAGGCCTAATAATCACAAATTTCACTCCAATTTTTTGAAGTCACCCATTCTGGAACATGTTTCCTTACCTCTTCATCGGAAGGGAAAGACTGGGAATATTTATAAAGTCTATATCGATGATCCTTCACCCTTTGTTTCAACAGTGAACTAACACTACTTGAAACCTCAGGCTTGTCGATATCAACGATATTGAGCTTCATCTGTTAAGAACACATATAAGTTAAGCTATTATTTTTGTTAAGTAAAATCACAATACATATAATCAAATGAATTGAAATATTATCGAAACATTGTCCAAAGTATTTTGGAGCAAGTTGTCTTCCTTCAACTGCCTGGCATGTCGAAGGCAAGGCAACTCATTCCTCACAATGATGCCCATCTCACTGGCCAATTTTGCATATTGGATCATATCTAGCGAGTGACATTGTGAGGGATCAATGGTCTCAAACAACTTACTGTTCATTGCAACATTCATTCGTTGCAACTTAGCTCCTTTTGTCTTACCTCTACCTCATTTTCTAATGCCAATATTGGAACATGAAAACAAAAAATTCATAATAAGAAAAACACACTAAACATGTAATGAGTAATTTCAACATTAATGTAAATATGTTTGGTTAACAATAATAGACTTGAAGATCCCTCATAAATAACAGACGATATTAGTAAAGGTTGTTGCTGACTTTCTTCGTTCGATGACACAATTGTTGGTTGTCCTGTGGGAGGAACTTCTTCGGTCGTTACCACCCTCTTTCCCTTGTTTCTACCAGGTGCCATTATAATGAACTTGTATAAAACGAAATATGAACGTAATATATAATCTTAACTCAAACATCAATTTTTCACATGAATATAAGGAGTCAAATACTAAACATTCGGCATAACATTCGGCAAAACATAAGTGAAACATTAAAAATATGCATCTAATCATTGTAAATTAACATAAGTAAAACATCAACAATATAAGGAAATTAAGAACATAACATTTCAAACAATACAAACAATTTATTTTCATTTAATCATCATGATCAAGATTTTTAAAATTATCATCATTAAGTACATTATTGTTGGATTCTTCATCACTAATATATTTGAGCAAAGTATCGTCATTGTCATTTAAGTCATCCTAAGTATAATCTTCTTCTATTTGTAAGATAAGATGAGCTTAGACTGCATCTAGTTCAACTATGTTGGGCTTGACATCTCTCCTATAGAATAATGATATATCTGCATCTTTTACTGGAATGCCTTCTTTATTGAACTCCAATCCAATATCTTGATAAACTTCATCTATATCCTCATCCAATTGAACAATATCCTTTTCACAAAAATCAAAGACATTCCGTTATTGAAACTTTTAAACAACCTTCCAATTGTTACCTAATACAGTATCGTTGACGTAGAAAATTTGTTTGGCTTGACTTGTAAAGACAAATGGATCATTATTATACTATGTCTTACTAATATTTATCCTAGTAATATGCCTGTTCACTCACATGTCAGTTAGATCAAACCATTTTCATTTAAGTAGAATAACCTTCTTATCCTTTATGTAGTGCAACTATATTATTTCAGAGATAACACCGTAGAGTCAATTATTTCGTCGTCATGACATCTTTCAACGACAACCCCACTTTTTTAACTTCTAACTCGACTATCTCGATCTTATATGTGAAATCACACCCCATTAATAATGCAACCTGTGTATTTCTTTCGACAAATATGAGACCAACATGCCAAAATATATAATGTTGTTATCACTTCTTGTACCTTATGGTTATGTAAACTATATATGAGGATGAGACAAATTCTCATATTTTTATAATATGTAATCAATATGAAACTTACTTGATTTCAAAACAATGATACAAACTTCTACCTATGTCTTTCTTCAACATTAATAATTCCTTTGCTGTTAATTGTGTCTTTGTGCTCTCTATTTAAAAAAGACAATGACAGTAAGATGTCAGAGTGAATGAAGAAAATTATAATATAATTGTTTGAATGAAAAGGAATAAACGTACTTCATCTATATATCGACTTTCTCGCAATTATTCAAAATATACCAATGGGCGATTTCAAATTCATCTTTAGTTAAATCCACATATTTACCTACATCAAGTGGGCTAACTTTTTAGGAGAAAATAGATAACCCACTATTTTCATGAAAATCAAAGTTACGTTCTAGTCTATTAAATGTTGTCTCCACATCAGTTAAGTACATTGAACAAAAATTCAAGCATTCATTTGCTATATAAGCCTCTGCAATAGGCCCTTCTGGTCGATCTCTATTACGTACATAATGTTTAAGAGAGCATAAAAACCTGAACATAAACAATTATAAACTTCGAAATTGTTACAAACAAATAACATAAAAAAACTTGTTGAATTTAATATGAATTACCTTTCAATCGGAAACATCCATCGAAATTGAACTGGTCCACAAAGTTTTGCTTCATATGGTAAGTGAATTTCCAAATAAACCATAACATCAAAAAATGATGGGGGGAATAATAGTTCAAGCCTACATAGAATCAATGTTATGTCTTTTTCTAATTTATCAAGCTCTTTAACTTTAAGCGTCTTGCAACATAATTGCTTAAAAAACTCTCCCACTTGACCCAAAGTAACAGACACATCCTTTGGCAAACACCTACATATTCTAACAGGAAGTTGTTGTTACAAAAGTATATGACAATCATAACTTTTCAACCTTGACACTTTTCCCTCTTTAACATTCACACAATGGCCTATATTTGATGCATACCCATAAGAAATTTTGACTGATTGGAGGAACTGATAGAATGATTATTTTTCACTTTTTGACATGTTGTAACAAGCAGGGGAATAAAGTATGAGTCATCATCTCTTCTTTTCAAATGCAAATCCTTTCTAATATTCATGTCTTCTAAATCTAATCTAGCCTTTATTGTGTCTTTGGATTTCCCATCAATTCCCATGACAGTCCCTAAAATAGACTTGCAAATGTCTTTTTCAATATGTATGACATCAAGATTGTGCCTCAATAGTAATTCTTTTTAATATGAAAAGTTAAAAACTACGTTTTTTTTTGTCTAATTCAGTTTTAGATCATTTCTCTTACACTTTCTATTACTTAGGTGTTTACCAGGAATAATGTCACCCAAATGTAACAGCTGATAAATAATATCATCAATAGACAACTGCATTGGGGCTTCACCCAACTCTACTATGCCATTAAACTATTTACTTCTTCGCCATCTATGCCCATGTTCCAAATAACGATGATGACCCGTATAACATATTTTACTTCGTATCCTTTTTTATTATATTTGATGGTTACAAAGAGGACAAGCCATATATCCTTTAGTGCTCCACCCAGACAAATTCCCCTAAGCTGGGAAATCACTTAAAGTCCACAAAACAGCAACCTGCATTGTAAATGTGTTGCCTTCAACAACATCAAAAGTTTGTAATCCATATTTTCATAGATCGTTTAAGTCATCAATTAATGGTTTCATGTATACATCGATGTCCTTACTAGAAGCAGTAATTCCTAAAATAAGCAAAGACAACAACATAAAAGGCTCCTTCATACACTTACATGGAGGTAAATTGTATGGGACTAGAATCACCAGCCATATGCTATATGAATTACTTATATTACCGAAAGGATTAAATCCATCCGAGGGCAATCCAAGTCGAACATTACGACAATCTTGTCCAAACCATGGAAACTTTCTATCAAGCTCTTTCTATGCCAATGAGTCTGCTGGATGAAGCATAATGTTATCGTCAATGCGTTTCTCTTTATGCCACTTCATATCTAAGGCTGTTTTTATTGACATAAACAGTCTTTGTAATCGTGGTTTAATAGGAAAATATCGAAGGATTTTATTCGGTATCTTTTTCCCTCTCCCATCGTCCACCTTCCACCTTGATGTACCATAAATAGGACACTCCTGAAGATCTTTCCTTTCCTTTCAAAAAAGAACAAAATCATACTTACAAGCATGAATTGAAATATATCTTAATCCAAGGTCCCTTAACAGTTTTTTCGCATCATAGTAAGATTTTGGCAACTTGTGTCCAATAGGTAATGCATCATTCAGAAATTCAATTAACATGTCAGAGGACTTGCTACTCCATTCATTATAAACCTTCAAATGCAACTGGGATATAATTGTTCTTGAGTAACTTTCAATAACTTCCCAAAATTATCTTCTGTAATATTACCAATTATGTTAGGCATTCTAGTTTCATTCATAGTCTCCATATAATTCCGACAATTGTCTAACATCTTGTCAATCCTATCATCACCATCATCATTCACATCACAATCATTTTCATCATTATTATAACTATTATTATAACATATACCACCACTTCTACTACAACTTGCTTCCTTACGTTCACCATGATAAAGCCATGGAGTATCGAATTTGTTTATGCCTCGGATCATCAAGTGATTATATACCACATCTTGGCTTTGAAAGTCCACATTTAAGCAATCGATGCATGGACAACAAATACTACATTCATCACCCATTTGATCTTTTATAAATTACTTGAAAGTCTTAACTCCTACGTATTCAGTTGACCATTTTTGATGACACATCCAACTCTTATCTATTTAGCTATACAATAAAACCTATGTAATTAACAACGTTGTTTCATTTCATACGCACCAATTATGTAAACAATATATAATAAAATGAAACGACAACTAGTATATAAAACAATTAATTAACAAGCTAATTAGTAAGATGATTACTACTTTTTTACAAGGACAATAATAGTTACTACTAGTTCGCATTCACAACAGTTGCTTTTGTTAAACATGTAGTGGGCAAGGAGAATATACATGAAGATACACAAAAATTTTGTAGTTTTGGCTCCAATCAAATAGAGGAACACATAATCTACAAATATAACAATGATAAAAGAAATGTAAGCAATGCCACAATGATCCAAGAAATGTAAGCAATATAACAATGAAAAGATGAGGAACCATAAAAGCTTCAAGTTCATGAATGAGGAACCACTAAACTCAACTTGGAGACCTTATTGCTATCAAGACTAATATAGAGTCTCTTTTTTTTTTTAAGCTCTACTCAAGATTTAGCAGTTTAAAGCTTGACCATATTGGAATCAAAATAACTTTAAGCTATTAACTAAAATAACATTATTTTATTTAAATCAATTTAAGTTATTCGGGTTAAGTAAAATAATATTATTAAGTTATGTAATGGTTTAGTCTCTAATTCTTTGAAATAATCAAAATAGGGTTATAAGAAAATGTTATATACTTTGGACTTGCAAAGCAAGTTATATAAGTATTTATAATTGGACCTTAAACTAATTCTTTTTTTCTTAATAGGACATTTTCATACTATTCCCTTATATTTTCCTATACGTTTCTTTGGTAAAGTAGAGTAACAACTCCATTGAATATTTTTATCGGATCCCCTTTCTATCTAAATCATTCGAAAACTTCAAAGATAACAAATATTTAGTTTGCATATCAAAAGATCCCTTAATGAATAAACATGCACCGATGCCTTCCTCTAATGATGATCCGTCTGCATAGGCAATTCACATTTGTGGTTATTCCTCTTGTTCCTCGGAAGCTCTCTTATCACTAATTAAAGCCTCCCCTGTAATGCATCTCTCCTTACTAACAACGTATATAGCTTCCAATGTTATAAATCAAAATAAAAAATTGACATTGTAGAACTTAGAAATAAGACCACAACAATGGAACACTCATTTGCCTCTTAATTTTCCTGAAGATGAAGAAAATTAAAATTTTACATTTCTATTAATCTTATATTGCTTGCCATGCAGAGTCTGGAATATAAATGCTAGCAAGTTACCGTAGGAACAACAATTTTCCATTAAAAACTTTCTTCGAACACTTTAAATGCATGAAATTTTCATCGTAAGTCACCTAAAAAATTATGTCTTATTCCTTCCTAAATGTACTGTTAGACATTGCAAAGCCAAATGCACCGCACATTATCAAAACAATCATGAGATAGTTTCTTTTACAATACTACTTCCAAACTGTGAAAGAATAAATGTTGAATGACTAACCTCAACCAAAGGATAGGAGGACGACGACTAGAGAAGACAGAAGCATATAAACATCGGCGAGGAGAAGATAAAACGAAGACAACCAATAGAGGAAAAAACCAGAAGCAGGTGCAAGGGAGATGAAATTTTGAGAGGGAAGATGAGCTCGTCTGTTTTTCATTTAACAGACATTGGGACGATGTCGTTCAGATGACATCGTCCTAGCGTTTGTTTAATTTTTGTAATCTGGTACGTTTGACGACGAAAATATATTTCATTGCCATATGTAAAACGTTTGCTATGAAAAAAGAATAGCATCGCAAATTGTTCAACATTCAGTGACCAACCACATTTCGTATCCAAATACCATACTTATTCACTTATCTAATACATTTGGCGACGAATCTACATTTCGTCACCAAATGTTAAACTTCTGCTATGAAAATAGAATAACGTAACAAATTGTTCAACATTTCACGACCAACTCTATACTTAGTTGCAAATGGTAGACAATTTGCTACCAAATTTCACATCGTCGCCCAAATACTTTCTTAATTTTCTTAATTGATTAATATATATATGAGATATTCCTAATACATCATACAAAATGTTAAATTAATCTTCTCATTTATATATACAATTGTTCTTCATTTGCTTAATTTATGGGAATGATTAATCTTTAATTTTAATTTGTTAGGAATAGTTTTCTAGTTATATTAAAATGTCTTGTTAAATTATTATAATTTAGTTTTTCTAAATTAAAATAATTAAAATGTATCATTTTTTGATATACGTTTTTGAAAATTATAATAATCAAAATGTATAATATTCTGAAAATTGTAAGTCAATTATAATTTATTTGAACGGTTAATAAATTAATTTGCAAATAGTTTTCAATTGAATAATTTAATTTTACTTCAAATTATGTTTTATTTGGAATAGGAAAATAAATTTATTAAAAATTATTTACGAACCCACAAGCTTTGGCGACGAACCATGTATTAGTTGCTACATCTGACGTTTGTCGACCAAATACAATAGATCATAGCAAATTAATTAATACTACTTCTAAACAACTACAGTAAACAATAAATGACATCGTTTACCTAAACAGGAAAAACGACATCGTTTTGTATTAGGTTTTCAAAGACAAAAACATAAAAAGTTATTCCATTCTCGTTTAAGCCGTCAACATTTCTGAAAATCCTTTCTTCTGTTTGGGTTATGTATTGTGGTCATCATCATTGAAAAACCATTATCAACAAAATCAGTATTATTCTTTTGTTTTATTTTGATCAACGAAGTTGTGCTAAGTTTAACTTATACCGTTAGGTGTTTATTTTGAGTTTTTAAATATGCATTTAATGTATCAGTTGTGCTTATGGTTGTGTCTTGAAGATGATTTACTGCCTGTCTTTGTTATTTATATATGGATTGGCTTCTTTCTAACTATCTTTAACGCTTCCCTCATCAAAGCTTCGTAACTATTTGATGAAAGGTCTTTAACAGTATTTTACTTTTATTCATTTCCATTAATAGTAATATAGCCCAATATAAATCATACTATATTTCTAGACATCAAGAACATAATCATGTTTATTCTACTTTAAATTCTAAATATCGCATACGAACCAAACTACACAATAGAAATTTGAAATTTTAGTTTCTCACACTTTCATATCATTAGACACGTTGAAGATGTATAAGTGCTAAACTGGACTACTTTCACTTATCATCAAAATTAGAATTGAACATATCATCATTTTATTCTAAATCGACATTTGCAGAATATACATCTTAACATTATTAATCAAGGAATGTTGATATGGAGACTAGTTCCAAATGGTACTAGTTCATTCCGTTGGGAGGAATGTGGCAAAATTGTCCCTACTGAAGAAATAAACAATGCAGAAAAATATCCCCTTCATACATTAATGATCGTTTGCCTTCCATGGCTGATCTTATGTGTCAAGGTGTTTAGTATCATCCGATTCCATGGCTGATCTTTTGCATCAAGGTGTTTAGTATCATTCGAACAATGTCACTTTCCTTATTATGTATATCTCATTTCCTTTTATGAAGCCATTATATATTCACATTTGATGGTATATACTACATGTTTTAAGCTTCCTTAAATCTCGAAGATGAAATGTATGCCCATAGAGGTGGGAGTGATGACGCAATGGTCCATAAAGGATTAGGGAAACCGATTGTTTTAGAAAATAAGTTAATTCCACAAATTTTGTCTGCTTATTCATGTATGCATGTCACTCCAATTTTGATTCGTTTAATGGTTTAATAATATGACAATATCTAACTTCTACACTGATTGTATTTTCGGTAAACCATTTTATACTGGCAGTTCATCTGGAGAACTTGTCTTCCATACTAAATTTAGCGACTCATTCACTATATCCTCTACAAGTTTAGCTATAGTGGAAAAGTTGTTACAAGAGGGTGTGAAAAACCATACACCTGAGGTAAGAACAATTACTGTTTCAATTGGTGCTTTCGAAGGTGCAAGGACCCTTTTCAGGAATCCAGACATCGAGGACTCATTTACCTTTACCGACTCTCATGTCACTTGGAATCCAAATACATAATTATATCATTTTCATTTATTGATACAATCAACTAGACTCAACTTTAAAGTTGATTTATTGTTGTATCTGTAAGAATTTGTTAAATAACCTCTCTACTAGTTAGGGATCAAGTTGCGCTCTATTGAATGTGGAATGTTATTGTTCTAGTTCTGTGACTATATGAATTGTTAAACTTCTAATTCAAAGTTCATACTACTCCATATATCATATTATTATATTCATAAAATTATTTAAAATTTTTATAACTAATTTTTACAATGTTAGTAAATATTTATGATTAATTAATACTACTGTTTATAACTTAAAATTATGTTTTGTGTGTTTTTCAATAATAAGTTGTAAACATTTAAAACAAATCTCCAATAAAAAATATCTTAACCATGATAGATTATAAAAATGTTAGTTTAACAATTTTTAAAAATGTCAACCCTTTGGTGACGATTTTCAGAAATCATCACTGAATGTGGACCATTTAGTGGCGATTTTTAGAAATTGTCATTGAATGTATAACCTTTTGTGACGATTCCTAAAATTTGTCACCAAATCTTGATCTTTTGGTCACGCTTTAAAATATTGTTGCCAAATGGTCACTTTTAGCGACAATGTAAAAAATGTAACAAAAAAACAAACGTCTTTTTGCTGACAATTTCGAATAATCGTCCCGAATTGTGACCATTTGGTGACAATTTCCTGGATTAGTCACCAAATGTTTAACAAATTATGGTATAGATTTCTGAAAAGTGTCACCATAAGTTAATTTAGCGACGAATATCTGAAATTGTCACCCACTATGGATCATTTTGTGACGATTTTTATTTATTGTCACTAAATGTTTACCATTTGGCGACGATTTTTATCATTCGTCGTGAAATTGTTTCCTTTTTGGTGATGCTTTTCGATTTAGTCGCTAAATGCTTAGTTTTAATGACGATTTTGTAAAATTGTCGCAATATGGTAACTTTTGGCGATGATTTTTAGAACGTTGTAAAAGAAAATGTAGCGTTTTGTTGTAGTGTAGCGTCAACAATAGCAGTGGTGAAATTTTCCTTACGTTGTTGTCTAGTAATGGGGTTGTCGTCATTTGTTTCGTCTCCAGTGACCACTGATAGCAATTGGAGAGGGAAGGTGTTGACGTGTATCGATTATTGGATAAGTAGAGATGTTGTTACTTCCTCTTGTTAGTGTAGTCATGATAACATTTGGCATGGTGTTAGGGAGAAGACGATCAACAATGGGTTATTATTTGTGGTTGGTGACAGTGGTAACTAGGTTTTCTAAAGTGGAAAAGCCTACTTATTTAGATATAGTTTTAGTGTATTCCAACCAAAGAGTAAGCCTTGTTTAATTACAAGGCTATCATAATCTAATCTTAGAATAAATTTTGTTTGGTTACAAACAATGTTATGAATATCATACCAATATGGGTATCAGATTTGGTTTTGTTATAATATTGTATTGGAACCGATCAATATTAAGCATTATTTCAGGTAATTTTTTAAAATTATAAAATAGTCTTTGAATTTTATAAAACTTGCAAAATAGTTTCTCAATATATTTACTATATAATTTATAATTTTACATAATCTCTATCTCTAAAAATCATAACAATAAAAATTTGAAATAATAATAATCTAGTTATTTTATTAATATTAATTTTCACATTTTTTTAAAATTAAAAGTAATATATTACCAAAGTTGGAATCTTATATACAATCCTTTACAAGGAAAAGACCAAAATCACACCTACAACTACTATACTACTCAAAACATACAGCCGAAAATCCCATTAAAACCATCTAAAGTAACCACATCAATCTGATTTCCTGTTTAATGGCTTCTTGTTTCTCGTTTGCTATGATTAACTCCCTAATCAAGTTAACTATTGCCGCAGCAAACTCATACTTATGTTGTTCCACTTCTTGATATAGGCATCTATTCCTCTCCTTTCATATGTGGTAAATCACCATCTGAAACGAAGTCTTAATAATGATACTCTCACACTGCCTAGGTTTGGAACACCTTATAACATCATTCAATGCCTCATTCCATTCAAAGGAGAAACTTGGGATCTCTATCATATGTAATATTCTACTTCACACCACTTTTGTATATTTACATTCAAAAAACAAGTGATTCCTACTCTCATTGACATGTTTACACATAACACAAAGGGGGTCATAGCTACTAAACCAATGATCCTTAGTTCTCAACCTATTTTTGATAGTCAACGACAAACAAAAAGGAGCCTTAGGACTTAATATCTACTTCCATACCAAATCAACTCATGAGACATCTTCATGAAAAACTCTCACTATGCCATATGCTGATTTGTTCGTAAATCCACCTCCATGATGTGCTGCCCATATCATCTTGTCCATTTGTGTACTAAGTTGCACTCCATTCACATAGTTGTCAATTAACTGACAAAACAGGTAGTTATTTATCCTTACCCTCTCCCGATAGAGCTATGCCACCTTAGCCTCCTTAGGAATTCTATTTCTTAAACATTATAGATCAGTCCACAACCATAATGGGCTGAAATCATTCCAATTATCAAACCAAAAACAAGTATCCTCACCATTCCATACCTTCGACTGAAGTTGCCAAAAGCTTTGCCCATTAAGGTGATATATTTGCACCCACTTGACCCACATCGCTTCTTTATCAACAAATAATCTCCATATTCTCTTCATAAGCAAAACCTTTTGCATTTGTGTTATTGGAATAATACTCAAGCCCCCTTGTGTTTTTGGCACTACAATATCGCTCCATTTGACCTTTGCTCCCTTGCAATTATCATGCTTGCCATTCCATAAAAATGATTTTAGTATCCTCTCCATATCCTTGATTACTCTCTTTGGAATTATCACATGGGCAGCCCAATGTACATGCATACTGATCAATACTGAAACAATAAAAGTAACTCTAGCAACACTTGATAAGAAACGATTTTGCCAAGCATTAATTCGACCTTTCAATTTTTCCAACAATGGTAAGAAATCAGAATATTTAGGTTTACCCGAAGTGATCAGAACTCCCAGATACCTAAACAGTGTTTCTTGAATAGACAACCTCACCAAAGTAGTAATCCACTCCAGGTTCCGTACATATTGACATATGAACAATAACATCAATTAATATAAAAAAAGTTCATTTAATCATCAATTCATCATATAAATATAAATTTAAGGATAATAAAAAATTACTTAAAATGTTGCAATGTTATCATACAATAAATAACAATTATATCAAAACATCAAATAAAAAGAATAACAAAGTTTCATGACTCTTTAAGTATTACAACAAAAGTTCGGCCAGGAAAACAACAACTAAAAGTGAAACCTGAAATAAAAACATTTATAGTTATACTTATATTCCATATATAGAATTTAACATATGCGTCAATTACAAGTAAAATTAAAAGAATATAAGAGATGAAAAACTTGAAACTTCATTCAATCGAATATTCGCTCAAATTATATTGACTCTAACTCTTATTTAGTACAAAACCGTCATCATTAAGAGAAGCTTTATCATCACCATCATTCAAATTCATTGTATCAAATAACATGTCAATATTACTCCATCTAAGATTATCTTCTAACTTACTCTCATCTATCAAATTCGGTTCCTCATAAATCTAATTCGCCAAAAGATTAATATGATCAAGGAAAATTCGATTTACAAAACTAATTTTTTTATTACGAGTTATAGTAAATAAAATAAAAATAAATTATTAAGAAATTACAAGAAATTATCTTCAATTTAATAATGATAATAATATACATTTCTCTAAGCTTTAAATTGTATCGAACAAAGACTAAGTCGTTCAATCTTTTATAATCGAATCTATTTATTTTCATAAAATAGATGAATTTAAATGTGCTCTAATTCTTTTCACATCTTGTTGCACTCACACATTGACTCATAATTCACATTACAAAACTTTGCAATTTTGGAACATCATTTTTGAATTGGTCCCACCAAGCAACTATAAGACAATAAAAGTAATATTATAAACAAAATAAAGTGATAATTAACTTTCAACATGTAAGCGAAAAATATATACCTGAATTAAGCTTCTTTCTTTGAACGAATAGCAATAAGCATCCTAAGATCACCAAAAGCATCATTATAAACTTCCATTCGTGAGCTCGTGAGATCTTCCATCATCTCATGCAACAATTATCACAATAATTAATAGCATTCTCTTATTAACTTTAACTTTTTCTCAATAACTTATTCTGAAATATACACTTGGATTCAAAAATGACCAAGCTATAACCAACAAAGAACAAAGTTACTTTTCTCATCTCTCATTTATGAATGCAAGATTTGTGTATAAAGAATACTTATTTTTGATATTAGCCTTAATTGCTTCCTTCTCCTCTTCATGGTATCATAAAAATAACCTATTTTTGTCTTCTCATCACAATCAGCCAGAAGAAGTACCTTAGCCAAAGGCTCACAAACTTGAATGACAAATTGACATTGGGGCTAGAATTCATGATTTTTAAGTATAATTCTATAATCCTCTAATCCAGCATTAGATCGAGCATATTGAGATGCAACTCACTCATCACTTGTAAATATTTGCCTTAAATCCTTCTTCATAAGAACAAAATATTGAAGTGATAAGAGATTAGTTACAAATCTTGTAATAGTAGGACTACACAAGTTCTTGCAATAAGTATACATTCTGATAAGTAAATTTGCCTAAAATCTTAATGCTCTCACAATATTTTAAAGATGACAATGTTTCCTCTGTAACCTTCCATTTTGCTGAGGAGTTTGACAAATTAAGGTTTAATGTAAAACACCATTTTCTTGAAAATAATCTTTCAAACATTGAAATTATATACCATTATCTCTTGTCACAATCTTGATCAACTTGTTAAATTGTCTTTGGGTTATGGAAAAATAATTTTAACAATCTGAGGAACTTTATCTTTTGTTTTTTAATAAATATACCCACACAGTACACGAATAATCATCTACTATAGTCAGAAAACAAATAGCACCACAAGAAGTAGATATTTTATATGGTCCCTATAAATCATAATGGATTAAATCAAAACATTCTTCGCGCTATTCTCACTTAACAAAAATGCCTCATTTATTTGCTTAGCGCCAAAAAAAGCATTACAAGACTTTAGGCCACTGACTTCATCTTTATTATCAATATCAGGAAGCATACTAACTGCTTTAAATGTCGGATGTCTCATTCTTCTATGGCACAACCCACATGATCCACTGCCATTAGCTTTGCATGCACGAACTAGTGTTACTGTACAAAGAAGGTAAAACCCCTCAATTTGTTCACCTACTCCAATCAATATCATTGAAATGTGGTCCTATATTATACGTACTTTCTTAGTAAGTTGGACATTGTAATCATCGTCATGTAACATTTATGAAACTGAAATCAGGTTGCATTTCCATTTGGGAACAAATAGAACATAATTAAGTGCGAGTTTGTCCCTAGAAGTCACTATCCCTTATTTCGTCGCATAAGACTCAGTGCCATTAGGTAAATCAATAGGGTAGGGATCAATGTCTTACAAATCTTTTAGGTGCGCAAGAGAGCCAATCATATAGTGCGAACCACTCGTGTTATTGATCCATGGGAAAATCGAGTTCTTACCACGTAATCGCTCCTTAGTTCTAGCTTTATGTGAGTTGTCCACCTTTAAGAGACTGCTTCACTGTTTTAGATTTAAACCTGGTAGAGACGTTTGCTCACCTTCAGCCTTTACGCCAATAGATGTGGCCCTCACAGCGCCCACAAATTACGCGATATTAGCTTTAGTGCCACTACCTACTCCCCTGCCCATGCCAACTAACAATTGTTGTATCATCTTTCCACGCCCTAAACTACGATCTTTAGTTCATGGTCTATTACCCCACTAATTTGAGTACCCAATCAATTGAAAACATGAGCCAACATTATTCTCGGTTCGTTTGCAGTATGAACAAATGCACTACAAAGTAGCCTAAAATTCTTTCTCCCCCGTTGTCGTTTGACCAGCGTTTTCAGTAAAACTGAACAGGTCACCTCAGTCCTCCTTGCCTCAACTAGATGTCCCAATTCTTTCTTCTTACACCACCATCTGGTACTCCCTATTAAGGCTTGGAAGGGGATCAAAACTTAGGATATTTAGACTGAACAATTATGAATTGTATATAATCGAGACCTATAAAAAATGGGTGGACCTTCCTCTCTTCTTTCTTCTTGTCTAATGCTATTAAAATCCCACACTTAATAGTCATTACAAGTGTATATTGGACCTCTCTAGATCCCGTATTTCAGAGGACTTTCACTTTATTGTCGTTTTTATTGCACAAGTGCATATTGGAATTTGATTACAATCATTTAATTCATCCCACAACTTCTTAAGTTGTCCATAATAGTTCATAATAGTATCTCCACTCTATTTACAATTTGCCAAATTAGATTTTAGTTGTTGAATGCAAAGACCATTCATAATGGAAAACCTCTACTTGATATCTTCCCACAATTTTTTTACTTTCTCCATGCATGTTTTGGTTGATCAAATGCTTGATTCAATGGTATTAAAAATCCAAGACACAATTATGAAATTGACAATCCATTACTCTTCGACTTCAGGAGCATCTTCGACAAGTTGTTTAATCGTTCCATCAACAAGACCAAACTTTCTTCTTGCCTTTAATGAGCCTCAGACTACGAGAGCCCGTTCTTCATAATTCTTACCTCTCAGTTGCACTTGAGTTATGAGGTTTCTTGGGTTGTCATTCGAATATAGATCAAAAGGAGAGATCTATTTCTTTGGATGCGAACCACCTCCGGTTCTGCCATCATTATTTCCTTCCAACATAATACAAGTCGAGGGTTCTCAGAGTTACGTTCAATGTTCTAGTACTATATATGAAGAATTTTAGTGGAGGAAAGCTCACACCTTCTCATTAATTCTCCAAGTATATATTCATCATTTCATCCAAATATTTATATAAACAAATCCTAGAACAAAAGGAAACTACTTAATCAAGAATATACTACCTAATCAGAAATATAAAGCAAATATTTAGCCTTAAAAGATAGGAAAGAGAATATATAGCTTCCTAATTATATACACAATCCTAATAGAAAATATCAAGGGCATTTGTAAAAGAGATGGTCGTAGGATTAGGTTGAGTCAAGTTTTGAGTTAGGTGAATTTAGGCTTTGGATCAATGTTATGAATACCGTATCGGACTCGGTATCGGATTAGATTTTGGTACGGTACTGTACCGGTACCGGTCAATACCGGGTACCCTTTCAGGTAATTTTTTAAATTTATAAAATAGTCCTTGAATTTTTTAAAAATTTGCAAAATAGCCCATTATCATATTGTACAGTTGTACTGTATATTTTTAACCTTGTTTCTAAAAATCAAAATAATAAATAATAATTACAATTAATATGAAATAACAATAATTTTTAGATATTTCACATAT
>JANQBM010000001.1:23973293-23983294 GCA_025594535.1 Erythroxylum domingense | reverse complement strand
GTCCTGCGGGAGTAATGCCCTAAAGAGGCTTACACGCTGGAAAAACAAAACCGTGAGAGCGCGAGGCCCGAGAGGCCAAGGCCCAAAGCGGACAATATCTACAAGCGGGTAGTCTGGGCTGTTACAGAAGCAGTTCATGCTAACCACTAACCATGCCAATGAGGTTTGACAAAATAGAGTTTATAACATTCAAAAAGTAAGGGATCAAGATTGTGGATCTTTAAGTATAAAAATTTCTTCATTTTGGATAGAATTTCGATAAAAGTGAAAGTGAAACTAGTGGCTACACATTTGGATAGAGAGGCAATAGCATGGCCTGAATTATACTTAAAGAACATGTTAGCTATAGAGCCACCTAGTTGATAAGAATGCATTTTAGCACTTGAGCAATATTTTGAGAAATCCATGTTCAAAAATCTTCTAAGGGAGTTAAAGCAATTGAAGCAAAAAGAAACCATAAAAAATATTATTTTAAATTTGATTTGTTATTGCATAAATTATTAATATTAAGACCATGTTTTATTATTCTATTCTTGAAAAACTTAAAATTGAAGATTAACTATTTTGTCAAGATTTGGAATTATAGAAATCATCAATAGGTATTTGAATTAGACAAAAAATATATATAATGATGTTATTGCATTGTTAAGGACTTGTTAATAGTGGTCAAAGGTTTTATC
Source organism: Erythroxylum domingense (assembly GCA_025594535.1). Lineage (NCBI taxonomy): Eukaryota > Viridiplantae > Streptophyta > Magnoliopsida > Malpighiales > Erythroxylaceae > Erythroxylum > Erythroxylum domingense. Next base: position 23,982,614 of record JANQBM010000001.1, on the reverse strand, counting down.
AACAACCTTTAGATTAAATAATTCAACAGAGGATTTATCAAGGATTTTACCTAAGCCTATAATTATTTCTTTTAATAAAAGGAATGGAGAGGCAAATCACCAGGCAACTAATAATAAGGACGTGGATGAAAGAAGCACAAAAGGGCCTAACTTTTGGTGTAAGTGGAGATTTATTTTGGGTCATAAATGCAAAAAGAAGATGCTTCACATATATGTCATGGAAGACGACGAAGAGAAAGAAAATGAAAATATTTATAGGTGGTGAGTGTTATGTGTATATACATCAAAGCTAATAAAATTTTTTTTATTACAAATTTATCATTCACTAATTAGATAAGTGCATCTATCATTAATAAGCAATATAATAGTACGTAGGGCTCAAATCCCATCCAGAAGTAATAAAAATTAGAAAGCCTAATACTATTAACTAGTTGATTTTGTTAGTTTTAAATAATAAAATAATAAAATTATAACTTCAACAATAGCCAAAGACATCAATGATAAGACAATTTATTCAAAGAAAAATCAATTAAATAGCTATGTTTATATTAATATTTCCTTTAGTAATACTTTTGACATCATCATTTAAATAAATTAGATTAGATATATTCTCTATACTAATGGATTCTCTTAGATACTAAAAATGTACTCTCTCGAGCTACAGTAATCTACTTTTTAGTTGTTAACTTGTATCTCTACCATTTCTAACACCTCTTTAAATGATTAAGTTCTACAAAATTATATGGAAGTTTTCACCCTAACACTAAGAAGAACACACAGGTCTTTCTCAAACATCCCGTTCAACTCTCTCTACCTAAGACACGATCTAATCATAAGTAGGCTATCGTAATTCGTTCATAATTGAATTGAAATTAGGTTTAGATGTCGACATAGATAAATCAGTATTAATACTAATTAAAGATAGCTACAAAAATATCTCATTTCATAAATTAAATCAAATCAATCTTTATAAAAGTAATCACTAAAATTTTTTAGCCATAAATAAGATTTAAAATAACTAAATCACAATAGAAAAGAAAAGAATTTATGATAAAAATAAATCTAGATTAACATTTAATTTTCACCAATAACTTGATTTGGTAAGATGACATTTGGATCTTAATTCTCTGATAAAAAAAAAGCTTATAATTGACTTCTTGAGGGTTCTAGAAACCTCTCAATAATTAACCCTAGCATTGAAGAGAAAAATATTTCTATAGTGTGTGTTTTATCTAAAAGTCAACCTAAAATCCCTTGAAGATTAAGATTTTCATACTTAAATATTTTCTATTTTGCCTAAGACATGGTATGGGTTATGATCATGGCCTAGAACATGGGCCTCTTCCTCAGAGTGATAGATATGGCCATGTTAACAAGTCATAGATCTAATCGTGGATCAAAAACTAAATAAAGTAAGGTAATTTAGCATAATAATGTGTAAAATAATTAATAAATATATGCATTTTCACTCAAATGAATAGGGAGGTTGAAATTTAATGTGTAATATCTTTTCAAACTAGGGTAGATATTAATTTTATTAGAGTTCAACAAACAAAAGTAAAGAGCAAGCTTAGGGGGGATGACAATTTTAGCCTAGGTTCACTGGGCCATAGGTTAAATTGTTTAGCCCGACCGGCCTATAGGATGAGTTCAGGCCTACCCGTGGCTCAACTAGAATGTCAAAAATGACGGCATTTTTAACTTTTTAAAAAATATATATAGGGTTAGGTCGGGTCGGCCTAAACGCATTGACATCCCTAACATATTCTAATTAATAAAGGTAGTACACATAACTTGGCGGATAAGTGTTTGATCAAAAAGAAAAAATGTTAATTGAAAGATATTAAACCTATAAAAATTTACGTAAGTGGACGATTGCAAATAAAGTTTCAAAGTCTAGGGATTTTTGTTAGAGAATAAATGGACATACGTTTGTCATAAATGACTTGGAGATTGAAATTAAAGACATTAATATGATGTTAGGAGTATAGTGATTGACTTCCTTGAATGGTATTATATGTTAACTATAAAAATGAGCAATATTATTTGAGTGGAAGGGCAAAGTGATATAGCTACATAAGGGGTAAAGATGATAGAACTAACAATAGTTATAGAAAGAAAGATATCAAAAATCGTGAAAGGTACCGATGTGGTTTATTAATTCTTATTGTTACAAGAGGATGCATTAATGCACTCAAACAATGTTCCTCATTATTGCTTTCAATATATAAAAGTAAACTTAACAAAGTATAGCTTGGCAGAAATTGATAAAAGGAAGTTATAGAAGTTGTTAAGAAAATATAGTGATGCATTTGAGGAGCCAAAGGGGTTACCATCACCTAGGTTATATGATCACATAATCTATTAAAAAAGGGGGACAAAATCATTAATTTGAGATCATATTAATATATTGAAGCATAAAATGAAGTTGCTCAGGAGCTATTAGATGATATGATAAGGTAAGGAAAGAGGAGATATGAAGATTCTATATTGACTATCGAACTCTCAATAAATGAACCATAAAGGAAAAGTCCAGGTACCATTGATTAAAAAGCTATTAGATGAATTAAATATGACAGGTTATTTTTCAAAGTTGGATTTGTGAGTTGGGGTATCATCAAATAAGAATAAATGAAGAATATATGTATAAGACAATATTAAAAACTTATAAAGGCCATTATGAGTATCTTGTAATAACCTTTGGTCTCATAAATGCCCCAACAGTACCGTAGATCCTAATAAATTCCATCTTTAAGTCCTACCTATGAAAGTTTGTATTAATTTTTCTTTCTTTTTTTTACATATTGGTATATAGCACATTATTTAAACAACACATTCATCATCTTAAACAAGTGTTATTAGTGTTAAGGGAACATAAGTTATTTGTTTAACTTTCCAAATATTCCTTTAAAGCTAATAAAATGGAGTACCTGGGTCACATTATCATTATCAAAATGGTAGCTACTGACCCTAAGAAGATTATAGCAATAAAGGAATTAACTATACCAGTAACACTAAAACAAATATTCCTTTAAAGCTAATAAAATGGAGTACCTGGGTCACGTTATCATTATCAAAGAAGTAGCTACTGACCCTAAGAAGATTCTATCAATGAAGGAATTACCTATACCAGCAACACTAAAACAACTCAAAAGTTTATTAGAATTGCATAGTTATTATAAGAGGTTTGTTAAAGTTATGGTTTAATCAACAAACGACTCATCTTATTATTAAAAACATATTGCATTTGAGTGGAACCAAGAGGCTAATGTACCTTTCATGATTTAGAAAGAACTTTTACAAAACTCCAATTTTGCTTTTGACTTCTTTTAATAAGGAAATTGTAATGGAGTTTGATACCAGTAAGGGAGGACTAGGAGAAACTTTGATGCAAGGAGGTCATTCCATAAAGTATGTGAGGAAGATAATTTCAAGTATGTATTTGCATCTATATATTTACGAGATGAAGTTATTGATACAAGTAATGGAAATAAGGCAATGATCCCACTACTTTAACTAGAATGCATTTTGTTCTCGACCAAAAGATCACAACATCCATTCAACAAAGTTGGCTTCCTAGGTTCGTGGGCTTCAATTTTGATATTACATACAAGAAACGAATTGACAACAATGATACTAATGCTTTATCAAAGGTGCTGAATTTAAAGTTGTACATCATGGAATTTTCAAATATAAACTATTAAATGAGATTAAAGAAAGTTGGAAGGTGGATAAACTAGTTAAAACATTAATTTAGAAACTACAAGAAGATTCAAATACAACTTCTACGGAGGAGAATTGTTGTAATAGAAATGAAAATTGATGTTAGGTGACAAACGTGAAATGAGAACCTAAATTTTTTCCTTATCATTATATGGTAGATGGAAACATTCAAGACTTATGGGTACTTATAAGGAGCTACATATATACTTTTCTGAAGAAAAAATGGAAAGAAATATTCAAGAGTTCATAAAAATTTATTCAATTTGTGAGAGAAATAACTATGAAACTATTATCTATCCATTATTATCTATCCAAGGTCATTACTGATAAAGCAAACACAAGCAAGAGATAAAAGGTAGGGGCCTGTTAAAGTTTAAAACGATCAGAGCCTATCAGACAATAAAAGCCAGTTAAATCATAGGAGCTTATTAAACGATAAAAAGCTTGTTAAAACTGAAAGGAACCTATTACAAGTTGAAAATAGAAGGAGCCTATTATAAAAGTGAAGGAGCCTCTTACTAAAATCAACACACACACAATATAATATAGAAATTTAAAAGTTAAACAAAGAGAGGAATGATGCAGTCAATTTATACTGGTTTGGCTTATAACCCAAGTCTATGTCTAGTCCCCAAATATCCAACTTAAGTATTTCACTAAAATCTCAAATAGTAATTTGACGAGCTTCTTCAAGCTTATGAGTACATATTTTTCAAGATTCTCTAACCTTCCAAACTAGTAGTATTTAGCTAACCTCAAGCTCATAAGTACATATTTTTCAAGTTTCTCTAACCTTCCAAACTAGTAGTTTTTAGCTAGCCTCTTCAAGCTCTCAATAAATGAAAATGTTATTTCTTAATATGAGTTTCAATGATCTCTCTCAAAAAGAGTTTTCACTTTCTAAAGTACAAAAGATTTGATAATGATATTACTTTCAAGAGAATTGATGCTATAGATGTATTTCGAAGGTCTAGTGTATGTCCCCCATTCGCAAATGCAAGGGCTCTTCCTTAAATAGACATCTTCTTCAACTAGTCGTTGTTTCTCTTGTATCTTTAATTGACTTTGAATCTTCATTACCATATTTGATAAAATCTTCCAGTATCCAAATGTTAAGAAAAATGATCATATCATAGACTAATTGTGATTTGTAAGATCCTTCCAAATATTGTGGAATCAGTTCTAATAAATCAAGTTCATAAGGAAGGTTTCTGCAAGAAAGGAAGCATTTATCATATGATTTTATTTCCTTTTTAAAAATATATCGTTACCTATAAAAGGAAATAAATCCATTTTGAATTTTGAAATATTATAAGGTCATCATCAAAATCATTGATAATAAATATTGAGCTAACAATCTCCCCCTTTTTATGATGATAAATAATAACAGATAGATTTTTAAAATTCAACTAATAATTCGAAAATTACCTGTAGACTTTATAAGTTTTTACTGATTAGAAGGAGCCTTTCCTTTCTTAGTAAGGAACCTATCATTAACAAATCATAGATTTAAATTACATAGATTCAGTTAGTAACATATATCCCATAGTCATTTGCTCATAAATCATATAAGTGCATATCATCAACTTTCAAAAAAATATATCATCACTTTAATTCTCCCCCTTTGTCATTATAAAAAACTAGAGGGAAAATAACTAAACAACCACAAAATATCACAACTATGTAAGAATAAACAAAGCAAAAATGTATCTTCATCTTAACACTTAACTCTCCCCGTGCTTTAATGCTTTCCTCTTTCGAACTTATTCTCAAGCAAAAAGTTACTTAACTTCTCATGCCATGCTCGAGGAGCCTGCTTTAGACCATATAGAGCTTTAGTTAACTTCATCAAATAATTAAGAAGATCTCCATCTTCAAAACTATTTTCATCATAAAAGCCTTTAAATATTCTATCATGTGTCTCGAACACCTACTATCAACTATCCATTGATTTTCTCTTGTCTTTGTTTTGAAGCATATCTACAGAAAGTATTATCTCATTTTAGGTACCCAAATTTTTAGGTCCTTTTAGGTTAGTAGTTTGACCTTTCGATCTCCAAACATACATTTGAGATAATTTCCTCATTCTACAAAAATTACAAGAATGACTGATATAACCATGTTTACCATAATAGAAGCATATAATAAATAAATGAGAGTTGTTATATTTTCTTCCATGTATCAAGTTCCTGTTGTTTTGACTATAGCTACTACTGGATTTAACAAAGAAATTCTTGTATGACCTAATATTATTATTTTCATTGTAACCTATTGTAGCCTTATCAAAAACATATTTACCACTACCAACTAATGCATCAAGATTATTCCTTCCATCAACAAACTTTGCAAGATCTTTTTCTAAGAATAAGATCTTTCCAACAGATTTCTCTTTCTTATGTTCTAGGGTGGCAACTTTTTTTTCTAATTGTCTCACTTTATCATAATCATTCTTATGCAAAGTATCTTCCAACTTGGCTACTCTTTCTTCCAGAACTTTCTTTTTAGAGACCTTTTGCTTATAATCAACCTCAAGAGACATATTCTTGGTCACTAAATTCTCATTCGCAGATTCCAATGATTTTATCTTACTCTTCAGAGATTTCTTGGACTTCTCAATTTCTTTGAAAAACTTCACTGTTAACTTTTTTTTACTGATCATACAATTCATGATATGCATTTCTCAATGCATCAACTTCAATATCAGATTCAGAATAATATACCTCATCATCTCATGATTTATCCATAAGACAGACATTATTAATTTCTTCAAACTATTCTTCTTTAAAGCTTTCAAAATCCTCATCTGACTAGGTCGTTTTTGTGTCATTCCTCTTTTGTAGGAGGATCCTTTATCTCGCCTAAGCTCAGTTTCATGGATTATCAAGTTTCCTCATAGCCAATTGAATGAAATAGTGTCTAGATCCTTTATAGTTTTTAGAGCTGTCACCTTAGGTCTCCATTCCTTTGGTAGTGACCTTAGAATCTTCGTTATGAGCTCATCATTGAGATATATCTTTCCTAAGTTCTTTAAGGTCGTGATGATGTTATTGAATCGTCCAAAGAATTCATTTATAGTTTCTCCCTATTTCATGCCAATAGTTTCGTATTGATGCACTAAAAATATTATTCTATGTTTCTTTACCTCATTCGTTCCTTCAAAGGTGACTTGAAGTTGATCCCACATTTATTCTACTATAGAGAAGTAGGATATCTTTTCATATTCTTCTGGAGATAGTGCACAGATCAGATGATGTTTTGCTTTAGCGTTTAGTTGTATATTTCTTCTATCGGCATCATACCATACTTCTACGATTTTTGTAGCGGGAAGTATAGCTCTAACTCTGATGACTTTCCAGACTTCAATATCTACATATTGGAGATAGATGGTCATTCTCTCTTTCCAATATAAATAGTTGTATCCATTGAAGTAAAGAGGAAATAAGGAGGCTTTGAAACAAATTGTCCTTCAAGGCTTCTCAAATTGTTTGTCATAATCTATCATGTACTGTAAAACACAGTAAATGTGAACATTGCTTTGATACAAATTGATAAAGCCAATATACGCAAAAGATAAAAGACAAGGGCCTATTAAAGTTTAAAACAATAGGAGCTTGTCAGACAATAAAAGCCTGTTCAATGATAAAAATCTTGTTAAAACTGAAATGAACCTATTACAAGTTGAAAATAGAAGGAGCATATTATAAAAGTGAACGAGTCTCTTGTTCAAATGAACACACACACAATATAATGCGAAAATTTAAAAGTTAAAGAGAGAGGAATGACGCAATCGATTTATACTGGTTCAACTTATAACCCAAGCTTACGTCCAGTCCCTAAGTACCAACTTGAATGTTTCACTAAAATCTCAAGTAGTAATTTAACGAGTCTCTTCAAGATCATGAGTACATATTTTTCAAGATTCTTCAACCTTTCAAACTAGCAGTATTTAGCTAGTCTTTACAAGCTCTCAATAGATGAAAATGTGATTTACTCGATATGACCTTCAATGATCTCTCTCAAAAAGATTTTTCACTTTCTGAAGCACAAAAGATTTGCCAATGATATTGCTTTCAAGAGAATTGATGCTATAGATGCATTTCGAAGGTCTCCCCATTCATAAATATAGTGGCTCTTCCTTAAAAAGACATCTTCTTTAACTAGTCGTTACTTCTCTTATATCTTAAATTGACTTTGAATCTCTTCAATACCATATTTGATAAAATCTTCCAATATCCATAAGTTAAGACAAATGACCATATCACGGAGCTGATTGTGATTTGTAAGATCCTTCCAGATATTATGGAATCATTTCTAATAAATCAAGTAAGTTCATAAGGAAGGTTTCTGCAAGAAAGGGAGTATTTATCATATGAATTAATTTCCTTTTGAAAAATATATCGTTACCTATACAAGAAAATAAATTCAACTTCAATTTTGAAATATTATAAGGTCATCATCAAAATTATTAATAATAAATCTTAAGCTAACAACTACAACCTCTGAATATGGGTAAGCAATTTTAGACAGAAATTAGTCTCAACTTTGTCAAAGGTTTATTGAAATCGAAAGGATACTCAATCACTTTATGCAAAGTGGATAAATTGAATAAATAAACTCTTTTTTTTTTCCTTTAACTCTTCCATAAATAACAACAAAAGTTGTTAGAATATTCATTCATTAGTTAACTAAGTTGCATAATATGCCTAGGTCTGTTACTAGTGACAAACCTCATCTCCGCCAACTAATTTTGGAGGAAATTTTTGGGATTTATTGTGTTTCATTGAACTTCTTCACTTTTTATCACAATCAAATGGATAACAGACTGAATTGTTGAGTATAACGAGGAAGACATACTTAAAATACATGTCGAGTTACTGTCCATCTCAGTGGAATAAATGGTTGTCATTAAAAATTTAAAATACTACCCATTATTCCACAATTAACACATCTTCGTTTGAAACATATCTCAAACACTACTCAAATTGTTTTGAGTCTTCTCCAATTTCTGGCGTCGACATCAAATTTTCTTATGGATCTTTGACATTGAAGATTGGTTAACAGGAGAAATAACTAGTTGTCCAAGCGTTGGTATCGAAAGATGTCACCACTAGAAGTTGGAAATCTCCGTATGACATGCAGCAACATTATTATGACATTAATCTTGTGGACAAATTTGTTGAATTGGGAGATAATAATATGATATGAATGTTGGGAAAAAGACGCAAGATCGAATCTAAGCGCAAAGGAAATAATTTAAAATTTTTCCACAGAATCAACTTTAACATAATTAAATCGAAACATAAAAATAAGAAATTTATCAAAACACACCTGTTTCGATTTCCTATCGAGATTTTTCCTTTCTCCTTGAATCTTGTTAATCCACAAGTCGTTCAATCGTCCGGCCTCTAACAGTATCCACAGATCAATTCAAAGAAAAACTCAAAACTAATTTTGAGAGGAAAAATTGTTAGAAGTGCTAGCATCTATTTTTCTAATTTTTCCTTTTATATGAAAAATCTTATTTTCATATCCTTGGATTTTATCAAAATTATAACTAAAGTCAAACTTTTGTCATAATTATGAATTAGTCCTTATAAG
>JANQBM010000001.1:23953092-23973193 GCA_025594535.1 Erythroxylum domingense | reverse complement strand
GGGCAAGAGCAGTACCAGGATGGGTGACCTTCTGGGAAGTCCTGCGGGAGTAATGCCCTAAAGAGGCTTACACGCTGGAAAAACAAAACCGTGAGGGGGCGAGGCCCCAGAGGCCGAGGCCCAAAGCGGACAATATCTGCAAGCGGGAAGTCTGAGCTATTACACATATCAAATATAGAACAATATATAATTCACTTTAATTCACAGATAAATCATATCACATATTGAACATCATTTCATATATCATCATATTTCATCAAACACAATGGTGTACGTTATTCCACATTTTCATAATCAGAATAGTTAAATTATTTCATTTCAATCATTCTTATAACACACGTATCAATATATATATACGCAATTGTTTATGAGACTCCACTTTCATTGTTAATTATTGTAACCGAGTGTCTTTTTAACTGTCCCGTATCTATTGTGGATACTGGGCTCATTGATAACTGTCTCGTATCCGTTATAAATACCAGGCTCATTTTACTAGTGAGCCTGTGGCTCTTTATACACATTATAAGCTTCTTTTTCACTGGTTACTCCGATCATAACTATCTTTATCTGATCATGCATATCATATAATGAAAAGCATCAAATCACATATATTCAATCAATCACTTTCATTCAATATACACATTCACTTTCACATTTTCATTTTAGAACAGACAAACAATTCATTTCAATCAGTTGTGTAACACATATCAAATTTATATATGCAATGCATATATGACTCACTTTCAGTTGTTACTTTGTTGTGACCGAGTGTCTTTTTAACTGTCTCGCATCTATTGTGGATATCGGGCTCATTGATAACTGTTCCGTATCTGTTGGGAATATTGGGCTCATTTTATTAGTGAGCCAGTGGCTCTTATACACATAATGAGCTTTAAGCTCTTTTTCACTAAGTACTCCGGTCACAACTGCTTTTATCTGATCATGCAATTCATGTAATGAAATTCATCAAATTACAGATATTTAATCATTCACTTTCATTGAGTATACACATTCGCTTTTCAATTTTTCCATCAGACTTTAGTCTAGCGTTCAACGATACATTGAGAACACTTATTTCTTTCTCATTCACATTCAATGAAATACTTCCAATGCAATCTCAATTATCAAACTCCTCGGACCATGAATGTCCGGCATTTTTCACATTCATATAATTATCAGTTCAATAATTGAAATTCAAGCAAATACAAATCATTCCTAGTGAGAAACATCTATGTTACTCACCGTACGCTCCAGATTAGCATTTGCCTTCATGATTCGGAAACATCTAGACGGTGATGTTCAATCTTGTTTTTCTATGTCCAAGCAATACACACGTATTGTACACACATTACTAATTTGATTAATCTCATAAGCATTCAATAGTACACACATGTATATGTGTAATGTATAATGCATGCTCAATTTGACTATTTCGAGTATGTTTCCTTACTCACATCTCTTGATCAATTAAACATCAACATTTGTATATGCTTAATTTACATTTAGGTATACACCTCAAATAACTTGGTTATTTTAATATCATAAATCAATCATTCATTAATTCTTTTCTAGCATATAATCACATAATATCCAATTTCTCATTTATTCTTACTTAATTCACATCAGTTCTCATTTATTCTTACTTAATTCACATTATTCATCTCCTTTAAATCATATAAGCATTCCTAAGAACACTTTCCTTCCATTGACAACTTTAATTTCCAGATTTTATATCCATTGATATCATCAATTTATTCCTTAGTTATAACCTCAATTTATAACCTGAATATATCAAACACTTTATCAACTAATTCATTATCAAACTAAGTTCATTTCAAACCTCATTCAAGTCTAATTGCTCCATAGGAAAGTACCTTATCATTAATTGTTTCAAACATCACTTCAAAGACAACATCTCATGTTTTATACTAGCCCATAATCATGGTGAACCTTCCTACAATCGTAATAGAACCTTATCCAACAGGCCATGGTCGTGCATTAAAGGCCATGATCGTGCCCTGCCTTTCTCCCTTCTTGTTTTCCATGAATTTCCATATTTAAAACCATCATTAACATTCCAAATTTTCCAGAATTTATGTCCCTTTATACAACCTCATTTCATGCAAATCTAACTATCATATTGGTCACATTAAAATTCACAAAACTCTACTCAATTTATTCATTATCATTCACTTAATTCCATTCATTAATGAAATTCTAACTCTTTCCACACTATATTCAAGACATCTCATGCATAGTTAATCATTTCTACTTTATTCTCCTCTTCATTCTCACCTCATTTCTATCTCAATATCAACCATAAAACAAATTCATAAACTATGCTTTATCATCATATAAAAAAAAGAACAATAGAACATGATTTCTATAATTCACTATTATCTTAGTTCTTCTCATTTCTGAACATTACACAAACATTTTTCTTAAGCATAAATTTCACCTTCATTATACCTTAAATCCTCATCTATTTTATCTACATAGCAACTTTTAACTCATGTTTTTATACACCCAAAAACAGAACATATTTATCCATTCATTCAACAAAATTTCTGCGTTTATCATATACCATTTTCACTAAATCAATCCATCTCAAACTATCCCTATAACCATTCATAAATTATTACTCATCATATATACAAACACAAGACATGAAATATACCCATTTTTTTCTTCAACGTATCATCACTCTTCAACCACAATTTTAATGATCATTTTATCTTAAAGATATTATCATAAAAGCTTCTATTTAACAAACTATGAAGAACAATAGGCTACTTACTTATTTTAGCTCCAAGCTTCTTCAAATCACCATAAAACCCTAGCTTTCCATGCTATACAATCATCAACATTACCAAGGTAGAATAGGCTAGGTTCCATCAAGAAGAAGAGGTAACAACGAAATCTTATAGTAGTTAAATGAAAAAATGATAGCAAGGATCAACGTTGTGAGGGTGAGAGTGAGGTGGTCGTGAGTGAAGAAGACAGAAGAACGAAAATGAAGAGATGAGAACATTAAACAAAATGAAAGACAAAAATGACAATGGTCTTTCAAATGGGTTAGTGTCGTAGCCGAGTGCAGTGAGTGGCAAGTGTTGTGACAACACTTGTCACTTGCCACTTGCCACACATCACCTTATTGTGGTCTCCAATTGGCTTTTTAATAACTAGTCCATTTATCTCTAAATTTTCAGTCCATCTGTCATCCAATTTCTATAACACTTGCCAATAAATCCTAATGCTACTTGTCAATTATTTCTACCATCATTTGTCACTTATTTCTACTACCACGAGTCAATTTGTCTTGTCACCAATTATAATTCATCAATCAATTTTCATATAATAATCAATTTAAAGATCATTCATACCCTGGAAAATGTCAAATGAGTGCATATACAGTCATTGTAATGTGTACAAAAAAATCAAATTCACGTATGTGTATGCTAATATTATGCATGAGCATGAAATGCATTTGTTAATTTCTCAATAATAGATTATGTACAGTATTCTAGGATTTTAACCCTTAGCATGGAAAAACAAGATACTAAATCCAACTTGAGTGTTTCACTAAAATCCCAAGTATTAATTTGGCGAGTCTCTTCAAGCTCATACGTACATATTTTTCAAGGTTCTCCAACCTTCCAAACTATTAGTATTTAGCTAGCCTCTACAAACTCATGAGTACATTTTTTCAAGATTCTATAACCTTCCAAACTAGTAGTATTTAGCTAGCTTTTACAAGCTCTCAACAAATGAAAATGTAATTTTCTCGATGTGAGCTTCAATGATCTTTCTTAAAAAGAGTTTTCACTTTCTAAAGCACAAGAGATTTGACAATGATATCACTTTCAAGAGAATTGATGCATAAATGTATTTCAAAGGTTTGGCGTATGTCCCCCATTCGCAAATGCAGTGGCTCTTCCTTAAATAGGCATCTTCTTCAACTAGTCGTTGCTTCTTTTATATCTTGAATTGACTTTCAATCTTCAATACCATATTTGATAAAATCTTCCAATATCCAGATGTTAAGCTAAATGATCATATCACGAAGCTGATTGTGATTTGTAAGATCCTTCTAGATATTGTAAAATTATTTTTAATAAATCAATTAAGTTCGTAAGGAAGGTTTCTGTAATAAAGGAAGTATTTATCATATGGTTTTATTTCCTTTTGAAAATTTATAGTTATCTATACAAGGAAATAAATCTAATTTAAAATTTGAAATATTAAAAGGTCATCATCAAAATCATTAATAATAAATATTGAGCTAACATATTGAGATCAAGAAGATCGATAATGCTACAGCTAGGCAAGTCACACTTACAAAGTTTAAATCCCAAATTAATTTAGGGATTTTTATCATTTTTCTTTCAATTTTTTAAATTTTTCTTAATTTCACTTAATTACTTTAATTAAGTTTGACTCGTAAAATTTAATCCAACTGTTATCAAACGTGTTTAAATTTATGTCTTATGTGACTTGCCACATTACAGAGATACTAACGTCAGCATATATTTGAAAAAAAATGAAAATCTAAGTATTTAATTGTTATTTTTTAAAGTTCAAGTTATAATTCCAAAATTGAGTAAAATCTGAATTTTTTGTAATTAACCTTAAAAAATAGTACAAAAATATACATGATTAGTCAACTTACTGAAACTTGTTTAAATTGTATTCAGATTAAATTTGAATAAAAAAGTTAAAACTTAATTTAATAAAAGGTTTTAATTTCTTAATATACCGTAAATTTGAACGGATTCAATTCAAATTCCCCTATACTAATAAGCTCAAAGTTAGATATATAAAATTTATCAAATTTAAATTTAGATCTTAAGATTTCGCTTACTCCTGAAAATGACAGCCATATATATAAATATATATAAGTTATCACTAATCTATGAATCGAACGAATCATCGTTAATGGAAGAAGAGCCCGACATCTTCACAGGCCTGCATCTGATTCTCAACCAGCAATAGAGTAGTGCCTTCCCTATACGATTCTTGACTTATTCTTATCTTTCCATTTTACTAAAGAATTGGTCCATCGATTCTTGTTGTGATGGTTCAAAATTTACTCTAAGCTCATCTTCGAGGTTCAAACTTTAACTTTGTTGTACTTTTTGAAGTGTTTCTCTTTCCTAAAACTCTAAATCAGTTATTCTTGGAACGCCATTATTCCTCTTCAATTTAAAACCTGTTTTTAGCTAGTTGTAAGTTGTCCCCAAATTTAAACTTCCGGCCTAATATAGTAGGATGAGCTACAATAAGGACTTCATACTGTTTAAAATTGCTTCATTTGGTTAATCCATATCTGAAATTCATATTATATATATTTCTTCGTTATTTTTTATCTAAAGTATAAAAGAATAAGTTTTTTTTTAAAACTAAAAGTTAAATGGAGTTTTTTAAAAAGATTTTAAAGATCATTAAGGTTTTGTAAGATGATTTAAATTACGTAAGAGGTTTATTTCTTTTATCCTTTTTTTATTATTTCAAGGTTGTAAATGTTGACTAATTTCTATTATTTTGGCTTCTCTATTCGGATTTCTCATGTGTATTTGAATTTATTAATTTGAGGTAATTAGTTGTCTTCTAAGATTATGTATCTTTCGTTAAAAAGTGTATAAATTTATTAATTTGGGCAGCAAATTCATCATTCATTTTTAAAAGATACGGATTGTTAAATTACTTGACTTAATGCAAAAGATGTACTTCTTAAGGTTGCTATATGATTTAATTTTTAACTTTTCTGATGGCATTATTATGATTCAGGTGTAATTAAAGTAAAACGATAATTGCAGAAACAAGATATAACCTTTATAAATAAGATAAATCACATTTAAAAAATATGATACTTATTTATTTGGTGTTGAAGCCGGAATTAATCACCGTGTGTATGTGCAAGTCGTTGAGTTTTCACAATCGATCTTATAAGTATATTGGTTTTCGTGCCCTACTATGATATTTCCCCCACGAAATTGATTGTATTGTCTTATTTGTAGACAAATTAACAACTCTCTTGGCAAGACTCAAGAGATGACCCGGTCCTTCAAAGCTTCTTCTACTTCTTATTTTAATTAACGTAGGTTTCTTCGTCTTCAAGTCATTATAACATGATAAACACCGCTCTAAACTATTGAAACAAGTTTAAACTTTGATACTATGATAAATTTGGACCTATCTCTACTTCAAAAGGCACCTTATATAAGGAAAGGTTTGTCATATATTTATAAACTATCTTAACATTCTTTACTTAATCAATTTGAGATTCTTGACAAAAACTATCAAGGGTTTGGTTTATTAATAGAGAGGAAAAGTGTTTATTTTTTAATTAAGGCCCTATTGTATATGTTTTACATTTTCTAATCTACAAAAAAATTTAACAATTAAGTTTAAAGAATCACAATTATGAACAATATATTTTCTTCTAGGTCTAAATACGAGAACTTAACCAATAACTACTTCAAAAATAAAAATAAAAATTTTTAATTCAATTTCAAATTTAAAATACAATTTCTCCATTAGAAAGAACATACTTTACTCATTCTAATCTAATATTTCAATTATTAATAAAATACTCATTAAATTAATTAATATTACTAGAGGCGGGTTGAACCACATGGTTTTATAAAAAAAACGAAGCACTTAGTTAATTAGAACCATTAATCCTTGTTTAGATTATTAAAATATACTCCTCTGATAATTTTGGATCTTATAAGTGCTGTCTCCAAGATGTCAGGGCAAAATGATATCTTACGACTTCTTATCTCAAAAATCATCTCTTCGTCAGGGTGATGATGATAGACAACCATAATAGATGGTTACCATGATCTAGATCCCCTAATTACTGTTTATGCTTTTTAAAAATGTTAAAATCTTCCGAGGTAATGTCTGATCAGATATCATTAGTCAAATAAAATCGTCAGGTCATTAAATAAGCATAAATCTACAGGAGGAGCAAACTCAAAGGGCCGAGTCCGTAGTACTTGGTCATTAAAGTTGTTTCTACTACCATAAGCGCTTCCTCGGAAATTCTACAGCATTCTACAATTGAATATAGCTTCTTATCGATTAAATTATTAGGAATATGTAAACAATGGTGTCTTGTGAGAATAAGAAACTAATTCAACAGCTCGTGGTTGTCTATTAAATTTAAAGGTGACAGCTATTTTGAGCTTAGGCATAATTTAATATCATTGCAAGCATATGACCCGGTAAGCTCTTGTTTCAATCAAGTTTTTCTTAATCATGATCCATCACATTTGGCATATTTTATTCATGTTGGTAAGCTTAGATCCTTAACTCCCATTCAGGTTTTTAGACTGTCTTCTTTTCCTTTTTCCGCATCTAATCATCATCAACTAGAAAACATTAGAATCACGAAAAAGAAAAGGCCTGGTCTGTTTACTGGTTTTCTGAAAATAAGAATCGAGTGTTTGCGTCATTAGCTGCAACTTGTCACACAAGGTCTAATTAGCTGTATCTAAAATCTTTCATAGCCAACAATTATGTTTCTTAAATCTTATGAAACTCTTTCCAAGAATTCATGTAGTTTTTGTCCATTGAGTATTTTCAATTTATCCCCTTAAAGTTGATTTCCTGGATGGGATTAATTATCTCAATAGTCTGTTTACTTTGCCATGATTTAAAGAGAATGGGTATCAAGTCTTTTATGTTTTATGCTCAACTTTTGGAATAATACCAAAATAATGCGTGAGAATCAAGGAAGTTTCAAATCCTAAAATGATATTTAAATTTTCATGATAAAAGCACACATATGTCTTTATATTACAGAATTTATATGGCAATTTCATAATGTGGACTTCCGTTCCAATATTTGCAATAATGAATTAAAAGTGATATGTTCAATTGTACCTCTTAAGCTGTGTTTCTTTCTTTCAGTTAAAATATGAACTGATAATGATATATTTGCACTTGGCATAGTTACCATTGGCTCAGATAAGTTATGGAACAGACGGTGATTTCCTTGATATATTTTGCAGCAATCAAATGTTATTCGATAATAAAAATTTATATTACCATTTATCAAAAAGTAAAGAATGGACAAAGATCTTCCCATTTTTGGTGAGCCGACGAGTGCGTTTGTTCAAGCCACCGTTTCATGTACATATAACATTAATAAATCCTCATAGAATCCTTTTCCAGTAGCATCGAATAAGTTTCTGTATGCAAATTCCTTACGAGGAAGAGCCCGTTGCTCTCGTCACGCAACCTTCCTATTTACATGACATGAAATGATGCTGAAAGTTTTAGTAGATTAATTAGTAGGGTTTCAGCTATTCAAAACGAGAATTGCTGCAAATGAATAGGCATCATGATTCAATTCTTCTATAGGATTACATGAGACTACATATGGATCCTACATGAACTAATTCAGAGGTTTTTATATGAAAGTCGGTACCCTCATCAGGAAGGGAATTCAAGACGATCATAAGGGTATGCTAATTTGACGCTGAAGCTAGGCTGCAAAAAGCTTTCGATTTAGAATTAACTGTTCAAGAAAATGTTGACACATTACAGGCAGCATTCTCTACTTTTAATTCAAAGGAAGAATCTCTTGTTTCTAAATTTGGGTTTCGATAGAGTTTTATGAGTAAGCTCTAGTTACATAGCAAGCAAATCAAACTCATCGTATCACTGTATGCAGAAGCAGTGGGTTATACTCTAGTATATATACACATTACAAGTTATAATGGAAGTTAGGCTGAAAATGCGCTACCTTAGTTTACGACATATAATCAAAAGGAAAGTAGTAGAGAGGGAAGCTCAAGAAGTATAATATCACCAACTTACCTCGACGAAATAGTATAATACTTATTCAAGCAGTAAAACTTCTCAAATACTACAATTGCCCATATAGCTAGGTTTATATAGTAATGCATAGTTGAATACAGAAATAAGAGGTTGCATGTGAAGGAAATGACACAAAACGACTTCTTAATAAGTTACTCCAACACAAGTGAAGGGAAATGATCATATAAGAGCCATAACTAAGAGGACAAAAAATCTAAGCATACCATTCTGATCAGAGACCAAAAACACGGAGTTAGCCCTATAGGAGGATGAAGTAGCTAGCATTATCTTGAGAAATGAAGAACAAAATTATATCCTCAAAATAGATCCACCCAGAGAATTTGGAACAATAGCAAGAATATTGCAATCGAAAAGACCCACAGATAGACTAGTAGACTGGAGCTCTACCATCTTCTTGTTTTTATCTTTTTTGAATATTTAATTTAAATTGGCCAGATATATATATATATATATATATATATACTAAATCTATCTCATATATTCATGGGTTAGATTATTTGAACATACACGTTTGTTTGAGACCACCTCAATGGAAATCTACTAATTAGGAGGACATGGAAGTACGGCAAGTCAAATAAACTAACTAATTCAGACCACCTAAATGGAAATGTAATTAGGGGGACATGAAAGTACACCAAGTCAAATAAATTAACTAATTTTGTGGTTGGTTAGTTGGTTTGAGTAATGGATATAGTTGTATCCTCCAGAGAGTGGTTTTGTACTACAAAAATTTGTCAGTAGAGAGTGGTTTTGTACTTGAAAGTTGGTTTTGTACACCCTATAAAAGATTTTGGAAGACTGCAGGAATGTCATGTAGAACAGAAAACAAGTAGTTTAGCTCTTTCCCGATGATCAGAGTCAACTTAAGCATTTATGGAACTCATGCTGATCACATACAAGTACATTCAACAACTTTTATCAGAAACCTAACCTCTTTCTCTTGTTTATATTTTGTACCGTTTTTTGTTTATTTCCTCCTGAAAGCAATACATAAAAAGAGAGTATAGGAAAAAGAAAGTTGAGAAGAGGAGAGAAACTAAAATTCAATGGTACCACAGCCCAAAGATAATTTATTAATTATAGAAACGTTAGAATTAATGAAGAAAATAAAAGGTGGGGGAACTAAAAAGAGAGGAGATTATCGAGGGATAAATATGAGAACAAAAGTGGAAGGAAACCCTAATTGGTGCGTTAGTAATCACTTAGTCACTTCTGGGTTTCAGTTAACATGACCAATACAAACTCATCAAACCATTTATGATAAAGAAGGAGATAGTTCCACAATGAACAAGAATACTATTTCCAGAAGAAATCATGGAGTCGAAGAAGCAAGATGAAATAACACAAAAGTATACCCTAAAAAAAATCACAAAAGAAAGGAAGTAGTAGTCTAGTAGAAGAAGATGATGATGATTATGAGAACACAATTCATCCAACAATTACGCCGCTGACCTTTTATGATCCATCGACAAATCCTCGTAGTTTCTGCCATTGCAAATTGCTCTAATTCAACATAAAAGCTACATATTTTTTTCCATGAACAATTCAGTCACATTTTCAACAGATCGCTATTTGATTTCAATCAAAACGGAGCCCTACCTCCGGAATTTCCCGCCCATCCATCCACCGGCAACTGCACGTTGGGAGGCAAATTGAAGAACGGAAGACCTCCTGAACCAGCTTCAGAGAAAGGGTTATTTCCAACACCAGCACCGATGCCGTCACTCTGCATCTGCAACTGCTCATCCTCATCTAAAGGAAGTCGCTCATATGCAACGTTGGTAAATGACGATGCAATCACTATCACAGGTCCTGCTGCCGTCAACTCTCCCACAACACTTCCCCCAACCACTTGACCCTGTCCTCCGGCGAGAAAAATAGTTAGACTTGTCGCTCCTGGTGGGGCTGGAGGTGGCAAGAAAGATCCAGACAGCGACAAGATCTCAAATCTTCCATGAAGAGTGACGATAGCACCAGCTGCAGCAGGCTGCCTGATGCTGACGTTAGTCACCGTCCCAGCTCCGCTGAGTACACAAATCCCACGTTGCCGTCTGCGAGCGTAGTTGGCAATACATTCAAAAACATCGCAACCGCTTCCTACTTCGAGAATGTGAGCTCGCAAAGTATTAGCGCTCTCGCGAGTTATTATCACCGGAGGCTTCGGTTTGTTCTTAGAACCGGGCGGTCGGCCTCGCGGGCGACGAGCCGCGATGTCACCAGAGTTGGCTGCAGCAAGGTGAGAGCCGTCATCATGTTGATCGGAGAACTGACCACTACCACCGCCACCTTGACGAGAATCATGGTCTTCAGGGTCTGAAGGATGTTGAAGATGGAGGTCAGGTCTGTGGTGGAGCTGATGAACGTAACCAGAAGTTGTAGTGCCTAAATCCAAACCGGCCATTATGCCAACATCAAAAGCCAAGAAAAAAAAATATTATTCGAAGGGATTAAAAACTGTTGTGGGGTTTTGTTTAATTCAAGAAAAAAAGAGTAGAGAATAGAAAGGATAAAAGAAAATGGAAAAGGAAAGGGAAAGGAGATGGTGCGGTGATCTCCACAACTCCAAGAAAAAGATTTTTGAATAGAGAAAGAGAGACAGATAGGGTTTTGAATTG
Source organism: Erythroxylum domingense (assembly GCA_025594535.1). NCBI lineage: Eukaryota > Viridiplantae > Streptophyta > Magnoliopsida > Malpighiales > Erythroxylaceae > Erythroxylum > Erythroxylum domingense. Next base: position 23,961,728 of record JANQBM010000001.1, on the reverse strand, counting down.
ATATATTTTGGAAACAAATGAAAAGAATAAGAGAGAGAGAGAGATGGAGTTCAGAGAATGGGAAGGGAAGGAGGAGGGAGGAGGAAGGAGGAAGGGACAAAGACTCATCTTCCTCTCACAGCTTTAAATATTTTTTTTTTTTTGGGTGAAAGGTTTAAATACATATTTATTCTTTGAATAATCATTCGAAAAGACAAATATGGTAAAAAAAATGAAATGTTTTTGTTAAATTTCTTTCTTATATGGAGAAAAAAAAAATGGTGGTTTGGTACATCATGACTCTTCTCATAGGTGCGTAAATCAAACTCGCGGTTTTCGTTGGAATAAAATGTTTATCATCTAATCAATAAAAGAAGTATTAAATAGACATAGACATGATTTTACAATTTTAAAAAATAACAAAGATACGATTTCACCCCTTACTAATTAATTTTTCATGACAATGTTCTACCTTTCGAAACTAATCATTTAAGAAGCCCCCACAAGGAACTTTTACATGCTTTAGAAATTTTTAAGCCAAAAAACAAATGTCTTAACTCTCATTAGGCACAATCATACAAGACCGGGAAATTTATGTTAAAGCACCCGTAAATTAATGTTGACTATCCACTTCTTCTTCCTTAACAATTGAACTATTAATAATAATTAATTGTGGGTGTATTTTGTATTGGATTATATATTTTCATTTTTTTTTATATCCTAAGTCTCTATCTAGTAAAATTTAAAATTTTTGTTAAAAATTATTAAATAATAGCAATATCAATTTGAGTTATAATATAATTGCTAATATGATATTAAAACTTATAGTTAAAATAATGTAGACATTTATATATTACAAAAGCAGTGAACAAAATCATTTATCAAGTGCAACTTCTCTAACCACCCCATAAAGTTTCCTTTTTTTAAACTACATTAGCTATTTTTGGTTAGAAAATGCGGCATTTATTTTTTAGCACTTTTGTTGTTGTATATGAATCAAAATGCAAGTTTCTTATACGGCTAATGAACCTAAACTGTATAAATATTCTACTAGGAGTTGTAATGAATCAGAACGTTGGTCTCACGCGACACAAAAGGAAAATGTGGAATGTGATGATGCAGGTAGTGGAAATGAACCCTAGATGAAAGGAGAGTATGTGGGTGGGGTTAGCTCATAGATGTTGCCACGTTGGTTTAACTTGGACTTTTGGTAGTGGTGCAGGTGAAGTTAATTAACTAGGGTTTAACCATGAAGTTGACCAGGTTTGGTTTAGTTGGAGAAAGGGACATTAATTTCTTAATAAAACAGAAATATACATGTAGATAATAGATGCCCTAAACAAACAAGAGAGTGGGCAACTGGAAGACAATACAGCGGCGCGTGGGTCCCACTCTTAAGGCCCTCCCTCTCCTCTCCCTTGGTGGCCAACTTTGCTTGACTGCCTCGGATGTTCGCGTCATAATTCTATCTGGTTCATGGGGTACGCATTTCTTTTTCTTATCGGTTATTTAGAGTTTTATTAATTCCTTTAATTAATAAATTATTATATACATTAAATTATTTATTTAATCGACACTTGAAAATAACACATGAATTTTTTCATCAAAAAACATACATTATCGAATTTTTATAATTACATTCTTAATTAACTTTCTCCAAGACAACAAATTTATAATCAATTTAATTACACGTAGTTAATATTTAATTAGTACAATTTGCAAATCATATAATCCATTCTTAATTAATTTTCTCCAAGAGAAGAAATTTATAATAAATTTAATTAAACATAGTTAATATTTAATTAGTACAATTTGCAAATCATAAAATCCATTCTTAATTAACTTTCTCCAAGACAACAAATTTATAATCAATTTAATTAAACATAGTTAATATTTAATTAGTACAATTTGCAAATCATATAATGGGCTTGTTACATAAGAAGGGCAATGAGGTTCTTATTAAATGTTTGTTAACGGAGAAAGTTTAACTAATCAATTGAAGTGATAACCTTAACACCGTGGTTATATTCTATCAATATTTTCTGAATTCTTCCAATAGATGTCAATGGGTACTCGCCTTTTCAAAACCTAAAATACATATTCATCTATAATAGATTCAGGTATCAAACTCGTTATAAGGACATGTCTATTCTTTTGAACAAGTAGCACAGATTTCAATAAAATAAAATTTTAATTTAATGTTTTAGTTTGCATTGGGTACCACAACCACATGTTTGGGACCATGATAGTTCTTTAAAAGGATGACTCACAATGATCTAAATCCAATTAAGATAATTGAATAAGCACTTTTTAAAAAGTGTCTCACATTGGTAGATGGTATTATAATCTCAATGCTAAAAGCAAAGGTTGAGGTTCTGTCAAATCTAAACTTCCAATCAGATTGGATTTATTAATTTTAAGAAAGAATTTCCCGTTTATAATTAAATTGCTACCTAGAAACCTAAGACCTTTCCATTTGTTTACAAATATATGTAAATGTCATGATTATAATAGGTTGGAATAATCTGTTTTTATTTGGGTGTTTTAATTTTGTGTCATTTAATTTAGCCAACATATTTATGTGAACCTAACATAAATATATGGATAAGATTTAACAGAATAAGATAAGAATTAGTTAATCAAAGCAGAGAATCTGACCGTAACTATAACATCATTGGATTTCTCCAAACATTTCATGCAATTTTCTTGTAACATCCAAAAGTCTCTTCTTTTTTCGCCTCTCTCCCAAATTTTCCACTGATCTTATGGCTTCTGTAATTAATCAAGCATCCGAATTTGCTGATTCTTTTTTCCTTCTTGGAAGTATTGTGACGCATAGACAATTGCCCCTCTTTCTATCCTTTATATTGGGTGTCACTTATGTTGGTGTCGTTGCCTCACTCGGGCAGCTAACATTGCCACGTGGGAGAATCAAAACCAAAACCCACAGGACTCAGTTAAAGACGCACAAGAAAGAACCCCTCTAAGTGAAGGAGCTCACTCTCTACTTGGAGAATTGGCTGTAAAATATGCCGAGCCACCAGCTTTAAAGGCATGAATAGAGGCCATGTCAAGTGTGAAGATTGGAGAGACCGATGGCAAAGATAATGAATGCATTATATGTTTAGAGGAGTGGAAATTTGGTGTTGTCGCTAGAAAATGCCCTGTAAGCATAGGTTTCACATGAATTATACAGAGAAGGCAGGGGATACAATGGTTCCTGCCTGTTTGCAAGTATAAGATGCCTGCTGATAAGGAATTGAGGAAGCAAGATGAAGCGGAAAGGAGGAGAATTGAAAGAGAGATTTGAGTTAATTTTTGGTACGAATTTTATTGCTTTTATTTTTATTTTTAAACATTAATTTGTCACATGACAATGTTAGTATAAGTGTCAGTTACGTGATAAAAGAATTAGAGAATGTGATTATGTCATCAACATTACCAAAGGATCTAATGACGAATTAATTTGTGAAAAAAATTTAAAACTAAATTATTTTTTAAAATTTGAACTAATATTATAAAATTAAATAAAATTTTGAATTTTTCTTAATTTACCCCTTCTTAAAAGATAAAATTAAAATTTATCCAAAAACTCTTTCTTTTATTTAGGATATATTCTAATATGTGATCCCCAAACTCTTTGCTTTACAAAAGAAGCTTTTAGGAAATATTCTATTCTTAATTCCAGCTCTTTTTTTCCCCAACGATAATATTTACGAAACAGAGGTGTAATTAGGATCCATTTTCACATCTTTGGATTGACATTCTCGTTAACGTTTATCTGCAGCATCGAAGTTGATAATATTGGTCAAAAGTTGATTTATTAATTATATAGGAGTCTCGTTTGCCGTCCATCGTCATCCACTTGCAAAATCAAAGTTCGCTATGGATCACCTACAAGGCAAAAGAAAGTAAATGACAAATAAAAGCCCCACGAGTCTTTTATGCTTAAATTTTCGTGGAAAGTGGAAGAAGCCAGTCATGATAAAGAATTCAATTTCAGGAGAAGCCAATAGATTTTGAATTGCCTCTTCTCCAGTTGACCCTAGAGCGTTAATTTCATAGTAAAATCTAAAAAAACGTTCAATTCAGACTATGGTGAGATGTCAATCATAAACGCACAAAGAAAGGGTCCTTTCTCCTCGTTTTGATGGCCCTTCCAAGAAACGACTGAAAGTGGCAACTTTGGCTTACAAGCAAGGTTCCCAAGTTTGATGAGAGAGAGAGAGAGAGATTAAAACACATAAGTCATACTATAAGAAGTTAAGAACTCGCGAAGTCCATGAGTCCCAAAGTCCAAGGTTAATGCTTTCTTAAAAGGATTACTGACATTGACCCTACCTAATTAATACGTAAGTAATAATATACGAATTAGGCCTTTAACATAAAATAATAGCTACTGTATATGAAAGTGAATAGCTCTTAGCCTTTATCAAACTGTTAAGTGTACACTTGAATAGCAATGCTTTTCAAAATTTAATCCAAGTAGATGTAGTGGGAGACATTGTTCTATGTACGAGTACGAGTGAAGCATAATGTCTTCTATCCTTGTTGATCACACTCGCATAAAGCATATCTCCCCTCTTTGACTTCCCTTTTTTCTTTTATGAAGTTAAACGAAACAAAAGGTATAATCACATCATGAATGAGAAGCATGACAAAAAGGGCCTTGTTTGATTAAAATGAAGATGGTCATTTTTGTTAGAAAATTAACAGTGATTTAATCACGAGTGTACTGAAAAATAAACATTTATAACTTATAGATTAAATCTCATTAATTAAATAACTTGAAAAATAAAAATTATAGATAAGAGAATAAATCGTACATGATATCTATAAAGTAGAGAAAAAGAATTTAATAATTGAGAAAAAAGGTAGGAGTAATAACTATCTTATGTTTTTTCCTATTTGTAGAAAAAGACACTAGACTTTTTTTATTAAAATTAAACTTCCTAATTATAATGAAAGTTTAGCCCTAGAAATAGTTATAATTTAATTTTAAAAAAATTAAATATTTCATATTTTATTCCTAAAGTTAAGTCCAACTAAATTTAAATTAATTTTTTAATTGTTCTTTTATGTGTGACCTATTGGGTTTGTAATATATTGACAATGATTATAATAAATAAGTCAAAACTCTTTTTAGTTTATTTTTAATTCTTTAATTAAACAATTTATAATCATATATTAATATTAACATCTAACAACATATCATGACTACCCAAATATTAAGAATGTCAAATTAGTTGTACTTAATATATTCATTCATAGTTACCATGTATAATTTAATTGTTTCGTCATCTAATGTTCTCATTGAACACATAGTATGAAATTAGTGTCTACTCTATTAAATGCAATCATGTTCGTTTTTACTAATTAATAATTTATCTGTATTTGATATTTGAAAATACCTTTTCAAATCTCTATTTACCTTAGACAAAGAATTTTTTAAATCACTACTAATTAAGAACAATGGAACATTCTCCCTAAATACTTTAAAATGATGAATATTTTATTAATTTACTCAACTATCTCTATATGATCTCTATATGGTTTAGATTATATCTAAGTGGTAGCGACTAAGCTACCTTAATTAGAATAGGTCATAAGTAATATAAAAATATGATAATTTTCACATGAGATACTTTGGTAATCTCAAATCTAAGGATTAATTATACAACCATCATAATAAGAAAATCTACAGACACATAAATAATATTACATTTGAAATCCTTATAATTATACCAGTTTAGTGAACTTATTATATAATAAACACCACATATTTGTTTAAATATATTCATACCTTAATTTAGTAAATCAATTACTTTCTTATGTACCTACGTACATCCACTCTTTAATTTCTAAGATCAGTTAGTTTTTATAAGAAGTAACATAATTTATGTTACTTTTATCATTTTATCATTATCTTTTCTTTATAAAATTTCAACTAAGAACAAGTTAAAAATAATACCTAAATATAAATTGAATTTCATAATTATAATCTCATCATAATTTTAATTGTAAAATAATTATTCTAATAATTTTACTTCCAATATTAAAACATTAAATGTAATTAACAAAATTCAAATAAGATTAAAAAAATGACGTTTTTAATTAAAAATAATAATGTTATACACAACAATACAATCAACCAATTGACTGCAAGATCATAAATTAACACTGCAAGATCATAAATTAACAATCTCCCACGTACACTAAAATCAATCGACTATGCATCTAATACCATAACTATCCACGTGTCAATTACGTCTCTTTTAAAACAACAACTTAACCAGAGGATTTGTAAGATTCTCTTGAGTGGAAATTCACTCTCATGTTATGTCTTTCTACTCCACTACTTTCCTGATCAAGTGAAATTTCCTGAGTACATTCTTAGACCGTGATGAGATCTTAGTTCCTTTGCCTGTACAATAATGTTATTATTGTCATAGTACAATAATATTGGTTAAATCATGCTATAAATCACTTCAAGTTTGGTAATAAATTTCTTAATCTAAATCACTTTCTTTGTCGCTTTACTAAAATGTACTCTGCCTCACTCATAAAATCTACAATAGATGTAGGCTTGGTAATTAAGCCTAGACTCGACCAAGCTCAATTTGATTAGGCTTTAGGTTGGCTTAGACTTTTTAATTTTTAATTTTTAAGATTTGAGTTAGACTTAGGCTATGGTTCAGGATACCCAGCCCAAAGCCCAAACTTTTGAGGGAAAACAATGTTATTTTGAGTAAAATGACATTGTTTTTATATTTTAAATTAAAAAAGAAAATAATCAATTCACTCAATCCCAGTCAAACTTAGACTCAGACTCGATCAGTGTGTCTTAGGCATGATCAGACTTCGAGTTGGATTGGATGGTTGTTTAGAACTCTTCCAAGTTACTATACTATCATTAAAAATAAACATGTACCTTAATTATGATCTACTATTACTGTCGAGAAATTAACCATGATCTAATCATAGATGCAACGGAAAAATAAAATTTTACAATTTTTCATCAATTCTTATTAATTGAATAACTTAAAAAAATATGAATTGTAAATAAGAGAATAAATTGACCTAATTCAGATTCCTACAAAATTCTTCTCGACTTGTTAATTATAATTTGTCTACATGTTCAGACTTTAACAATATCTACACAATAGAGAAAAAGAATTGGTAGCTTCCTTATGTCTTTTTCCTCCTATTTATAGAAAAAGAAAAAGGTATGAATTGCCCTTTAATTTTTCTTAAAAAGTCTAAGTTAGTCCCTACCGTGATCTATGATAGCATATTACACCTTAACATTTTAAAATGGTACTAATAACACCCTAAATCCTAACTAAGTTGAGTATTTTGAAACTTTTAATATATGAATAATAAATTTAGCCTATATTATATCATAACTAAGTAATTTAAAACTACTAGACACTAATAAGATCTTAACAATAATTTCTTTAAACACTTTCTAAAGGTAAGATTTGCATCTTAACATTTCACAATATGTCTAAATAAGCATATAACTTTATCTTTGTTAACATTTTCGGGGTACAATAAGCACTATTTTAGTAACGTTAGGCTGTTTTGAGTACTATTTTAGTAATGTTATGATGAAAAGTAGTATCAGAGATAATGATAGGGACTTACTTAGATTTTTTTGTGAAACTTTGAGGTACAAATCACATCTTTAATCTATATAAAAAGATGCTAAGTTTCGTCCTTATTAAAATTAAATTATAATAAAATCAAATATCTCATATTTGATTTTTAAAATTTTCCAAACTTTATAATTAAGTATAACTTTATTTAAATTGATTTTTTCTTTTTGACTACTCTTTCATGTGTGACTCATTAGATTCTTAATATATTGACAATAATTATAAATTGTAATTCCAATTCCTAATTAAAACTAGATAAATTAAACCTCATTTTAATTTATCTTTAATTTTAAAATTAAACAAATTATAATCATAGCTCAAGATTGATATCTAACAGCATGTCATAAAAACTTAAATATTAAGAATGTGAAAGTGATTTAACTCAACTTATCTATACATGGTTATGATATATAATTTAATCCTTTCGTGATCTAATATTTTAACTAAATATAGAGAATCTCAATTTACTTTGACTAACGAAATCCTTAAATCATTACTAGTAAAAAAAAAAGAACATTCTCCCTAATTACTTTAAAGTGACGAATTTTTTACTAATTAACTCAACTATCTATATATGGTTTATACTATATTAAAGTATTATTGAGTTATCCTAATTATAATAGTTCATAAATAACATTAAAATATGATAATTTTCATATGAGATACTTTAGAAATCTCAAATATAAAGATCAATTATACAAACCATTATGATGAGAAAATTTACAAAAACATAAGTAATATTTCATTTGAGATCATAAGTAATTGAAGCAATTCAGTGATCTTAAACGCACGATTGTTTATTCAAGTATATTCTCATTTTAAGTTATAAGATTAATTATTTTCTTCATAAGGAACAGACATAACACATGTTAGTTTTATCGTTTCATTAATATCTCATCCGAATAAAATTACAACTAGAAATAATTTAAGAATAATATATAAATACAAATTGAATATTATAATTATGATCTCCTTTTAATTTCAATTATACAATAATTA
>JANQBM010000001.1:23891236-23905526 GCA_025594535.1 Erythroxylum domingense | reverse complement strand
ATTTGAAATATTCATGTTCTGTATGAATAATTGTGAAATATGTGATTTGTGTATGTGAATATGGTGAAATCATCAATAATGGTTCACTCATTGAGTTCGCAAAGCTCATAAAAAATTGCAACGTGATTTTTTAGATACAAGACAGGAGACTGAGTGTTTATTTTGGATTAGAAAAACTTTTTGGACTAAGTTATGGTTGAGAGGTCTGTCAACTGACGTTAGAGAGTTATAGCTTTTATTTTGTAGTTTTTGTTAGAACCTGTATGAGGTTGTGTAAATATTCGTGTAATGGAAATAGTGTAGACTTTGTGAATGAATGCAATGAATGGTTTTAAAATTTGATGACTTCTGATTATGTTAGATGATGTCATGTGTAAGTTGGATTTATTTTTACCCTAACAAGCCATTATCATAGGATATGTACTTGAATATTCTTGAATGTTTGGGTATGTACCTTGTGGAAGTGGGATGTTGCAGTTAATGAAAGGTGTGTATGTCTAAAACATATACTTTTCAAATCAAATAGACATATGGATTGGGTTTCTTTGAAAACCATAAGTTTAACTATAGAAATGAGGAGGTCTATAGACAATTTGGGATGAAGCATTTTCTTTGACACTACTAAGCATTTTTATAAGGAGGCCACCCTGAAAATTTTGACGTGTTTCAATATGAATTAGAATGCCAAGTTAGAGAGAAAAATGCAATCAAGTTTATGATGGAGGAAAATCTAATTGAAATGCCATTCAATGATTATAGGATACAATGTAAGTTCTTTACACCTGACTATACAGAAATGGAGGATTACAAAGGTGGTATAGATGAAATCCCAACTAAGCTAATTAACCATGTTTCTCAAGAATTTTGAATGTCATATCGAGGAAAATAACCATATATAGCTCATCTCAAATTAAGAACACCTACATCCTATCTCTAACTCTTAGGTATTTAGAAGGAAGGAGAGAAATAGTGTGGAGACCCTTATAGATATTTTTTATTTTTAGTTCATAATAGAGAGGAGCTTGTGTAACCTAGGTTACTACTTTTCCAAATATTTATAAAATATAGTGCTAGAAAGAAGGGAGTCAACTGTAGAAGGAGTTATTTAAATAGGCTGAAACCTAGGTACATTTGATACTCTTTCGTGGATGATCATGGGTTGTTGCATAGCTTCTGTCAATCTTGACATATTGAGATATATGAGATTAGTAAAGAAGATTGGAGAAGATTAATCCAATGATTTGAAAATGGATAATAAAACTTCTTATATATATATAATTAGGCATTTTTTTTAGCTAGAAGTATATTTTTAAATAATTTTTAGTTTCTTACAAAAATAAAATAAAAAACAAAATGTGTGAATAAAGTGGGTATAAATAAATTCACTCTATTAAATTAAGTCAAGTAAAAAGTTTTAAAGAGTGGTATTAGTAAATTTTTGAACCAATAACTGACCTAGTCAATAGTTGTATTCATAACAAGGTGAATAGTTTTGCATCAAAAGATTAGGGGATATGTAAACAAGTATTTTTAAAAAAAATGAATAAAGTATTATATAGATGAAACTAATACTACATTACAATGAATTTAAGGTTGTTTGCCTTTACTCTTAAGGAGAACTAGTTACACATAGCAAAGTTAGAAAAATAGCCTTAGTATGAAAATGTACAAATTACAAGCCCCACAAGTTCTTCATATCCATAGTCAAAAGCTTTTGCAATTGTTTAGCATAGATGCAAGCTCTGATACTATTGATAACTTTATCAACCAATTGGCTCTATCTTCTTATCAGTAAACTGTCTGTTGTTCCACTCTTTCCATATGATATATATGGGAATCGTAAATGCTACTTTGAAGAGAGGAACATTGGGTTTCCTCCATGCTGAATTGTAACATTGGGTTTCCTCCATACTGAATTGTCAATGATCCAAAGTAATATTTGCTCCCAATTATAACCACAAAAATTATAAGGCAACATGTGCAAGATTCTACTCCAGATAACCTTAGTATGGGAACATTGGAAGAACAAATGATCCATATCCTCAACAGCAATAGTACACAATAAACAAGTTGTATCAGTATTACCATACTATTGGCTCTTGATCTGAAGTCTATTCTTGATTGCCAACCAAGAGATGACAGAAGCCCTTGGACACACTACCTTTCCCTAAAGTAGATCAAACCACAGCACATCAGGTAGTATATTTGTAAATAATTGATAGCAAGTTTTATTTTTCTATTAATTTAGATTACAAAGATGTTTTAAAATAGAAGTTTCTTTACTTATTTATGTTTGTTTTATATATTATATTGAATAATGTGGAGTAAGTTGATATACTAAGGATTTTTGGATTGAATTGGTTTGATTTATGATTTAGTGTAAGTATATAAATTCCTAACAAGTTGATAAACAATACAATTGATGGATGATGGGTAATCTTGATTTCCCTTTGTTAAATTTTTTATCAAATTCTACCTATTTAAGTTCAGAGTGATTGAAATTGATTTGTTTGAGAATAAGTAAAAGCTTAAGTATGGAGAAAATTTATGTGTATGAAATGTGCGTATATTTTCTTAAAGTATTTTGCTTGATTTCCATGTCAAATTACCTTATTTTACTTAATTTTTTAGTTTTTAGGTAATTATGCTAAAATGACCTTGAGATGAGATTATTTCAAAATTGGAGGTCATTTCAAGTAAAAATGTGAAGAAAATCACAATTATTAAAGGAACATAATCTAGCTAACGCCTTTATATTGGCATATGTACTACATGGATCTGTAAAAAGAGAGAGAGCCTAAAACGTGGCTTAGAGAAAAAATGCATCATATTGAAGACAATTTATAAAGAGATATGATTAAGTTGTGATGATGCCACAAACAGTGTACTAATCACAAGAGACATAGGAGGATCCACTAGGGACATAGGTGTATCAAAGACCGTATCTCTCACTCGAAAAAACTTAAGGATCCACGACCTAGGCCACAGTCATGGCCCAATCCATGTCCATGAGAGTTAAATCATATTTAACTATGAAAAACCTAATTTTTGAATAAACTTTTGAAAACTTTACACACTTTACATATTTTTTCTCTCTAAAGGTGATGGTTAGCCATTGGGAAGTCTTAGAACTCACAAAAGGCTTATTCCAAGACTATTTCAAGAATCAAGATTCAAACATCATCTCAATGGATCAAGTTGTCATTTGAATTAGGATTTCTTATATAGATTTATCTCTACTATGATTTCCTTGTTTTTTATCTATTAGCTTGTTGTTTAGCTATAATTCATAAATAAATGTTTTCTATTTTTCGATTAAATTTTTTTTATTTTTGTATAGATTGATTCATTTCATTTTATGAAATGAGATATTTTTGTGAATTACTTTTGATTAATTTTAATGCATGATTTAATTATGGTAGCACTTATACTTTGTTACAATTCACTTATTAGCACCTCAAACTTGCTTATGAGTGAATCATGGCCTAAGAAATAGGGTTTAAATGAAGTACTCAAAAGAAACTTAGATGATTTTTTGTGTTAAGGTAAAGCCTTTCATGAGATTTAACGTATCTTAATGTACTCAAAAAGATATTATATTATTGATTTCCCGGATTTTTAATGACGTTGATGTGGAGGTGATCTTGGCCATTCCTTTAGCGTCTACTCGAGTGAGTGATAAATTGTGTTGGAAATTTAAACATAGAGGCTCATATTCTGTTAAAAGTGCCTATAAAGCTCTCACTTAGTAAGAACAGACCTCTTTAATTTCGACTCTTTGCTGGAATAAGTTGTGGAAGATCAAAGTACCACCATTTCTGCATAATTTCGTGTGGAGAGTAGGTCTGAATATCTTACCTGTCAAGGAAAGTCTGGTTACCCGTCATGTGCCAGTTACGGACTTATGCCCTATGTGTCAAGGTGAATCTGAAAGTGCCCTTCACGTTATGTTGAAATGTCCTTTTGCAAGGACTGTTTGGCAGTTGAGTCCTTTAGGCTGGTTCAATCCACCAGTTACAAGTCTTCTGAACTGGTTTTTTGCATTTTTTAACCTGTTTAATGAACTCGATACAGCTTTGGGATTTTATGTGTGTTGGAGCATCTGGCATTGCAGGAACCAACGTGTTTGGAACCAAAAGGTGATGTCTCCTTCATGGTGTCTGTCAAAGGCATTGAGGGATCCTGAGGATTGGCGAACGGTGTTATCAAGTTCTAATAAACCTGCTACTATTTCTGCAAAAGCTATTGCTACGAATCAACAATGGCAACCACCTCCTGTAGGGTGGATGAAATTGAATGTGGATGCAGCCACGACGTTCTCTGGTAATTTCTTTGGTATTGGTATGGTGATTCGTAGGACAGATAAATCTTTTATGGCAGCAAAAAACCTGGTCAAAGTGGGAGCATTATCAGCAAGACATGTAGAAATTATTGGTGTAAAAGAGGCTCTAAGTTGGATACTTGCAAATAACTGGATGCAAGTAATTATGAAATGTGATTCGCAGGAAGTAGTCAATGATGTCAACTCTACTTCTTCGGATTTTTCTGCGTTTGGGCTTTTGGTTTTGGATTGTAAATCCCTTTTGTCTAAGCTTAGTTCAGTTAAGCTTTGTTTTGTTAATCGATCTGCGAATGTCGATGCGCATAAGCTTACTAACGCAACACATTCTTTGGTGGATCGTGGGGAGTGGTTTGATGTGCCCCTATCTTTTTTGTTAAATTTGTTATCCTCTTCTTATGATTAATGAAGTTTCAATCTATATTTAAAAAAAAAAAGAGATATTATATTTGTATATATAAATAGTTAAATTTCGAGAGAGTATAGATTCAATGTTTAGAAGATCCTATTTGTCCATACTAATATATCCATTCCATATTAATTGAATTACTAATATATCCATTCCATATTAATTGAATTATGAAATCAAAAGTAATTTTAAAGAAAGCACTTGTCTAAACATTGATATTTGATTAAATGTTCTTTAATAACTTACATAGTTATTGATTTTTTTGAGTACCAATTTAAATTTTAGTAATTTAAATTATTGATATTACTTTTTATTATTTTAATTTAGACTAATTAGTAGTTTTAAGCTTTCTAATCTATATCGCTTGTTCAAAAGATTAACTCCTATTTAATATTGTATTACTTGTTAAAACTAGATACTTTTACCTTAATTATTAGTAATAGATTAATAATAAAAATTTTATAAATAGATAAAACGCAGACCACTCATCCATCCAACTTGTACATTAAGTGAAGTGGTACATGTCAACGTAGCTATGTATCATGGTGAGGCTAAGCACCCATCTTTTACTAGCATCTTACCATCAATTTGACAACGCAAAGAGATACTCCTAAGTGCATCACTTAGCCAAAATATGCTTTCTTGTGTTTAACTTAAAGAAAATTGAAAAAGAAGAGCTTGATTAGTGAACTTGGGTACAGACAGCACTTAAACTTGAAAAGGAATTTTCAAGAAACCCTTTAAGATAAAGTTTAAGATCATAATAAATTATGAATTAAAAAATAAGAGTATCCTAACTTGACTTTAAGAGTTTTCAAGTGTAAAATTTGTTTATTTACAACAAATAGATGCAAACGAGGACAATAAGATGGTTTGAATTTGTAGCGATCTCACATTTAGAAAATATTTTACTTAAAATTGAAAATTTTAGAATTTTACAAGGTTAAAATTAAGGATTCGAGTATAAATCATGTTACCTTATTTTTATAAACTTGTCATGTATTATAATATTTGGCTTGCTAAGCCTCATATAAGACATAAAAATATAGCGATTTGAGATAGCTAATCAACGTTCCATTAGTAGAAAATGTGACAAAACGTTTCATGAGACATTAGAGATTATAACAAGTTAAGTTGTCATATATCCTATTTCATAAAAAAAAAAACAAAAAGAACATTCGTAATATGTATTCGCCACTAGTAAACCACTAAAAGAATTCAAGGTGATTCGATTAGAGTTGTAAACGTTCATAATGTTTATTTCATTAGTATTGTATTATCATGCTTATTTTGCCATTCATTCATAGTTAGCTTAGCTAAGCTCTATTACTAATTCCAATATGTAACTGAAGCTGGTTAGTTACTTTTTGTTCCCTAAAACTTTTACTCTTTCCACAGCAAGGCATATTTAGATCAATTTCCAATAATACTCTATATAGACATAAAATATGGTCTTTAGTCTTAGATAAAATGAGTAAAAAAACCCAATCTTTAATTATCGCTCATACCAAATCTTGCATAGGTGTTCTAGCATCTTGTCTATATAGATATGTACATATGGTCTGTACCTCAAGGGCAGTAGACATAACTGATGATAAGTCTTCTTCTAGCTGCTTCAGTACCACAACCTCAAAATGTGCGTCATGCAGGTTTCTCTACTTAATTACTCTCTAATCTAATCACAGTGAAAATTGGAATTTATGTCCTGATTATGAATTAGTATTCTTAGATAAGTTGGTCATAAGTGAAGATGAAATGTAGCTTGGATTTAGTGTTTGGATGTTTCGACTTACTCATCTTCAATTAGGAATCTATACCTGCAGATCTCAAGTAAAAAGCGTTTTGTTGATACAAGATTAAGAATAAAAAATGTATTATTCCACCTGCACCAGAATAACGTTTGTTTTAACGAGAAAAAACATGAGAAAGATTTATGGGTAGGACAGCTATAGCTTGACAATGTCAGTACCCAGTAGACATCTATGGACCATTTCACTTCCCTTTCTAGAATGCCTCGATTTCCGGAGAATGTGAATGTTATGGTTCCTAAGGCACTTGCTGGATCCAAAGTTATCTTCATTTGGAGATCGATTGTCTTTTGTCATATGAGATGCTCAGATTTTGCAGGTTCTACTTTTCAAAAGAGTAATGCCCCCATTAATTTGTGTAAGAGTCTTACTGAGAGGTAGGCCATAGGCCTATGTTTAAATAATTTCTTTTCAAATTATAATGTGAATTCACTCTAGGTTAAATGAGCTTCAGAAGTTAGTTCTGGTGGTAGGGGGGGACTTATTCAACCATGCATGTTTCCCAGGTTTGAATTTCTTTACATTAGTTGATGGATATGATTTAATAAATGAAGGACATTAACATAATTTAATAATTACAGTGCATCCCTAATCTTTACACAGTTAGAGATGTGTATATTTTTGCATATAAATTAACTGCGTGTGTTTTTATTACTTGTCGAAATCTAGTCGTTGAGCATGTTTTAGGAAGAAATTGTTTGAAGATGGTATCTAATTTCTTATTTGATCTCCTTCAAGAATTTTGATGATGCATAAGTTAATTTGAGCTCTCATAAGTAAATCTAGAAATTCTAAAAAACTACATTTCAACCATAAATGGCCTCAACGGTGGACTTTATAAAAGGAAAAAAAAAACAAATACTCCAACCTTAATAATCTACTAACTCCGTAATTAGAATTTTGGAAGTAAAAGGACACTACCTTACAACTAAAAGACGTAGATAAGGGTATCATATTATTGATATATCTGAAGTTACTCTTCGTTTCAAACAAATGATTGTTGGCAAATATAAGTGCATCAAAAACCTTTTATACATGCGCGTAATTAATTTCAGTCTTGCGTATTATCAAAATTTTTATAAAGTTAATGTTATTGTATTATGCGAAATTAATATAATATTAAAACTCTAACTTCACGGTCAATCGTAATAAATATTATTGTATTATGCAAAATTAATATAATATTAAAACTTTAACTTCACAGTAAATCGTAATAAATATAATATAATTATTTTTATTTAAATAGTGTAATTTATTTTAATAAAAGTTTGGAAAGTGGTGGTGATTGACAACCTGCTAAAATGATAAGTATATGTTTGAGATTGTTGTTTTGGTAATTGTTAAAACGTGAAAATAGGTATTTGATAAGTGTAGTTGCTGTTGCTAAAAAGAGATAAAATGACTAAAAAACTTATTGATTTAATAAACTATTAATTGTTGTATAAATAATTAAAAAATATATTATTAATCATAAAATTATAAATTATAAATAATAAAATATTAAATTAAAATAATAAAATAAAATAAAATAAATTTAGTAAATAAAATATTTCATAAAAACATATTATTAGTCATATTAATTAAGAGCATAATGCAAAAAAAAATACTTACAGTGAAGGTTATTAATGGAAAGTGAAATTTTTACCGCAGAAGTAATTTTCTACCGCAATCCTCTTTCTGTTTATTGGTTTCTACGATAACACTGCACTTTTCTCTAACTTCTGATTATTTACCGCATATCTAAACATATGATTGTGTTTAAAAACTGCATTAAATAAGTACTTACTTTTACTGTACCGCAGATTCAAACGCAGCTTGAGCCTGGTTATGAAAAATAAAGTTTAATAGATATTTTGTTAAAAATTGAATTTAAGATTTAAAAATTTTGCCCCGCTAATTCCTGGCTCCGCACCCGACCTGCTGGCACTGTAGGTCAACTCCTGGTTAAGTCGCATCTAAAATTGCCAAAGGAGCGAACTGCATGACTACAATAGACCCCTATGTCCCGGCATCTATGAAATATGTAGTACAATTCGGTAAGAAGCTGATTACCAATCATGTAAAAACTTCTACTTATCGTCACTTCAAATTCTGATATTCAGTTTCATTTCATACACTAACAACTATGTACTCTTTGCTTTTATTGGTAACAAATTTAGGTTTGCTATATACAGACGGCAGTTGGTAGGGTAAACTTCTCTGTAGTAGTGATAGTACATTGCTGAACACCATCTTCATGGAATCTGAAGATGAGATCTCGTATTATTGTTTCCTCTACTTCTCGACCCTTTGAACCTTACTCTGTCGTGGACCCAGAAATAAAATCCGTAGCTCCACACGCTAAGCCAGCTAAGAGAGCACATTTATAGTCATGAATGAATTCTAATTAAGTACACACTGTTCTGGTCCCCTCTCAGTACTCTCTGCTTCTTCCCATCTTGCTTGGCTTCTTCTTTACTGTATAACTCTCTCTTGCAGGGTTGGTGAATGGTGTTATGTATGCATAAATATATAACATATGATCAGAACATTTAACAACCATGAATTCAGTGTCCATGGTTTAGCTCTATCTCTTTCTCTCTGCAAATATATATAAAGCTTCATGCAGAGAAACTGTAGAGTCCATGTAGTGAAAGTGACAAAGCCTAATATATATGTTTATTTTCCTTCTTTCACTTTACCTATCACGGATGAGAGTTTTGAAAACTAAGAATAAAAAAGGACAGCACGTGAGCTCTTTAGATGAAAAAAGTCGTATGCATCAAAATCGAAGCAAATAAGATGCATGTTATCTTGTGATTGGCGTATGTGCGTGTGCAAGAAAAAGAGACAGAGAGATATGGTGAATAGTGATGAGAAACAGCGAGAGAGAGAAAGGAAGGAAGCTGGTGTGAGGACCAGCAGGGATCAGTGCATGGGGCTCAGATTTCTAAGTTCTACCCAAAATCAGTAATCAGTGCCATTGTCTTCATCGTTTCTCATTTTCCCTCGTTCGCATGGTACCCTGTCTCTTTTCTCTCAAGGTTTGCTTAAACGGTCACTGTTGCTACGGTGACACTTCTTCTGAAGCAATACTGAAAAGGTTAAAGATACAGATAAAGTAAAAGTTATGGATGAGTTATAAACGTTTTTCAATTTTTTTTAAAAAATAAAGGTTTTCAAATTTAAATATTAAATTTTTTTATTATCATTATTTATATTTTATGTATATTTTTCAAAATTAATAAAATCAAAATCATGGATTCATTTCATGGACCTATTAAATGTATATTTTTTTAAATTATATTAAAATTTAGTAAATGTGTAATTAGTTAATTTAATAATACACCACTTCAATATATTAAAAATAATAATATATTTTTCAAAATTAAATCTTAATATTATTATTAAGTTTTGTTCTATAAGAGTTATTTTATTCAATATGTATATATGCTCAGATTAGTCAGTAATGATTAACCCAGAAAAAAGTTTGGAAAATATTAATTGCTTTTTAAAAAATTCAAGTAAAATACAGACCTTTTTTGTGCTTTTATACATGATGAAAGATCTAAAGTTTTTATTTTTAAAAAATTTTGAAATTATTTTTAAAATTTTTATATTAGAATTATTAAATATAATATTTTATTAAAATTTTATCATATTATTTTAATACATTTATTATGAGACTGATTGTTAAGGAATCCGGAAAAACATTTTAACTTAATTTTAATAGTGAATTATATTATAATAAGAAGATATTAATTAACTAAAATTTAAATTTTAAAAGTTTTATGAATGATTTAAATAACAGGAATAAAAATAATAAAAGCCAAAAAATAAAAATTTTCATTAATTTTATTCTAAAAATAAATTTATGGTTTAAATTTACCAAAAATTATATAAAATATATATTCAAAACCTTATAATTTATCAAATTATTTTAATAAATATTTAGTTAGTAAACTCAAGTTAGCATTACGCCTTCTTATGTAATAAAAGTGAAATATTAGAGTACTTATGCTGGAAATATTTAGAGGACGTGCTAATTTCTAGCCGATGTTGTCAATTGATTTAAAAGAACTTCCTTTTACGATGAAATTTAGTACTTAGGGGGATCTAAATGGTTCACCTTTGATTGCAGTTTTGGTAACTTTTAATATTGTAACAAGTAAATGATTCTAACTGATTAAGAATTACCTATATTATATACATGCCTCTTCACACCGATCTTTAAATTGGTATAGGAAAAATATGCTAAGGTTAAAATTATGGTTCAATTTTTCAATAATTTTAATTGTAATAAAGGGACCCCTAGTTCTTTTTTTTTTTTTTGGTCCACGAGATGTCTTAGGAGGGTCCCAATTATGGGAAGGCGCATTTAAGTCATCCATATCTGAATTAATTCTCGCTTACACCGAATCAGTCCATAAAGAATAAAGTACTAGTCAAACAGGTCTATCCATTTCCAAAACTCGAACTCGAGACTTCTGGTTAAGGGATGAAAGTACCGAACTACTTACATCAACCATATTTGATTAAAGGACATCTTGTTCTTATCACATATTCGTTTTAGATTAAAGACCATATTGCATTTTTAACAATAAAATATATATTTATGCTAAACACTAATGTTGATATAAGTTTGATAGATCAATATTTTAATCATATTTTAGCCCTCATCCAAATTTTGATTTTGAATTTATTTCTTCACTATATGTTGTTCAATTTTTATTATTTTATGGTATATTAACAAAGTTGTAGTTTATTAATTTAAAAATTTTGATAGTCATTATAATAAACAACAATATATTTGTTTACATCATCTTTTAACACTTCCTCATAATGATGCGTCCACATTTCTTAGACATTTGAATCATTTTCTAAACCTCTCTTCAGCTTTTGGTTTAAATGATTTTTTAATCTCTTAGTAGGTATTGTTGCGTTGTTGGTTTCCTCCTTTTAAGTTTGGATTAGTTAGGCCTACTTTCGTTATTAAAACAAATAACCCTTCACGAAGATTATGATCAAACAGTTTAATCCCAACAATTTTTTATTTCCGCAAAATCAAGCAGAACATAAGTGACCCACATTTTGAAATGTTGATGAAGAAGAATTTTAAGGCTTTCAAAGTTAGCATTATTCGTGCTTTATCTCCTTACTTTCAACTAGAAAGGACATCTTTTGAGGTAATAGAAATTGTTCAAGTCGATGTCAAAGTGAAAGGAAAGCTAACTACCAGACATCAACTGGTGAAAGTTGATGGGTGAGGAAAATGCGATTCTTTAATCCAAGTTAATGTACACTTGCTAGCTAGGAATGTAGGGTCAAAGCATCTTTCACATAGAATCAACTTGAAGAAGTTTGACGCGACTTTTGGGCCTAATAAGATATGTTTTAGGAACCTAGGAAATTTGTAAACAGAAACAGGCCTGGGAAGCTTGACTACCGTTTGTTAATTAGCCTAGTGGCAGAGGGACGAATCAAGATCTGAAAAATGAAAATAATTTAGAATAAATTATACTAGGCTTTCTTGTAATTTAATATTTTTATTTCAATTTATATTTTTAAAAAACTATAATTTATTTTCAATTATTTTACTATTCAATTGGCTATACTTTGTTAAGTTTTTTTCTATTCATAAATTTTGAACAGCATTATATTTAAACAATTGTATTATGTTATGTGTGAAATAATTAATCAATACCATAAGAAAATAAGTGATAATTTTGAAAATATAAAAATTAAAATTAAAAAATCCAAATACATAAAATCTCGTAGCATTTAACCAAATAATTTATTAACATTATAATGATAAATAAATAACTATTAAAATAAAACTGTTTATCTTTCAGATATCCTTTCGTTATTATCAGTCTTTAAATGTTGTTTATTATCATTTAGATGACATTGGCGATTTGTTTTTCATCACTATTCTCTTAAGAATTAGGCTTGTTACGTACATCTGTAAATAGTTGTAAGCTTGGCTAACTAAATTTAATTTTAAGTGTTAATTTTTGTATTTTCTATTTCTTTCTTTCATAATATTTTAATTTTTACAGTTGTTAGGAATTTATAAAACTAAACTCAAAACGTTAACCTACTTAGAGTTATTAACAGAATTTAATTAACAAATTGAAAAAATGAAGACAATTATACTTTCTAGTAACAATCACGTTAAATAAATGGTGTACCCCATATTATGATTATAATTATACACGTATCGATCTTCTTCAAAGTTCATATCAGAAGCGTTGGTAATAATAAATATTTAGTAGCAGTAGCGGAGATGAAATGTCTATAAATATTAGAGTGAAGTTGGGTTGGGCCAAACCTAGCGAATCTTACAACGGGAATTCTGGAAGTTAAGGTGGAAGCAAACTAAACTCGACTACTTTGTTTCAACTGAAACAGACGCGTTCCTGAGATGGCTAGAATTGAAGAAACTCTTGGAGAACTTGTTACAGAAGAGGACAGGGTGGTGAAGCATGCGTTGGATGTTCTTCTCCCAGTTAGCACCACCTATGGAGGAGGTACATTGATTGCGAACCATGTCCTCTTCTTTTCCCTTGCAGAGGCAACCTTATTGGAAAGATATTGTCTTTGTTGGCATGCACATGGCTGTTATCACCGCTGATCCTAATGAGTGGATTTGATTCTACATTTTTCTTTTTTAGCTCTTTTGTTGATATTGTAATTTAATAATTTCTGCTCTGTGAACTGGGTTTGGATAGGATTTTTTGTCGGAATTTTGATGATTTTGCAGTTTGAGGTTACATACGTTTCGTCGTTCTTGTGCGTCTTTACAATTTGTTTTCTTGATCTTGCATGACCGTCGAAGTTTTTAACGTTAGGATTTAGGTTTATCCGTTTCAAGAGAATAAACAATTTGGGAGGGTTTTGCTTTTTCTGTCATTGAGATACTCATTTTATCTAAATTTTGGCATGTTAGTGATACAAGCATTTATTGTTGAAAGCATCCCCAAATTTCATACCCCTAGTTCTTTCTTGGATACAACGAAACTATGATTTTGTATTAGTTCCGGATGTGTTTGCAGGAGTTTGATCCTTTCTCACTAAGCATTGATGGGGATCCTTTCTGTTAAACTTTCCGGTCTTTCTTTCCGGATTAATCTAAGCAATATGATATGTTCACACTTCATTACATATTCTGGATTGTGAAGCAGCTTTAATTTATTAATTTACATTTTTATGGGTAGTAAGTAACTTTAATATATTTAGAGAAAGAGAATAATTTTAAAAAAAGAATTAACACGAATTGAGTTTAGTAGTATATATATATATATAAGAAAATTTAAATTATTTATCTAAATTAGTAAAGGATTTTTATACAAAGACTAATGAATATTTAAGATATTTAGTTTATTATGATCATACATACATGTAAATTGTTAGAAAATTGGAGTAAGATTTCATCTCATACACAGTGGAAGAAAAATAAAAAATTTTGTTGAATTTCTTGAATATCAAAATCACTTTAATCTATAACTTGATTAATGTATAAACACAATAAATTATAAATCTAAATATTTATTTTATTATAAAGTTTGATTCCTTTTCTTATTGCTACTCCCAAATTGAATTTTAAACTAGTTTCATCACCTTAATGTAATTGTATAAACTTCTGACCTTTAACAATATCCACACAAATTAATTCAGAAAACTCCACAAATAGTTTAGAGAGGAGTAAGTAAGAAGTGTTATATCCTATAAAATCTATATCTAATTAGGGTTTGA
>JANQBM010000001.1:23742069-23756432 GCA_025594535.1 Erythroxylum domingense | reverse complement strand
AAGACATTTTATCGAACACTTCATACGCAATATGTATAATCTCAATATAACCAAACATTCACGTTTAACACTAAAAACATGCTTTTTTTGTAGAAATAATACACTTATAAGAGAGTTTACCTCAAACAACGCACGATGAGTAAGACAATAATCGAAAAACAATCGGAAAACGCGAGAGAAGGAGTCGAAAAACTCTGGACCGAATGGTTTGTGAGGAGAGAAGAGAAATGAAGGCGCGAGGGGAAGGGAGGGGGTCGGCGCCCGACTTATAGTCGCTGGATTACCGACGGAACATAACATTACATCGGTAATCTAGGTTTCCAGACGATGCAACTGCCGATAGTTACTGACGAACAAGCTCATTCCGTCGGTAAAAGAGCGGCAATTTAATAAGGTGGAAACTCAAATACCGACAAAAAAATAATTCCGTCGATAATCTAGGTTTTCCTGCAGACAGTTACCGACGGACACACAACATTCTGTCGATAAAAGAGTAGCAATTTAACCCGGTGGAAACTCAAAAACTGACGGAATAATAATTCCATTGGTAATCTAAATTTCCCTGGAAACAGTTACCGACGGACACAAAATATTCCTTCGGTATACTAGGGTTATCTAAACGAATCGTGGACAAAGATGCCGACAGTTATTGACAGAAACTTTATTCCGTCGGTGATTAATGCTTATCATCTCGTCTTCATCGAAACGACGACGTTTGTTAACAATTTGCCAACGGAAGGAGCTATCCATCGATAAATGAGCTACCAGATATTGCGACGGAATAAACTTCCGTCAGTAAATGAAAGCTTTGTACTGACGGTAAATTAATCCTCGGTAAAGCGGCGAAGCAATTAAATTGCGGGAACAGTTCCAGCATTTTTTTCCAATGCCGTGAGTTTTGGCGTTACTATATGCCGTTGGAGATTTTGCGCCAAAGTTTTCCCTACAGTATTACCGACGGATGTATTTTCCGTCGCTAAATCACCGTATTTTTTGACAGAATATTTACCTTTCGTCGGGAAGTTCATTTCGTAGGAAATATTCATCTATCGGTGTGGGGATCATGTTCGCATTAAGCAGCGTGGTCTAAGATAAAGTGTGGGGATTATGTTCGCATTAAGCATCTTGGTCTTGACGTACTTTTATTGCATAATTAGTAAGTCAATTTTAGTTGTTGTAACTTGTAACTGTGATTCCAAGAAAATACTATAAGGGCCAAGGTCTTTGACTACAAAATAAGATTGAAGTGCATAAACAACTCCTACCACCATTTTATTAGAACTACATATCAAAACAATGCCACCTACATATACAAGACAAAAAATATGAGATTTGCAGTTAATAAAAATAAAAAGAGAAGGAACGGTATTAGAAGCTTTAAAAATGAATGAAAGTAATGCTTCTTTAAGATAGTGGAACCAACTTCGTGAAGCTTGCTTAAGACCATAGAGAAATTTATGCAATAAGCATCCAAGATGGGGCTAATTTTTGTCAACAAAACTGCAAGGTTGAGACATATAAACCTATTTATGAAGTGAACTATTAAAAAAGCTTTTGAAACATCATGTTGTCTAATACATTAATTTTTAGTAACAACAATGCTTAAAATAAATCTGATTGTGGCAAGACAAATAGTAGGACTAAAAGTAGCATTATAGTCAATTCCGGGTTATTGAAGAAATCCCTTAGCAATCAAACAAGCTTTATAGTGTGAAATTGTTCCGTTAGGATTCTGTTTGATGTGATACGCCCACTTGCACCTGATAAGAGTTGTTGTTTAAGAAGCTAGTACTAAGTCCCACATTTTGAGCATATAAGGGCATTAAATTCCATAGTCATTGCGGCAACTGATTTAGGATCTTTTGTAGCTTGGGAATAGTTTGTAGGTTCAGTAACTTAAGCTTAAAATTGTCTCGGTAGGGGATAAGGAATTCTTCCAAGAACATATGAGCATTGGGTGCATTGAACTAGTTTGTTTCGATTGTGAATTATAAGTAGAAAGGTCAACATTCAAGGACAGTTCAAGTGACTCTTGATAAATTATAGGTTGTGAATTATCTTGGTCTAAGAGCTTATCAGAGGAGCCATGTGAATTTTCAGGAAGAAGGAAGTTGGACATGTCATCATATGGAATCATGTTTGTTTGTTAAAAAGTTGGTGAAGTAAGTCTTTGAGATCGTGGGGAAGGTTGGTGAACTAAATGTGTGCGACATGTTGACGGTCTAGAAGCTAGTACTATAGGTACCAATAACGGAGTTGTTGCTACTAGCTCCAATTTCGTTAATATTGGCAATACTGAATTTTGTTGATGACCGTTGGTACTTGTAAATGGAAAAAGATTCTCATTAGCGAGAAATGTACACTTTATTAGTGACAATGTCAAAACATCTGTAGCCTTTTTGTAATTTACTATCTTCTAAAAAGAAACACTTAACAAAGCATGGTTCCAATTTATCCTTATTATAAGGCCGAAGCTAAAGATAACACAAACAACCAAAAATCTGCAAAAAGAATAATTAGGCTTCTTATTAAATAGAACTTTAAAAGGAGATTTATTACGCATTAAAGGTGTAGGAAGTCTATTAATAATGTAATTTTACCGCGTCAAAAATGAAATTCCAATATTTAAATGGAACAAAAGCATTGTGCATCATGGATAAACCAGTTTCAACAATATGTCGATGATTTTATTCGGCACATCCATTTTGGTCAGGTATGTGTGGATATGAAAGATGATGATTAATTCCATTTTCATCAAGATGTTGGTGTAAGGCTTGATACTCTCCCCCCTTATTAGATTGAAAGGTCTAAGTCCTTTGATTAAAAAATCTTTCATTAAAGTATTGAAATTTAATGAAAATATTTGTGGGTTCTGACTGGTAGTGAATTTAGTAAATCAAAGAATATTTACTAAAATGATAATGGAATAAAACATAGTATTTGTTTCCACTAACTGATTCTTGTAGGGAAGGTCCTCATAAATCACTACAAATCAATTCAATTGGAGCATTTGACTTATGAGTATATAAAGAAAAAGATAATTTATAAATCTTACTAACACTACATCCATGAAAAATTGATTAAACATAATTAAAGAAAGATAAGTTATTATTCCTAAGAACTTGATGCACTATTTTAATACTAGCATAACCTAGACGTTGATGCCAAGTAGAAAGGTCTACTAAAGCTTTAAAACTCTTGGTGATGAAGGAATCGACATTGGCAAAGTATAAATGCTATTTTTACTCTCTCTATAATAAATTACTTGCCTTGTCATCAAATCTTTAACAAGAAAACAATTGTTAAAAAATTTAATAAAGGTCCAATTATGCGTAGTCAAAGCATAAATAAATAATAAAATTTGATGGGCCTTTGAAACATTTAATATTTGAGATAAATTAAGAGGACAATTATTGAAATATGTAGTAGAACTTCATATAGGAGAGATGGGTAAGGTGTTATTGTCACCAATAATTACTTCCTCAAGATCGTCATATTCTGAATGAATGGAGAGGTTGTTTAATTTTGTTATGAAATGGTGTGTAGCTCCAGAATCAAGTGTCCAACTGTTGGTTTGTGTTGAAGATAAAGGATGCTACTTGAGACATTTACTTTGTTTCAAGTAAACCTTCCTCAGTTGGAAACTAATGTGAGTAATGCCTTATGCCCTTACAATTATGGCAAATGATTGTAGATAAGTCCACAATTTGCTTATCATATGAAATGTTGCATGATTGGTTCTGAAATTGAGAATTCATAGGTCAATTGATAGTTTATCAACCTTGAGTTACTTTACCTATTCAGTTCTTGCATCCTCTACCATATCCTTGCCTCCCTTTTGCTCGAGAATTCTTCTTTGCTCCAAAATTCAGTCACACTAAGAGAGTCAAAAAATTTTGCTTCTTATTGAAGTTGCATCTCTTTTCTAATTAAAAGCTTGTAGCATCAAATGACACAAATTGTAATTGTGCTTCAATAGCCTAAACAAAAGGACAATAAGCCACTCTAAACCCATCCATTATGTAATTTACTAGATCATCCTCTACCAAAGGACTTTCGAGGACTGCTAGCTGATCCGCCATAAGCTTAGGGTGCTATATATATGCAGTGATTGAGTCATTCCCTCTTTACAAGCTAATTATTTATTGTTTAAGCTGTCAAATTTGAGCTTGTGATCCAGATGCATAGGCCGTTGTAGGCCTTTTCCAGGCACATGCAATGTTAACCCCAACAATCTGCTACAGTAATTGTTAAGATACAAAGCTTACAATCCAACTCAACACAAGTTGATCATTACAAAGCAAACAATAAAACTTTTCATTGAGTTTACCATTCATTTCCGGAGGTGGATGATGGACATAATCATCAATGTGTTCTACTAGGTTGTAAACATGTAGCGTTGGTATGAGTTGTATTTTCCACAGCAAATAACTTATAGAACTTAGTATCAATGGAAACTGTTGTGAAATGTTGGGAAAAACAATTGATTGGTTTTCAATGGGGGAAATAGGGACAATTGAAGTGGTTGTGCCTGATGTTGTCATGATTTTTATGATAAGAAAGGGAAAAAAAAAGAGGAACAGAAGAGCTAAAGGAAAAAGGAACAATAAAAAAGTTTGCTTAGTAAAGAGGCTTTATAGCTCTGATACCATGAAATGACTTAAGCTTACTTTACCAATATAGTAAGTACAATGATTGCATTAAATACTATAGAAGTACATTAACACTATACTAATTTGTTGAAATTATATAGATAGAGAGCTATTGGGAATATATTTACAAACATCTACATATTATCTACAAGTTAAACACATCAAATATGTAGGCGATAGAGACCAAGTGGGATAAGAATGTCACAAATTATGTACAACTTAAACATAAAAAAATATAAGAGATAAAGATAACTATGACACTTTTAGAAGGATACAATTTCCATATTATATATACATAAAGCTAAAGTCTCAAATTGCACATAATATTATGCTATCAAGATCATTAAATATATGAAAGTATTCTCATATGTAATAATGATGATAATTATCATTCAGATTTTCACTGCTCGTTGATTATATGAAAAAGATGCATTTACAACTTCATATACTTTGCTTGGTGTCTTCTTGTCTAAGGAAGTTTGTCAATAAGGTATAGCTGAAGCTTCACTGAGAAAGGGTTAACCTGCCCTTAAAGTCAAGGGTATAAGAAATTCTAATTGGAGCTGAGGATTCATTGTCACTTGAAGTTGGTTGTGTATGCTTTTTTTATTTTTACTACTCATTTTTGTAGTTTACAAATGATACAGTAGTTATATAAAAGTTTTAATAGTTATTGATGAGATGTTTTAATATTACAGTGATGTTTTTTATTTGTATTTGATAGTTATATATAACAATCAAAATGTAAATATTTATAATCAAAACCTTTAAACTTCCTAAATTTTTACTTCAATAATGACTATTTAAGTTTGTATATATTGGATATGCTATATTACCTTCTTTATAACATAAGTATTTATTGTGGTAATTATATCTATAATGTAAAAGATGGAAAATTAAGCAAATATTATGAAATAGAAACCTTTGTTGATGCTAATTCCAAATTGGATATTAATTAAGTTTAAACGAAAATAGGATGATA
This sequence comes from Erythroxylum domingense, assembly GCA_025594535.1. Taxonomy (NCBI): domain Eukaryota; kingdom Viridiplantae; phylum Streptophyta; class Magnoliopsida; order Malpighiales; family Erythroxylaceae; genus Erythroxylum; species Erythroxylum domingense. The sequence goes on along the minus strand of JANQBM010000001.1, from coordinate 23,750,798 downwards.
GAAATGCAAAGAATGCAATTTAAAAAATAACATAGTTTAGTTTATTTATATTTTTTAATTGGTATAATTATGTAATTTAAGTTACTTTTATGGTTACTCTCTTATGTTCTAAATATTTATTTATCAATACCCAATTTCACGTATGAATCGATGATTTGGTGCTACTCTAAGTATCTTATGTGATTATTTTCATTTCACACCACCTAAAAGCCATAAACTTTCCTCAATTTTAAATAATTAATTGATTTTATTGATGTATATTTTGAGCAAGCCTCATATATTATTGAATATCATTCAATCCTTCATAATAATTGTATACATAACTTCATTAATAAGATGGATAGAAAAGGAATAACCTAATTAAGGAACAATGATTCTAGAGTATTCATTATGATGGATCTTTTTTAATAAAAAAAGAATTATGACCTTAAGGTTATAAGAATATAAGGTTTACTAGGAATATATAATTTATCGTAAATATATTTGTATGCAATAATAGTGATGGATTGTAATTATAATAGAATAGCATCAAATTATCTTATATATAAATAAAACCAAAGTCTCAAATTTCACATAATAGCTACATTAAACAGAAGGTTAAACATAAAAGGTTATTCTTATGTTATAATAATGATGTTTTGTCATTTGTATTTCACTTGTCATCGAACACATGAAAAAGATGGATTGACACCTTCATATGCTTTTCTCAATATCTCATTCAAGGATGTTTGCTAATAAGTAGAGCTAATGCTTTATTGAGAAAGGGTTCACCATTGTTTAAAGTCGTTGGTCTAAGCATTTCTAGTTAGAGTTTGAGTGTAGACTTTATGGCATATGTACAAATCCTATATTGGAGAAACACATAAATGGAGAGCCTCCTTAAGTTATAAAAGGAGGGCTCCTTTACTTTTGTTTAACATCCCAAAATTGCCTATCTTTCCTTAAGACAAAAAATTCTCTCTCTCTTTGTAATATTTCACTTGTATTATTTCTTAAAATAGTGAAATATTAATTTATAAGTGTTCGAGGAAGTAGGCATAATTGGTTGAACCTTGTTAAATTATGATGTTCTTTATTTGTCTATTTAATAGCTATTATCAAGTATAGTTTTAGTGAATTATTGTGTTATTAAATTACATGTCTATGAAAATTATGCCTAAAGAGATTGAGTTTTAAGTGGGACCGTATGTGACCCCTCTAATTTTTCTTGGGAATTAATCTTGTGTGATTTTACAGTACAACCGTTCATACTCTATTCACTGACACAATAGTACTCGAGGTGAATTTGTTATTATTGGTGGAAATTAACCTAAGTTTCCACAACAATTGGTATCAGAGTCAAAGTTTCTTCTTAGTATGCTTTGTGGTTGCAACGTAGTCTGATCTTCCATATCAGAAAAGATTTCCTTAGGCTTTTGACATTATGTATCAACAGCAATTAAATAGAAATTGTATTAGAGATGACAGAAGACAAAAAAAATTCCACACCATCCACGTCGACTGCTTCTTCCTTGTCCATTCTAGTGAGAACTGCAGTATCAAATGCATGATTTGTGATGGAGATTTTTGATGGTACAGATCATTTCGGCATGTGGCAAAGTGGGGTTCAAGACTCTCTTTTACAGTAAGTTCTTGACATTGCCATTGAAGAAAAGAAACTAGATGATGTTGAGGAGAAAGATTGGATGATTATAAATCATTTTTTCATGTAGTAAAATTCGATCGTGTCTTTCCAAAGAGCAAAAGTATGCTTTCTTGAAAGAAACTTTTGCATATAAATTGTGGAACATATTGGGAGAAAAATTCTTGAAGAAAATGGTCAGAATAAACTCTTTATGAAGAAGAGACTGTTTCATTTCTCTTATGTTTCAGTTACCAATATAAATGCTCATATCACCAGTTTTAATCAGTTAGTTACTAATTTAATGAATTTGGATGTGACATTTGAAGATGAAGATATGACTTTGATGTTATTGGAATTCTTTCCTGAGGAGTTTGAATTTCTTGAAACTACTCTACTTCATTGGAAGGATATTGCGTCTCTTAGTGAAGTTACAATTGCTTTGTACAGTCATGAATTGAGAAGGAAGACAAAGGAAAAATGTACAAGTGGAGCATTAGAAGCTTTGGTGATCAAAGGTCGTTCGCAGAGCTAGACTAAAGGAAAGAAAGAGATCAAAGTCGAGGCCCAAATTAAGCAAAGATGAATATGCCTTTTGTTAGAAAAAAGGGTACTGGAAGAAGGATTGTCCTACGCTAAAAAATAAAAGCAAACCTGATAAAGGAAAGGTCGTAACAGATTCAAATATAATTGAGTGTAATGATGAAGACTCAAGTTTTTCACTTTTTATTACGCCATCAACTAACTCTTATAGTGCATGACTGCTTGATTCAGGATGCAGTCATCATATATGTCCCAATCAGGATTGATTCTATGATTTTAGAAAACTAGAAGATGCAATTGTTTACACAACAAATGAATTCCCTCTTACCACAGATAGGATTGGTCCCATCATTTGAAGAATTAAGATGGATCAATCAGAATATTGACAAATGTTCGTTATATGCTGAGTCTATCAAAGAATCTCATTTCTGTAGAGGCCCTAGAAGAAAAAGGTATTGAGGTGGTAGCAAAATATGGAGTGATGAAGATCATCTCTGGTGCACTTGTGGTATTAAAGTGAGTACGGAAGAATAATAGATTGTACCATTATTTGGATACTATTGTTATTGGAACAACAGCAGCAGTAGTGGCTTCTAATGATGAGAAGGTGTTAGAAGTAACCAATTTACAGCATATGCGCTTGGGGCATGCAGGTGAAAAATCCTTGAATCTCTTAGTAAATAAAGGATTGTTGAAAGAGATGAAGACTTTCAAATTGAATTTTGTGAGCATTGTGTCAAAGGGAAGAAGAAAAGGGTAAAATTTGGAACAAGAATCCATGATATCAATGGTATTTTGGATTATGTTCACTATGATGTGTGGGGATCTTCTAAGATAGCTTTTCTGGTAGGAAAACACTATTATGTAACCTTTTTTGATGATTTTTTCCGGAGAGTATAAATGTATACTGTTAAGACTAAGGATGAAGAGCTGGGAGTTTTCTTCATAATGGAAGAAGATGGTGGAAACCTAAATTGACAGAAGGATCAAGCAATGGTGGGGAGTACAGGAGTGATCCATTTTTAAAAGTCTGTGAAGATGAAGACATTGTCAGACACTTCACAGTTAGGGATACACCGCAACAAAATAGGATGGCATAATTTATGAACCAGACATTGCTGGAGAAAGTTTGGTGTATGTTGTCCAATGCTGGATTGGGCAGAGAAATTTTGGGTTGAAGCTGTTACATATACTTGCCATTTTGTCAACCGCTACCATCTAGTGTTATTGGTGGTAAAATGCTATTGGAGAAATGGTTTGGAAAACTTGTTATAGATTATGATTCCTTACATGTGTTTAGTTCCACTGCATATTATCATGTTAAGGAGTCAAAGTTGGATCCACAAGCAAAGAAATTTTTTTTATGGGGATCACCTTTGATGTGAAAGGATATCATCTTTGGTGCCCAGAGTCAAGAGAAAATAATTTTTAGGTACCATGTTAAGAATGGTGAAAACTGAAAATATTATGCAGACAAATGATATTCTAAAACAAATGGAGTTTGAAAGAAAAATTATTACCCCAGCAAATGATAAAGCAAGTGTAGAAACTCTTATGGTAGAAGAGGAGTCAGATGAAGAAGAGGTTCCAACGCAAGAACCTCAACAACAACAATTGCCAATTTCATTTAGAAAGCCAAAGAGGAACACTCAAGTACCTGCTCGTTATGTTAATATGATGGCTTATGCATCTACAATTAAAATTGATGACAATCCTACTACTTATAAGGAAGCCTTCTGAAGTTTAGAAGAAGATAAGTGGAGGATAGCCATGAATGATGAAATACAATCCCTTTATAAAAATCAGACGTGGAAGCTAGCTAATCTCTTGAAGGAAAAGAAGGAAATTGGATGCAAATGGGTATATGCAAAAAAAGATTGATTTCCTAATAAGAATGATGTTCGCTATAAAACAAGCCTGGTGGCTAAAGGCTACACTCAGGTAGAGGGAATTGACTATAATGAAGTTTTTCCTCTAGTTGTAAAACATTCCTCCTTTCGAATTTTGTTGACTTTGGTAGCATAATTTGGTATGGAACTAGTTTAATTAGATATAAAAATTATGTTTTTACATGGAGACTTAGAGAAGGAAATCTATATGACTCAACCTGAAAGTTTTTATGTTGTTGGAAAAGAGAAAATGGTGTGTAGGCGTGGAAAATCATCGTATGGATTGAAGCAATCTTCGAGGCAGTAGTACAAGCGATTTGACAAGTTTATGATAGGGCAGAAGTACACAAGAAGTAAATACGATCACTCTGTGTATTTGCGCAAGCTACAAGACAGATCCTACATATATCTTCTTCTTTATGTTAATGATATGTTGATAGCTTCCAAGAGTTTGACAGAGATTGAGAAATTAAAGACTCAGTTGAACAGAGAGTTTGAAATGAAGGATCTAGGTGAAGTTAAGAAGATTCTCAAAATGAAGATAAGCAGAGATATGGCATTAGGGAGAATTGGTTTTACTCAAAAATAGTATCTAAGATAGGTAATAAAACGTTTTGGCTCGAATAAAAAGCCAAAGCCTGTCAGTACTCTGCTCGCTCCTCATTTCAAGCCCAATGCATTTGTCTCCCAAGAATGATGTAGAACGGGAATACATGTCAGAAGTACTATATACAAATGTTAATAGTAACTTAATGTATGCTATGGTGTGTACAAGACTCAATATTTCATAGACAGTTTGGGTTGTGTACAAATATACTACCTGGAAAGGAACATTGGCAAGTTTTGAAATGGATTCTACGGTACATTTTGAACACTGTAAATGTTGGTTTGGTATTTCAGCAGGATAAGCAATACAGTCTGTGTAGTTGGATATCTTGATTCTGACTATGCCAGTGATTTGGACAAATTGGCTTCAAGGATTGGTTGGTGAATTAGGGGTTTGAAATAAGCATATCAAAGTGTATTGTGATAGTCAGAGTGTTATCCTTTTAGCAAAGAATCAACTTTACTATGCAAACGAAGCACATTGATGTCTGTTATCACTTTGTACGAGAGGTTCTAAAAGAAAATAGAGTAGCAATCCAGAAGATAAGACCACTGAAAATCCTGCTGATATGTTGACAAAAGTGATAACTACGATCAAGTTCTAATATTGTTTGGACTTGATCAATATCGCTAAAAATTGAAGATGGGCACTTTGAAGCATATTTGGAGACATTACCGAAGATGGTTTCACTTGTAAGAGGATTTTTATAATAAAGATTTGAAAATATGCCAATGTGGAGAATTGTTGACTTTGTGGCATATGTAAAAATCTCATATTGTAGAAACACAAAAATGAGAGAGCCTCCTTAAGCTATAAAAAGAGGGCTTCTTCACGTTTGTTGAACATCCCAAAATTGCCTATTTTTTCTTAGGACAAAAAATTTTCTCTCTTTGAAATATTTGACTTGTATTATTTCCTTGAAATAGTGAAATATTAATAGTTTAAAAGAAAGTAGGCATAATTGACTAAACCTTGTTAAATTCGGATGTTCTTTATTTGTCTATTTAATTGCTATTATTGGGCATAATTATAGTAAATTATTATGCTATTAAATTATATGTCAAGGAATATCCTATCTAGGAAGATTAGGTTTTAATTGGGATCGTTTATGACTTCTCCAGTCTTTTCTGAGAATTTACGTGGTATGATTTTACAATACAATTGTTGATACTCTAGTCACTGACGCAATAATGCTCGAGGTAAATTTGTCATTATTAACAAAAATTAACTCGAGTTTCCACAACATTGAGAGTGTACGCTTTTCTAGTTTTTACTGGTCATTTTTGTATTTGACAAATGGTACAGCGGTGATATAAAGGTTTCAATGGTCATTGATGAGATGTGTTAGTACCATAGTAATGTGTGTTACGTTAGTGAAAAAAATTCAAAATTTTAACGTAGTTAATGCTAATAGTTAGTAATTATGTGTACAGTTGTTTGTAAAATGCTTCAATATGTTGTAGAACAAAAAGTTACTAAAATAATTATTATGTTATCCAAATAACTAATAAGTTAAATATTAAAATTCACATCAAGAGTTGTAATGAAGTTATACTTATCCAGTGAAAATAGATCAATCAAGTAGCGTTACTTCTTCTTAGACAAAATAGAAAGAACCCAAATCTCATTTCCACGGAGAACAAAACCAGAGAACCAGTAGCTAGGTGTTGATTCTTAAGTTTGAGATCTTCCCACTTGCCATATAACCCTTGTACACAAATTCACCAAGTAGGGAAAAGGACAACTCTTGAGCAAGTACAAATCGAACACGACATCATCGAATAAGGACAAGTTCATCGTTGTCGTGGTTGAAATAGTTTTGCGACAGGCAATTGTTGCTGGATCGGAAGAAAGTCAAACTCGAACATACGGAAACCATTACAATGTCGATTTGTTACATTTTACAACGATAATATCCTATGTTTAGTCCCACTCTGAGAACAAGCTTAGCTGTTGCCATTTTGTGCAATGTGATATTATCGAAGCTTTCTCGATAGTTTACTTGTCATTGATGCTTATTCTATACTTGCTTCTAGAGGTATTATACCCATTTGTCAAAACTTTGGATGAGCATCTTCGTTGCATAGGCCTTAACACAAAAACTTAACATTATTGTATCGGGCTGAAATTTGACTTGGGTTACGTCGAGAGATAATAAAGCAAACCATAGGTTGCATCTGATGCTTCTGATTGGTTGTCTTCTATAATGACATTTTTGAACTAAGTATAAATATATATATCAATCAAAACGAATCACCAAGGCTTCTCTTCCTAGCTTTTGCTTCTCTGTATTAATAAAAACTTATCACCAAAACTTCCTTCGGGGATTGGCTACTGATCATATGTTTAGTTTACTGGTCAGAAAAGTCCAAGCTGCAGATATGCAAAACCCCTTGAGAACAAAGAAAGGCGGAGCAAGATTAGTGAAAGATCGGATACAACCAAAGTCTTCACCATCAGGCAGGACTGACAAACATGTGGTCATAGTTATGGATGGTCTCAAAGAATTCAGTGCAGAGCCACTTCAATGGGCGTTAGAGAATGTGGCGTCCGCCGGATGCCAGGTCACCCTCCTCGGTGCGATGCCTTGGCTTAATATTCCTTGTGAGTATATTGCTTAAACCTTTATTTAAAGTGCCATATAGCGCTTCGCAAGTGACTTGAAATGATATTGTTTTTATTCCTAGAGTTCTGTTAAGAATAGCTGACTGGGATTTGAAAGAGCAAGTGGAGTAACCTTGTTCTCGTTGTCTGTCTTGTATATCTGGTCTACAGTATCCACAAAGACGTTGCAAGATGTTTGGTCTGGGGAATTTGAAGAACTATCTGCTTCAAATGAAAATGGTGAACTGAGGAGAGATGCTAGGTATCAGAAACTTCAAGAGGTGCTGGACCTCTGCCAAACATTTGGGGTATATCCAAGGAAACTCTTCCTCCTGAAACAGATGTAGCTTTTGATTCAACGATCTTTCGATGCAGGTTGTCCCACAAAAAGAGATCATAATGGGGTTTCCTTTGAGAACGTTGGTGGTAGAAAAGATCACAAACCTCCACGCCACATGGGTGGTCTTTGACAGGCAAGAAAAGCTTAACGAATTGTAACCTTGTCATAGTTGTTGATTAAGTTAATTATTCTCCGACAGGTATCAGAGAAAATACAGAGAGTTTTTCGCAGAGAAAATACAATGTAACATGGTTATGATGAATGAGAGTGGAGAGCCCGACATGATTAGAGGGAAGTCAATGATAGGGAAGACTCCAGGTGAATCACCGGCGTCGTAAATGGTGCCTACTCCACAGGTCTTGGTGTCTAAAGATTGGTAGCGGGCTGAGCACTGACGAAGCATGATTGTTAGTATAGGATCTCTTTATTGATGTCACTTGAAGATGCCAACTTCTTTTGTGCTTTCTTTCCCTTCTTGCTTAAATTTTATAGTAATAAGACAACTGAACTACCACCGTTGTGCGTTTTGTGTTACATGAAGTTGAATCCATCGATGTTAATTATGACACGTTCACTATATTCCATGAAGCCGTCTAATTAAGGTAAACATAAATAAAGATGGCAGCCATCTTCCTAGGAAGTTACAGTCAGTCAACCTTGAAACTTCGGAGCATTCGTAAAATGTCTGGTTCCTAAACATTTTTGGTCATCAACTGCCTAAATGGATTAATCATTGAGAAATACTTGGGGGAATAACAAATGATTACAGTGAATTATATGCGGTTTGGTAATATTACAACTTTTTACAATTTCAATCTTTTCGTTCATATTTTTGGGTGTTATTTGATTTACTATTTGGCGTATTATATAAAATCTAAAATCTCCATGCAATTAGACTTTCATGGAAAATTATGTTATAGGTATTAATTACTACGAGGAAGGAACTTTATAGATCATAAACTTAAGGGTTCTATTTCTGTTTTTCTAATTTTCAGTTTTTTATTTCTGTTTTTTTAAATAAAAACAAAAACTTATTTGGTTATTAATGTTAATGTAGTTATATTTTTATCACTAATAATAATTACATATTAGATAAAACTTAAAGATAAATTATTTTTAATTAAA
>JANQBM010000001.1:23719839-23731909 GCA_025594535.1 Erythroxylum domingense | reverse complement strand
TTCATAATCAGCTAGCAAGATCCCTATTGGAGAGGTTCCCAAAGAAAACCAAGCTCCATGAAATAGTTAGTAATGGAAGTTGGTTATTACTTTAGATGAGATTAGACTATTGTCCATTTCTAATTTTAAAAGCTGCGGAGAGACAGACATTTACTTATGGAATGGGGTTCTTGTTTCAGAAATTACTATAAAGGAAGCAAAAAAGTTAAGAGATGGGTCAGCTAATGGAGTGGGATGGTTCCCACTGGTTTGGAACAAGGTCCTTAGGCCTAATGTCAGTTTCCTTCTCTGGCTAATTATGCTGAACAGGCTCAACACATTGGATAAACTAAAGTTCCTATCCTCCCCTAAGACATGTATTCTATGTAATCTGGAGGATGAAACTAGAGAACACCTCTTTTTTGAGTGTGATTATTCTAAAGGAATTTGGGCTACAATCTCTAACCTATATATTACTGGGACTAACCACTGCAGACTCTCTGAGATCCTACAGAAATTATCCCATCTAAAACGCTCTAAATATGATAGAGATATCATATTGGTTTCAGTTGCTACATATGTCCAAGCTGTCTGCACTAAGAGAAATAACAAAAGATTCAGAGAGGAATCTAACTCTCAAATCTCCCTTACAGATCTTACTATTGCTAGTATAAGGGAACAACTGATTATAAATCAGTTGAACTTACACTGCAACAGAGGATTGGCCCTCGCATGGAGAGTTTAGCCTCGTTGGGGTTTCCTAAACCCTTACCACACAAGCAATTTCACAACACATGGGGCCAAATTCAGAACTATTTAATTAGTCGGGTTCCAAGCAATAATCATCTACTTTCTGAAACTACTAAACTTTTTATTCATAAACATTCTCTTTATTATTCAAAGGATTAGTTCAGTACAGCATCAGCAAAAGATTTTCAAGCAGTCTAAAATATTTTAGGGAACTTCTATTTTCAGGTACTTACCTAAAGGAAAGGATAGAGGTTCTTAGTAAGTTTCGGGTCTGAGGCACGCTATTATTCCCTTCTTTTCATCGAAATTAACACAAGAATGTTAGTTGGTAAAGATTTATACGTAAATAAGAGGAGAAGAAGTATCACGAAAAGCTCACCTGATTTGAAAATCGAACCCTCTGATATGAAAATCCCAGAGAAACTCTGTATAATCGGAGGAAATTGTAAAGCCCTAATCGCTAAAAGAATCGTAAGAGGAAGAGGAGTAGTTACCTGAGATCTAAAACTTAAGACGCAACGTCAAGAGAAGGAAATCAAGGGGGAGATACACTGACAGTTATAGATCGAGACAGCTCCCCCCACCCAACTTGGGACATCTCTGAAAGATTCGAAACAATAAGGCTTCGATCTACCTCAAACCACTGAAAGAAATGGTGATACTAAGCTTGAGAAACATACCTGTGTGTAGGTTTCATTAGAGCTGAGTCAGAAAGGAAGCACTCGGGGAGACGCAACATCGTCATCGACATCTCTCGCCCCCACCCCCCAAATCAAGAAACTTCTGTAAGATGCAAGAAAGCAAGGGTCCGTTATACCCTAAGTGATTAAACGATCTTGTGTTTCTTGTAAAGGAGCATCATCGTTTTTAATTTATTGTTGTGTTTGAGTCTCACACACGTGGGAGTGAGACATCCAATGTAAACTCTCTTTATTTTTTAATGAATTTTTAATTTCTCAAAAAAAACATTGGCACCAGCGTCAACCCCAATATTTTCTGTAAGGAGGGACTTTTTGACATAAATAAGGTCTAAACCAAGCTACAAAATGAGACTGGCTACCAGGAACTTGTGTTTAGGCACGAGGTTAAGCTTGAGACCCATGACTTAACTGGCTTGAAACTAATGAAAGTTTATAGACTTTACAACAAAATAAACCTTTGGCGACGATTTCCAAGCTGTCGCTAAAAGTAGGATTTTCACAACAAATTATACGTTTCACATAATCGTCACTAAATTAATATATTTGGCAATGATTTTCACAAATCGTGCAAAAGAATTAACATTTAGCGACGGGTTACCAAAATTGTCGCCAGTGCTGGACCCTTTTGCGACGATTTACATTAATCATTGTTAAAAGTCTACTTTTGGGGACGAAATTGCAAATCGTCGCCAAAAGTTAAAAATAAAGATTTTATATCTTATGTTTTTCTTAGGAAAATTTTGATGAATTTTGTGTGTGATAGTATTCTTAAAAATAATAACATTAAAAAGATAATTTTGTAATGATAAATGTGTTTAATAATCCTAAGGTTAATTGTAATTGACATTTACATGATTTTTCATATTTTTCATTTTCCTTTTTTATAATTTTTTAAATAACTAATGCATTAAAAATCTATAAATTTGTTTAAATCTATGGATTTATGTACAAATGATTCTTTAATGATGCCTATTGTACATAGTACTACACCTCCGTTTATGCAAAAATTTCATGAAAATAGAATGGAGTATCTAAAAATTGTAAAATATTTTCAAAGTTTTAAACATATTGGTGAAAAGCGCATGCGTGGTAGGTAATTTAAATTTTGAAAAGCAAATATTTTTTGGACATAAAAAGATAAACATACCTAAAATTTTAATGTTAATAAGATAAAAAATCATAAATTTAAGTTTATTATTATTCTTAATCATTAATATTTATTGACAATAAAATAATAATAGATATAAATATTGAAATATGATAAGCAATATAATATAATGATATATGGTATATAGGTATTACAAGATGTTAATTAGAAGTTTAACAATTCTTATAGAAAAATAATAAATAAAGTTTCACGCATAATGTTCCATTGAAAAGGAAAAAAAATAATTATTTTTTCGAATTCCAAGTGAAATTAGAGTCGGCAGAAAAGCTAAAGTCGTTTTCAGTGTCTGGATTCCCAAGAAGGTTCTTTACACGTTCTAAGCTATCAATTGAAACAATTAAAGATCTTCCCTCAGGATCCAATTTATTGATTCCCTCTTCCAACAACTTCTTTACTTTAACTAAATTTGCAGCAGATGCAGCCAAAGATTTCTCATATGTAGTATGGATGATAGTATTAGGTGAACCGCACGTGCTATACATTTCTCCTAATGAGCAAACAGTATAGAACAATTAATCAAAGCTAAAGCAAACAATATTAGGAACCCAAATTCGAACACATACATATCTGACTGATAAACTCCATCATTGTCACATTGAACAAACATAGATTTTGCAGTCAACCACTGTTCTAAAACAACTGATTTCCCTAATCCTGCAAGGACCATTGAGACATCGCCACTGCCTCCATTTCCATCCGTGTTCTTTTGAAGATTCGAGGAAGCTTAACACAACATAGAGTATATAAAATAAAATGTTCATATAATAGCTTCCTAATAGAAAATGATATACAAATAATAATTAAAAAGAGGTAGTTCTGATGATACTAAAAATCTTAAAGAAGAAGATCAGCCATGAAAAGCAAGCGATGATTAATGTTTGATGAGAAGATTTGTTGTGCATCGATTTGTTCTTCATTAGGGAGAATTTTGCCACATTCCTCCCAGCAGAGCTCATTTCTACCATCGAAAACTAGTCGTCATGTCAACATTCTGTGATGAATTAATGTTAACAGTTTTATTATGGAAAGTCAATAAAAGACTTCTTGTTTGAATGTTCCAACATTCTAGCAATGTTAATTTTATGATTTATTAAGTGAGTCTACGTTAATGATAAGGTTGAGAATGTTAAATGTGTATGTATTATATTTAAGGGATTCATAAACATCCCATGCAGCTTCAAAATATGATTGCTTTTATATACATAAACATCCTTTGCAGAATCCTCTAATGTAAATAGTTGCGTAGTCGTGATTTAACTTTAATTTATCTTAATAATTAGCTTGTTAGTTTTAAGGTAGTCCATTATATATATGGTTTCATAAAATATATTTTCAATAAACCCAAATGTGTGTATGCTAAAAGATTTGGTCTTTTGAGAATAAAAGTAAAAATATGACAAACGGTTAAATTAGCTAGCATTATGCACATTTATAAACTTTGATGATCAAATGATAAGGCATCGTGCAACGTTAAAGTGATTTCAAATAAATTTTAAGATTTTGAGCTGTAAAAGATTGAAACACTCATATCAATGTGTATTTCCTTTTAAGTGTATTGTCTTATATTAGGATATTTCTCGAGAACTTGCTTGGAACATTTGAAGACCTAATCAACATATACATGTATAAGAATAAAAAAGGTTATAAGAATAAAAAGAGGATTCCATTGGTTTACAAGCTTTAAGTTAAAAACCTACCTCAATTCTATACCCCTAGTTAGCTCCTTTAAGCCATAGCCTTACCCTTTTATTTTATAACTATATTACAATCCAAATTCTCTATTTAAAACATCCTTACCTATTGTGTTATGGTTCAAAGAATTTTGGTTTATTGTTATATTTATTCATTAAAAAAGTACCAAATCAAAGAAAAAGTAAGAAAGGTAGCAACAAGAAAACTCATTGTGATGGGAATTGTTCTTCATATGAAGTAATGTTCCATTCCCAAGTGAGTTGAATGAAATGAAATATTCTAACTTATATGTTTGTTACATATATACACACACACACACATATATATATATATATATGTCTTGCTAATATTTCAAGTTTTGACTGTTTCACTTTTAATTGTTATTTCTAATCATGGCCTTATTACACGTTGAAATAAAGTCATTTTGATGGATACATCTGTATACTATAAGTGGTAGAGATTTGGTGTTAAAGTAATCATATGGTAAATATGTAAATAAACATTTGTTGTAGAAGTAGCCTTTATTCTCTAACAGACATTTTATCAAACAGTTAGCAGACTTTCCTCAAACAAGCATAGAAGGTCAAAAACAAATGTCAACCTATACACATCCAAACAGAAACACAATTCACCATCTTCCAAGCACAAACAGAAATAAAACCCATACACCATAATCAGAACACAAAACTCACATAAACTCATAATCGTAGTTGTAACACGATGAACGAAAAGGAAATATGATGACTACCATGAAAACGAAGGGAGGTTCGTTTTCTTGCTAATAACTTAGTAGAAAATGACATCATTTGTGGTTAAAGAATAATGTCATTTTTTATTAATTCGGAAGAAATATACCATTTGGTGTCGATTCAAAAAACCGTTACAAAATGTTGGGCTATTACCATTTGGCTTGACCTTTTGTAATGGCATTAATATAACATTATATTAATACCATATATAATTATATTTATTGCAATGTAATTAAAAATTAATTGCAGTATAGTAAAAAATGTAAATTAATATTAAATATTAATATCATATTCTTAATAATCAAATTTAATATTATTAACAATGTCTAAAAATAAATTTAGTTAACAACAATGACAACAATGTCATTTTAAAAATTTATAAAATTAAAAACACAAAATTAATTTGTATTACATAAATTAATTCTTTTTATCAATGTCTTTAAAAATATATGATTTGATAATTTTATGTGGTGTCACAAAATTCTATTTACTATATACAAATTCCAGACTATTTTATAGAATTTATATATTACCAAAAAATGTGGTAAATGTAAAAATTATTAGGATAACTATTTTGCGACAATTTTAGAAATTATTCACCAAATATGTCATTTTGTGACTATTCTTGTAGATCATTGCTAAAAGGTTAGCGGGGTATATACATTTGGCGATATTTTTAGAAATCGTCGCTAAATGTTGAAACATTTTAAAAAATAAAAACAAAACGACATCGTTTGTTGTGTAACAAATGATGTCATTTCCTTTCTTTTTAAACGTTTGGAAGTGTACAAACGTTTGATGACTTTTTTATAAATTGTTGCCAGATGATGGAACGTTTAGTAAAAACAAATGTAACAAACGGCGTCGTTTCCTTCCTTTTTAAATGGTTGGAGGTGTACATACATTTGGCGATGTTTTTATAGATCGTTGCCAAATGTTGGAATGTTTAATAAAAACAAAAATGATGTTGTTTGTTCGATAAATAAATGATGTCATTTCCTTCCTCTTTAAACGAAAAGGAAGAAGCTTTTCTTCTTCCCCTGTGCACATTGTCATTTTTCCTCTGCATTTCTTCCCGCCCTCATGTCGTCTTCATTCTTTCGTCTTTGTCATCATTCATTTAAGGTAAGTGTTGTTGTGTCTTCTTCACTACCCTCTGGTTTTTTATTTTGTCGATGTTGTGTTTATGTTATATGGGTGATGTAATAGAATAGGTTTGTGTTGTGTTGATGTGTGTTGTGTTTTGGTAGATGGTGATAGTTTTGTGTGATAATAATGAAGTGGGTGGCTTGTGTAATACATCCAAAATAGGTTGATTGAACCTAAATATGGCTTAGAAAGGTTGTTTATTATTTGATGTTTGATGAAAGTTCTGCTAGAGTTTTCTTTATATTTTTGTTGAGTGGAGATTGCTGCTATCAAATTCTTTTCCTACTTCTAAATCAAATTGTAAAATTCATTTTAAAATCTAGGTACTAGTCAAAAAACCTAAGACTTAGCTCTAAGCATTTTCTCTATTTTAATCTCTAAGACCGAGTATTAAGCATTATATTTTAACTTTCAAGTTGTAGTATTCGTTTTAGTTATATTAATTCCAATTTGAATTCTAATTTCCAACTCCAATAATTTTATTTTCAATTTCAGGACAATAATTTATTATAAGAATTTCCTTTATCTTAAAACCTTCAGTTCTATTCTAGGCATTTTATCCATTTCCCAAGATCTAATACTTGACTCTAGGCATTTTTTTCTTTTTAAAGTCCTAAGATTCACTCTAAGCATATAAATTTCATCTTAAGCCCTATCACATAGTTAATAGCATTTTCTACATGTTAAGACTTACAACCTAGCTCTATGAATATCATTTAATTTTAAAGCTATAAGATTCATTTTATGTATATCAATTTAAAGCTATTATAAGAATTTTTATTTTAAATCTTAAGATCCTTTCTATATATTCCACTTTTATTTTAAGATGTACTAAGTAAAACATAAAATCTTAGGCCTTTATCCATATGTTTTAACCTCATTTCAAGTTTCAAAAATGAACTCAATTATTTTATTTACAGTAGGTAAAATCAAAAACTCCTAAGCCTTCAATCATATTTGTTTTTCATTTTTTAGTCTATTTTTAAACTCACTCCTGATACATCTTTTAAACTTTCCAAATTTTGATAATCTTTTTTATACTTAGCTAATCACTTAGGTAGGTAAAATACAGTTCCTAATACGCTCCTTATTTTAGAACAATCAGATCCTCCCCCACAACAACCATATCTTAGCCAACAATAACAATCGATCTCATCC
Organism: Erythroxylum domingense; assembly: GCA_025594535.1. Taxonomy (NCBI): domain Eukaryota; kingdom Viridiplantae; phylum Streptophyta; class Magnoliopsida; order Malpighiales; family Erythroxylaceae; genus Erythroxylum; species Erythroxylum domingense. The sequence goes on along the minus strand of JANQBM010000001.1, from coordinate 23,724,563 downwards.
TTCAATGAACCAACTCAGCAACAACCTTCAGCTGCCTCAACTAATATTGAGGGATTTGCATGTGTGTTAAACTTTAACACCTATAATTAGAATTATACTTAAATATATATTATGCATTTTTTGTCAGGTTCCAATACGACCACCAGAAAAAAAGGTAGAGGTATAACTAAATGTTATGAGTTGCAATGCATTAATGTTGCAATGAACATCAAGTTATCTATATATTTTGATACCTCGCAAGGTCGTCTTGTAGAGAAGATTAAATTGGCAAAATTGTCTAGTGAGTTAGGCATAATTGCCAGAACTGAATTGCCTTGCCTTAAGCATGCCAAGTAGTTAAAGGAAGACAACTTGCTACATAATGCTTTGGACAAAGTTTCGATAAAGTTTCAATTTGTTTAATTATATGCAATATAATTAATTACACTTCTAATTGTTGTTTACATATAAAGCAGAATATCGTCAATATAGACAATCTTGATGTTTCAAACGGTGTCACTTCACTTTTGAAACAAAGGACCAAGAATCGTCATTATCGACTACATAAATATTACAAATATTTTCCTTCAGATGAGGAGGTAAGGATACATATTCCAGAATGAATGTCTCAAGAAAATTGGAACCGTTTGTATGATTATTGAGCCTTACCCAATGTTCGGGTTCGTTTTCTTTCGCTTCATATTTGCTTCCACTAATCTTATGCGAAATGAATATGTAAGTTCTTTGTTTACAAGTTATATTAGTACATACAACATTATTTATTATGTTTTGAATTTTTTTCGTAAAATAGAGTCAAAGGGAACTACATGGAGAAGAGTGTGATAGGATCACACTCAATAAACTGACACACTATAAGGAAGGTGAAGGTTGGATGTTTGAAAAAGAAAAAAATAATTACGTAAGTATAAAAATTTGTTTAAATTTTAAGTATATTTATTTATGTAGTACTAACTAATAATATTTGAATTGAATATTGATTTTGTTTTTCAAATTTTAGAATAAGATGCAGAAGTTATTGCAAACATCAACGTCTGACAGAAATGAGCCCAATATAGATGACATTTGAAACAAGGTGTTCAGTACGAGATCTGGCTACATCAAAGGTCTTGGGTTTGGGCTTAAGTCAACTGCTTCATCCTTATCAACACCAGCATATATTGACCTTCTTTAAGATGATAACTAATCGCTTTAGGCTAAATTAGAACGTAATGAACACAACTTACAATGTAATGAAAAAAGTTGGCCTAACTTGAAAAGATGGTCAAAAAATCACTTAGTCGAATTGTGTAAGTAATGACGATAAGGACGAGTCTTAGTCATTAAACTAATATATCTATTTTTTATTTTGTACATAAGTATTTTGTTAACGTTTGTAATTAACATTTAATGATATTTATTTTTTATATACAAAGCTTCTAATTTCTAATTATTTTTGTTATATGTTTGTATAACAAATTATAAAACAAAAGATCTAAATATTACATACAATAACATGAATTAAAAATGTCACCAATAACTATAATTAACATGATAAAATATTTGGTAATAATGTATATGATCAAAATTTTCAAAACATAGCTAAAAAATTTGGCTATGTTTTTCAAATCATCACCAACAATTTTTGGCTACATTTTCAAAAACATTGCTAAAGAAATTTTGTTACGCTTACCCATTTGTTGCGAATAACTTTTGACTATGCTCATCTTTCGTTGCTAAAAATAATTAGATATGTCACAGAAAATGTTGCAAAAAAATTTTTACTACATTTTTTACTACATTCCCAATATCGTAGCTAATAGATTTTTGCAAAGAATATTAAGCGTACCAAAAAATTATTGGTAACGATTCCGCATTTCATCGCCTATCTCTTTTGGCTACACACACAACTCGTAGCAAACAATGGTTAGCGACAATTTGACAAAAACATCACCTACAGTTTTTTTCCTACGGGGATTTCGTGAGGATTTATATGACAAATTAGCGACGATTTTTTGGCTTTTAGCAATGAAAATTTTAGTCCCTAAATATCCTTTCTATTGTAGTGAGATAAGTATATATAGAGATGTGGGTTGGACTTCGGAGTCAGAATTCATAAAGCAGCAAATATAGTCTGCACATGCAAATGAAAACGTCTAGCGTTACGTCACCAGAAGGTGGTCCATTGGCTAGACACATAGAGACCAGTAAGAATACACTAACTCCCACTAGCAGACCCACTTGTGTGTTTTTGCTGTCTTCCATATTAATTACCAGCTTCCACTCTCCCTGTAGCCACTACTCCTAGTATACTCATGACTGAAACTATGTAGGAAGATAATATTATCAACATAGGTGATACCAACTGCCGTCCAATGTCCCCCTCAATCTTAGTGGCAATGCCCGTGATCTACTCGTGAAGGTCTTGCAAATATTGTTATGTCCAACCAAACTTTTATAAGTGGCTTTCTACTTTATTATAATGTACATTAATTCATGAAAGACATAGCTTTCTTCAATGTCTAGTATTAATTAATCATCTTTTTCAGAAAACAAGTACAGAGATTTATGAAAAAATTCATATTTCCTAAAATTATTATACAATCTATTTACATTAAAAAATAATTCAAGAATGTTTGATTCTAAATTATGGATTCTGGACCAATAATCACATCAGAAATGTTAATACAATTTTTGGAATTAATAAAATTTTGATATATTAGTCCTTATATTTCCTCAAAACTCAATTTAGTGTTAAGAAAATAGTTTTGAGTTTGGAAACAAATATATATAGCCGAGACAGAATTTTAAAATCTTGGCTGATGCAAGAATTTTGTGTTTTTAGACATGTATAAATAATAGATGATTCTGTAAGCTATCCCAACAGCCACTTTACAATTATGATTAATTTGAATCTTTTATTAATGGAATTTGTCATGTAGTATGTAATAATTCTGAATGCCTTTACCATTTATGAACTCTTGTTCAGACAGTTAATATTATTCATACCTGGTATTTTTCTCTATAATCGGTGTTCTGTGATTCTTTCGATTGGTATTTTTCTCTATAATCGGTGTTCTGTGATTCTTTCGATTATGATTCACCTATGGCCAAATATCTTCTACAATGAGGAATGAAAAATCTTTCTCATACTTCATGAATTCAATTTTTATTTCATCCTAGAACTCATTTTCTTCAACATTAATTTTGTCATTTGATCAAATAGATTCACTACAAATAAATAAATATTTTTTATAAAACGATGTTGTTTTGTTTACAATAATTAGGTCTTGAGTCAGTATAAGTCTGGACTTGATCTATGGGCCGATCCATTGAAAACAACTAAATTTAGAACCATGAGATAAAAATTGTCATCCTTATCTAACCGCAAGAAGACATTTTGGTTTTTTTAATATATTAAGTCTAGTCTACAGTAATTTCAAATTCAAAGTTTAAAAGAATGGCCTGAAAATAGTTATCTAAGAAATTGATTATTAATATTTTCCACAAATTTTTAATATAAAATTGTAATATTCAACTTTTATATGAAAAATTAAAATCCTTTAATATAATTTTTTTATTTTTTGGTTAAGGTCTAATTTATATTTATAATTTTTTTCTTCTTTTGCTATAAAAACAAAAAGTTTTGACAAAATTCGTCCATTTCTCATACCTATGGCCTCACTCTTTATTTATATCATCCTAATCGAATATCATACCAATAAGAATTTTACTTTAACACCATTTAACATGTCTCGGATACAAATTAGAACAACAATAATTCTAATTTAATATTAAAGAATTACATATAAAAACTAGCTAGTTAGACAACTGGTAAGTAATTTTTATAAACTTATAAAAAAATTAATATCTCCTTCTAGTTTTAATCTGAAATTATGATATTGTACCTTCTATATAAGATTTCACAATCCCACGAGTTATAACGAAACTAAATAGTCTATAACTTGTTATTAAAGATGACGACAGATTAGCTCAGGTTAGATTAGGTTGGCTCAAGATGACCCTCATTGCCTACGGTCCAATAATATAGTCCAACTTGCTTAACTCAAAGTCAACCAACTTGACTTGAGTTGCTAGACTTTAGGTCAAAGTCGAACATCTTTTAAAAAATTCAAGCTTCATAGTTTGATCTATTCCTAAACTTGATAGTTATTACCTCTTTAGGATATTACTTAACATAATGTCTTCTTGACTTGCAGAGAGATGAGATTAATCGTTTTCTTGGTCTTGAGGTAGAGATCGTCTCAAATCTACAAAGAATCGAATCCATTTATATTTTAGTATTCTTAACTCCATTCACAATAATTCAAGTTATTAAGACGACTTGAAATCTATACATCATACCAATTAGAGAAAATAAAATTAAAAATAATTAAAAATAAATAATAGTTTCATATCATATTGTTGAGAAAAAATGGGTAGATGTTATATAAGCTCTTTTCCCTTTTTATGTAATTTAAAATATACAAGAATAAATTGAAAAAATAGTAGAGAAGGACACTAAAATTTTTATGAAGCAAATTGTCCGATGCAAAGGGGAAAATAATGGGATCAAAAGTTAGAAAGATCTTTCATTATAATATAATAAGATTATAGTGATTTCTTCTCTACCTTAAACTAGAGGCCAATTAACTCAACTTCTCACTCTATTTATGACACTCAAGTACCTCACCAATTTGTGGTGGATCACTCATATATTCAAGCTTAAGAAATTGGAGATTTTCTCA
>JANQBM010000001.1:23616932-23629471 GCA_025594535.1 Erythroxylum domingense | reverse complement strand
TTATTTTAAGTTTTATATTGGACTCATATTTATTTATTTTTAGTTCATTATATAATAATAAACATTGGTGTATTTTTATTGCAATAAGATATTTTATTTTTATTTATTCTTATAAAATTTTCATCTTATTTATTATATTCTGGTTTGATAGCGGTTCATTACCAATTGAATCTCTAAACCTTAAACCTTTCCTTCGACCGGTTCGATGTCCGGTCCGATTTTTAAAACATTGATAATTAATTATCTACATAAAATATTCTTTTTAGAAACATAAGATTAAAATAATTAAAAAATAATTTTAAAACCCCAAAATTTTCCTACCCTTCCTCTCTTCTCATACCTGTGATTTATTTGAAAATCACAACTATTATTGCGAAATAAAAAATTTTGGAGTAAAATGTAATTTAATGTTTCTTTATACTTGGGTTCTCTTTGGGCCAATTTGAAATAGCCCACTCAAGTCCAGAATGAGGCCTTCGCTCGCCCTAATCGCCCAATCCAGATCCAGATCGAAAGGCGGTACCTGTTACACTGTCACCCTGACCGCCATGTTCATTTTATAACGCCTCGAGCCCATGGCATACTTCTTTTGTTCTTCCATTTGCTCATTTTCTCATTATTTTTCTCTCACCCACAGAGCGGTAGAGATGAGCACTGCAAAGTAACTAGAAAGCCACGAATTTCAATTCGGTCTTCTCCCTCGAAACCCTGAGAATCCGCCATTGATAATTGTATGTGAAGTAGGTTTGGAGTTAGCACGATGTGGAGCAACAATTCCGATGCTCATCTTGTGCCTCCGGGCACCGCAGGTGCCCCCGTACTGCAGCCGCCTTCTCAGCCTTCGTACACTGTGCTCCCGCATGCTTTACCGCAGTCTCCGTCTGATACTTCAGCCGACGCCGAGGCGAGGCTTGAGGAGAAGGCGCGAAAATGGCAGCAGCTGAATACGAAGAGATATAGTGATAAGAGAAAGTTTGGTTTCGTTGAGACACAGAAGGAGGACATGCCTCCAGAGCATGTGAGGAAGATTATCAGGTTAGTTTTGTCTTTAAAGAATTGTTTTTTGATTTAGTACTTCACTCATGATGCGAATTGTGAAAGTTATGAGTTTTGAAATTTTCCTTTTTCTCAATTTAGTTGTAATTTTGGGGTTGCTAGAGGGTTCCAGAGTTACTTTAGGTTTTCTGATAACACCGTTGTTTGATTTATTCCTAGTTTCCTCAGTTGTGAATTATTTTTGTTAGTACGTGGCAATTTTCATTTAATATTGAATCACGTTCCTACTTGGTCTCAAGTTATGAATTTGGTGAAATAATTCTAGTAGGTCTTCTGTTGTAATGGGTATTCTCTCTCTCTTTCTCTCTTTCTCTCTTTGTTGGCTACTGATATGGGTATTCTGTTGTAATGGGTATTCTCTCTCTTAGTTATAGCCTTACTTTTTATGTAAATATTGCTTTCAGTCAAATTTTTATATTGGTCAACAAAATACCATTTAAGTTTGCTTTTCAGCTTGATTATGAATATTTTAAATCTTATCCTTTTTTTTTTCTCATTGTGTACCTTTCTCAAGTTCTGGGTGAATTGAGGTATTTTGGTTTGTTGACTACTGATATGTAGCTTTCAAGTTCTTAAGGACTAGAAACTGGATTTTTGTGTAATATTTCCATATTGACAAATAATTTTGAGGCAGCTAGTTTAATAAATATATGTATCTACATTGTCAGAGACCATGGCGATATGTCTACGAAGAAATTTCGGCATGATAAACGTGTATATCTTGGAGCCCTTAAATTCATTCCACATGCAGTTTACAAGCTTCTGGAGAATATGCCGATGCCTTGGGAGCAGGTTCGTGATGTGAAGGTTCTCTATCACATTACTGGTGCAATCACCTTTGTGAATGAAATTCCATGGGTTGTTGAACCTATTTATTTAGCTCAGGTATGTTCCTCAATTAGAAGGAAGTTGTAAGTGTGGCGTGGGTGGTTTTTTTTTGCTATATTACTTTCCTTGTTATAATGCAGTTGAAAATTTGATGCCTGTTCCAGTGGGGCTCAATGTGGATTATGATGCGAAGAGAGAAGAGGGACCGGAGGCACTTCAAAAGAATGAGGTTTCCACCATTTGATGATGAGGAGCCTCCATTAGACTATGCTGATAATTTGTTAGATGTTGATCCTTTAGAGCCTATCCAATTAGAGTTAGATGAAGAAGAAGATTCTGCTGTATATACTTGGTTTTATGACCATAAGCCTCTTGTCAAAACAAAGCTTATCAATGGTCCGAGTTATAGGAAGTGGCATCTTTCCCTTCCAATCATGGCAACTCTTCACAGGTTGGCAGGACAGCTTCTCTCTGATCTGATTGATCGCAACTATTTCTACTTGTTTGACATGGAGTCTTTCTTCACAGCTAAGGCTTTGAACATGTGCATACCTGGTAAGCTTCATACTTCTGTGGTTTCCTATAGGATCCAGTCTCATTATATCTGATATTTTTACAAACTTGGACTAAATTGCTTATTTGAAAGACCATGAATAATGTCATTCATATTTTTTGTTGTTTATATTTTTTGATTCGGTGCGACTTCAATATTTTGGTGTTGGTTGTTATTGAATGTTTTATTTTTGTTGGAACTTAAGTTAGTTGCTTATTGCTTGACCTTGTTCACCTCTTCTTGTCCCCGCCCTTCTTAATGGGTGATTGATGCTATAGTTAGTCATGTTGATAAGAAAATGACAGAATTTTCTTTTGAGTTCTGAGTAAGAAATCTTTCTAAACTATGGTTGCTTTCCTTTACTAGGTGGACCTAAATTTGAGCCTTTGTATCGTGACATGGAGAAAGGAGATGAAGACTGGAATGAGTTCAATGACATTAACAAACTCATTATACGGTCGCCTCTGAGGACTGAGTACAGAATTGCATTCCCCCATCTTTACAATAATAGGCCTAGGAAAGTGAAACTTGGCGTTTATCATACACCCATGGTAATGTATATAAAGGCTGAGGATCCTGATTTACCTGCTTTCTATTATGATCCTTTACTACATCCCATAACCTCTTCCCCCAAGGAACGCCGTGAAAAGAAGGCTCATGATGATGAGGATTTCTTTTTGCCAGAAGGGGTAGAACCTTTGCTCCAATATACTCAACTTTATACGGATACCACTGCTGCTGGCATTTCTCTTCTGTTTGCTTCGCGACCCTTTAACATGAGGTCTGGTCGAATGCGAAGAGCAGAAGACATACCCCTTGTATCTGAGTGGTACAAGGAACATTGGTAAGATATTAATTTCTCTTTCAACTTTAACATGCTAATTCATTTGGTTTATAGTGCATTAATATGTTGTTTGGTTCATGTTGTGCAGTCCTCCATCCTATCCTGTGAAAGTGAGGGTCAGCTATCAGAAACTTTTAAAATGCTTTGTATTGAATGAGCTTCATCGTAAGCCACCCAAAGCTCAAAAGAAGAAGCACTTGTTTCGATCTCTAGCAGCAACAAAGTTCTTCCAATCAACAGAACTTGATTGGGCTGAGGCAGGTCTTCAAGTCTGTAGGCAGGGTTACAACATGTTGAATTTGCTAATACACAGGAAAAATCTTAATTATCTTCACCTAGATTATAATTTCAACTTGAAGCCTGTGAAGACTCTTACTACAAAGGAACGTAAAAAGTCGCGTTTTGGCAATGCTTTTCATCTCTGCCGCGAGATTTTACGTTTGACAAAGCTTGTCGTTGATGCTAATATCCAGTTCCGATTGGGTAATGTGGATGCCTTTCAGCTGGCTGATGGTTTACAGTATATATTTTCTCATGTTGGCCAGTTGACTGGGATGTACCGTTACAAATACAGGCTGATGCGACAAATTAGGATGTGCAAAGACCTGAAGCATTTGATTTATTATCGTTTCAATACTGGACCAGTCGGGAAGGGGCCTGGATGTGGATTTTGGGCACCTATGTGGAGGGTATGGCTGTTTTTCTTGCGTGGCATAGTGCCTCTCTTAGAACGGTGGTTGGGCAATCTACTGGCAAGACAGTTTGAAGGGCGTCATTCAAAAGGAACAGCTAAGACTGTTACGAAGCAACGCGTTGAGAGCCACTTTGATTTGGAGCTCCGAGCAGCTGTTATGCATGATGTTCTTGATGCCATGCCAGGTGAACATCATTCCGTTAATGACAAATTTTCTTCTGATATTCCTTTGGTTGTGGTTTAGCTTGTCTGCTGATGATCTGTTAATATTGCAGAGGGCATCAAACAGAATAAAGCTAGGACCATATTGCAGCATCTTAGTGAAGCTTGGCGATGTTGGAAAGCGAACATTCCTTGGAAAGTTCCTGGTTTGCCAGTTCCTATTGAAAACATGATTCTACGATATGTCAAGTCAAAAGCAGACTGGTGGACAAATGTTGCTCATTATAATCGTGAACGTATAAGAAGAGGAGCAACTGTTGATAAGACAGTTTGTCGCAAAAATCTTGGGAGGTTGACTCGCCTTTGGCTGAAGGCAGAACAGGTAATTGTTCCTTGTAAAATTTCCAAGAATAACTTTCATTTTACTGCATAATTATTACATGAATTGATTACTTATTGTTTGGTTACTGTACTGGCACATCTTGTATCTCTAAGGAACGTCAACACAATTATCTGAAAGATGGTCCGTATGTTACCCCTGAAGAAGCAGTTGCCATCTATACAACAACTGTGCACTGGTTGGAGTCCAGAAAGTTTTCCCCCATTCCATTTCCTCCATTATCATATAAGCATGACACCAAGCTACTTATCCTTGCCCTTGAGAGGTTGAAGGAATCCTACAGTGTGGCTGTGAGACTAAACCAGTTACAGAGGGAAGAATTGGGTCTAATTGAACAAGCTTATGATAATCCACACGAGGCATTGTCACGAATTAAGCGTCATCTGCTCACTCAACGTGCATTCAAAGAAGTATGTTAATGATCAAAATTCAGTTGGCCCGTTCCTTTTCTTGATAGTTGAGTTTGAATTTAGCTTCACTTTATCATGTTTTCTGTTTCTATTTCCTTTGCAGGTTGGCATAGAGTTCATGGATTTGTACAGTTCTCTGATTCCAGTATATGAAATTGAGCCTCTTGAAAAAATAACTGATGCATATCTTGATCAATACCTATGGTATGAAGGTGACAAACGCCATCTCTTCCCCAACTGGATTAAACCTGCAGATTCTGAGCCTCCACCATTATTAGTGTATAAATGGTGTCAGGGTATAAACAATTTACAGGGTGTTTGGGATACAAGTGAGGGGCAGTGTGTGGTAATGCTTCAAACGAAGTTCGAAAAATTCTTTGAAAAGATTGACTTGACAATGTTAAATAGGTGAGATATGTATGTATCTTCTGATAAGTATTTTTGACAGGGGTTGCGATTTTTGAAGGTTCACTTTCACTTTCTTTCCTCGATTTTGCAGGCTTCTTCGTTTGGTTCTTGATCACAATATTGCTGATTATGTCACAGCAAAGAATAATGTTGTGTTGTCCTACAAAGACATGAGTCACACAAACTCGTATGGATTGATACGCGGTCTTCAGTTTGCTTCTTTTGTTGTGCAATACTATGGACTTGTCTTGGATCTCCTGCTTCTTGGACTTACCAGAGCCAGCGAGATTGCTGGTCCACCACAAATGCCAAATGAATTCATGACTTATTGGGATACGAAAGTTGAGACACGACATCCAATTCGACTGTATTCTAGGTATATTGACAGAGTGCATATACTGTTCCGCTTTACTCATGAAGAGGCCCGAGACCTTATCCAGCGGTATTTAACTGAACATCCTGATCCTAACAATGAAAATATGGTTGGATATCAAAATAAGAAATGTTGGCCCAGAGATGCAAGAATGAGGCTCATGAAACATGATGGTAATATGCATGATATAAGTTTTTATTTTGAATGATTATTGTATTTGTTATTAAGTTAAATTCTGTTAGTTGTATAATATCATGGTGTTAAATCTTCTCTATAACTCTTACTTCAGTAAATCTTGGGCGGAGTGTCTTCTGGGATATGAAGAATCGTCTTCCTCGAAGCATCACAACTTTGGAGTGGGAAAATAGCTTTGTTTCTGTTTACAGCAAGGATAATCCGAACTTGCTTTTCAGCATGTGTGTATATTTGCTTTTATGATTTTTCATATCTTTCTTTGTAGAATTGTAATATTTATTTACACGTCTTTAATATGTGCAGGTGTGGTTTTGAGGTTCGAATACTTCCCAAGATAAGAATGACACAAGAAGCATTCAGCAATACCAGAGATGGTGTTTGGAATTTGCAGAATGAGCAGACCAAGGAGCGTACTGCAGTTGCTTTCCTAAGAGTTGATGATGAGCACATGAAGGTGTTTGAGAATCGTGTGCGGCAGATTCTTATGTCTTCTGGGTCCACTACTTTTACAAAAATAGTCAACAAATGGAATACAGCCCTGATAGGTTCTTGGAATATCATTTCTGGTTCAAAATCATTTTGTTTGCTGAATTTTTATTTTTCTTAAAATTTCATGTTTTCTCCTGTTTGCTTTTAGGGCTAATGACTTATTTCCGTGAGGCAACTGTGCATACACAGGAGCTGTTAGACTTACTTGTTAAGTGTGAAAACAAAATTCAAACCCGGATCAAAATTGGGTTGAACTCAAAAATGCCGAGCAGGTAATTGTTAAAATATCTTATGTTGCTATGATCTTCTTAGTTATCTCGGTCGACAGTCTTTGAGTGTAATTCGTTATTCAGATTCCCTCCTGTTATTTTCTATACTCCAAAAGAAATTGGAGGACTGGGCATGTTGTCAATGGGTCATATATTGATCCCACAAAGTGACCTGAGGTATAGTCAGCAGACAGATGTTGGCGTAACCCACTTCAGGAGTGGTATGAGTCATGAAGAAGACCAATTGATTCCAAATCTTTACCGGTACATTCAGGTAATCTCAAATTCAGTTATCTTCAGAGAATTTCTTGGGATGCCATTTATTTAATTTCTGGTGCTTATGTCCTCATCTTTCTGATAATTTCATTAATTTGTAAATAGCCCTGGGAAAGTGAGTTTATTGACTCACAGCGGGTCTGGGCAGAGTATGCATTAAAGAGGCAGGAAGCGCAGGCACAGAATAGGCGCTTAACACTTGAAGATTTGGAAGTAAGCTGTTATTCTTTTTCTTTTTTATATTTTTGTTGGGTTTGGGAGTGTTTACAATTTGCTTTGTGGAGTCACCTGATGCCCTATCTTGATTGATTAAAAGATATTTCGTTCTTCATAGTTTTACTGGCTGTTTGAGGTTACCTTTCCCTAAAACTTGTGAAAAATTTTAAAAAGGAAGGGGCAAAGGGGATTATTTATATAATGTTTCTGCTCTTATCTTGAAAACATATTCTTAAAAATTATGTCCTTCAATTGACAGGATTCATGGGATAGGGGAATTCCACGTATCAATACATTGTTTCAAAAGGACAGGCACACACTAGCATATGATAAAGGATGGAGGGTGCGCACTGATTTCAAACAGTACCAGGTTCTAAAGCAAAATCCTTTCTGGTGGACTCATCAGAGGCATGATGGGAAACTGTGGAACTTGAACAATTATAGAACAGATGTCATTCAAGCTCTTGGTGGTGTTGAGGGGATTCTTGAGCATACCTTGTTCAAAGGAACTTAGTGAGTATCTGTTTTTAGATAATAATCTTTTTGAAGAATTTATGTGCTTGTTTATTGGACTTTGTTAAGAGGGAGTTAAGAAGTGGCAGCACATACGTTGGACCTGGAAGATTGATGTACTTTATTAAGCTTGCGTGTGGCACATTTAAAATTTTTGAATTGATTATTATTTTCTATGGTCCTTGAACTGTAGTTAATTATGATTGTTTATTATTGGTTACCTTTGCTTCTGGACTGGAGGTGATGAATTCTCATCCAGAGCATATTTCTAATTGCTCTACTTGTATTCCAGTTTTCCAACCTGGGAAGGTCTCTTTTGGGAGAAAGCATCTGGTTTTGAGGAGTCCATGAAGTATAAGAAGCTCACTAATGCTCAAAGATCCGGTTTAAACCAAATTCCTAACCGTAGATTTACTCTGTGGTGGTCACCTACAATAAACCGAGCAAATGTGTATGTGGGTTTCCAAGTGCAGTTGGATCTAACTGGAATCTTTATGCATGGGAAGATTCCAACCTTGAAGATTTCACTGATTCAGATATTCCGTGCTCACTTGTGGCAGAAGATTCATGAGAGTGTTGTCATGGATCTCTGTCAGGTCTTGGATCAGGAGCTGGATGCATTGGAAATTGAAACTGTTCAAAAAGAAACCATCCATCCAAGGAAGAGTTATAAGATGAACAGCTCTTGTGCAGACATTCTCCTCTTTGCAGCCCATAGATGGCCTATGTCAAAGCCTAGTCTTGTGGCTGAGTCTAAGGATGTGTTTGATCAGAAGGCAAGCAACAAATACTGGATAGATGTTCAGCTTCGATGGGGTGACTACGACTCTCATGATATTGAGCGTTATACTCGGGCAAAATTTATGGATTACACAACAGACAACATGTCTATATATCCATCTCCAACTGGTATTTTTCTTCTATTAATTTTTTTTCCTCCTATCTCAAATGATTAATTTTTCCTTTGCTTTGGCTTCAGGGGTGATGATTGGGATTGATCTAGCATACAACTTGCACTCCGCTTTTGGCAACTGGTTTCCTGGGTCGAAACCACTACTAGCTCAGGCAATGAATAAAATTATGAAGGTAAACAATTTGTCTACTAAAATTATCTTTCAGTTGAGTAAGCCACAGATGACTTCTGCATTATGTGCTAATCGTTGGTTTTAATGCAGTCAAACCCAGCTTTATATGTCTTGAGGGAGCGCATTAGAAAAGGTTTACAGTTGTACTCTTCCGAGCCCACAGAACCTTACTTATCATCCCAGAACTATGGGGAGATCTTTAGCAATCAGATAATATGGTTTGTTGATGACACTAATGTCTATCGTGTAACAATTCACAAGACTTTTGAAGGAAATCTGACAACAAAACCCATCAATGGTGCAATTTTTATATTCAATCCAAGAACAGGACAGCTTTTTCTGAAGGTTGATCCTCGTTAGCTTTTCTACTTGAACTGGACCTGTTTCCTTATAGGAGATTCTTAATAATTTGATATCTTGCAGGTCATCCACACTAGTGTATGGGCAGGACAGAAGCGTCTCGGTCAGCTTGCCAAGTGGAAAACAGCTGAAGAAGTTGCTGCTCTCGTTCGTTCTCTACCTGTTGAGGAGCAGCCAAAGCAAATTATTGTAACACGTAAAGGAATGCTTGATCCACTGGAGGTTCACTTACTTGATTTTCCAAATATAGTTATCAAGGGAAGTGAATTGCAACTGCCATTCCAGGCATGCTTGAAGATAGAGAAATTTGGTGATCTAATTTTGAAGGCAACAGAGCCGCAAATGGTGTTGTTTAATATCTATGATGACTGGCTAAAGAGTATTTCTTCTTATACTGCATTCTCCCGACTTATTTTGATCCTTCGTGCACTCCATGTAAACAATGAGAAGGCAAAGATGTTATTGAAGCCTGACAAAACCATCATTACTGAGCCTCATCACATCTGGCCTTCTCTTACTGATGATCAGTGGATGAAAGTTGAGGTTGCTTTAAGAGATCTTATACTTTCAGACTATGCCAAGAAGAACAATGTAAATACATCAGCTTTAACGCAATCGGAGATTCGAGACATTATACTTGGAGCTGAGATCACACCACCTTCTCAACAAAGGCAGCAAATAGCTGAGATAGAGAAACAGGTAATGTATGGTAACCTTTGTGCTTTTCTCCTTGTTAATTTTTGATTTTTATGCGGCTAACACAGTGGTGTGAACTTTTCAGGCTAAAGAAGCAAGCCAGCTTACGGCAGTCACAACAAGGACCACAAATGTGCATGGTGATGAACTCATTGTCACCACAACAAGTCCCTATGAGCAAGCTGCATTTGGTTCCAAGACAGATTGGCGTGTTAGAGCAATATCAGCCACAAATCTCTATCTTCGTGTTAATCATATATATGTGAATTCGGAGGATATTAAGGTATATTCTATATTCATGTTTATTCTATCGGGTTTGAAAGTTTTTTGGATTTGCTCAAGTTGTAGTTCATCACTTCACAGGAAACTGGATATACATACATTATGCCAAAGAATGTATTGAAGAAGTTTATATGCGTAGCAGATCTGCGGACGCAAATTGCTGGCTACTTGTATGGTATAAGTCCACCGGACAATCCTCAGGTTAAGGAGATTCGCGGTATTGCCATGCCACCACAATGGGGAACTCATCAACAAGTGCATCTTCCATCAGCTCTGCCGGAGCATGATTTCCTCAGTGATTTGGAGCCTTTGGGGTGGATGCATACACAACCAAATGAGCTTCCTCAGCTATCACCACAGGTTTGTCTTCTTAAAATTATTGGTTTGCAGTCAATTTGATTCATTCTAATGTTAGCTACACAATTGTGCTTCGTGTCCTAACTGAAGCTAGTTGATTCTTACAGGATCTCACGGCACATGCTCGGATTTTAGAGAACAACAAGCAGTGGGATGGTGAAAAATGCATCATATTGACTTGCAGTTTCACTCCAGGATCATGCTCATTAACTGCATATAAGCTAACGCCAAGCGGTTATGAGTGGGGGCGACTCAACAAGGACACTGGAAGCAATCCTCACGGTTACTTGCCATCTCATTATGAGAAGGTTCAGATGCTTCTAAGTGATCGCTTTTTCGGTTTCTATATGGTAAGTACATGAAAGTTTAGGCTCTCTGGATGATGTCTCCCTTTGATATTTTTTTTGCTTGATAATTCCTTCCTTTTTGTTGGATCACTAACTGCGTTCAAATTTGCGTGTATACTAGGTTCCCGACAATGGTCCATGGAATTACAACTTCATGGGAGTGAAGCATACAGCAAGCATGAAATATGGCATGAAGCTGGGGTCTCCCCGGGAGTATTACCATGAGGATCATAGGCCCACCCATTTCCTGGAATTCAGCAACCTCGAGGAGGCTGAGACTGCGGAGGGTGACCGGGAGGATACATTCACTTAGCAGCCCTGGACCCCTGGCAGTAGTGATTTGTTTTTTTCTAATACCCTTTGTGAGAACCACTTTTCTTAAGTTTGAAGTGATGTGTTAAGCTCCAGATGTAAATAGACAGTTTTTGGAATTGGAAGATTTAGCATTAGGGCAATATACAAAAATCAATCAAATTCAGCATTCATAAAAACATGCTTCCACGACCACCTGAGACAGCCTATTTGCTAGACAAGTATAATAAATCGATTAGTGGTGCAAATAAATCAAAATTCAAATTCTGTAATTACTCGAGTCTCAACATCACGTTTGGAATCTTTCTCATCCTCTTTGAGTCTGAGATGGAGTGGCAGCTATCTTCAACAACTTGCCTGCCTTCGTTAAAATCAGCAAGCTGTCGAGGCTTAGAAGCAGTGTGGGCTTTTTCTCCCGCTGACTGTGACCACTACTCTTTTCGACTCTCTCCTCAAACTTGCCATTCAATCTTGGATCAGCAAGTTGAGAAAACTTCCTTTAACAAGCCAATGGCAGTGCTCAATCTACAATTGTGCGCTTCGATGTTACACTTAGCTTCTCAATAGGTTTCTTGCTACTAGTCAGCTCTCATAAGAGAATGCCAAAGCTACAACACACCAGAGCTTTCTGATGCTTTACCCACCATGGCATATTCGGGGGCAAGATAGCCGAGGGTAGCTTTAACTCTGGTGGTTACATGTGTTGCACCATCAGGGATTAGCTTAGCAACGCCAAAAATCAGCAACCTGAGCCTCAAAATCAGAATCCAATAGAACATTGCTAGCTTTGACATCTATGTGATTGATATGTGGCGTTGCATGGTGGTGAAGATAGCTGGATCATCAACAGAACTATGAAATTAGTTCATCTCACTGGATCTTATGATAACAAGGTACTTAGGGGTGTGCCAAAACGCAATTCCTTCCGCAGAACCTTTTGCAATATTCATTCGTCTCTTCCAGTGTAGGAGACACTCAGCCGAATGTTGCTCTTGAAGATGAGAAAGCAAACTCAGGCTTGGCATGTACTCGTATACAATCAAGCGTTCTTGTCCTTCGGCACAACAACCACGTAAACTAAGCAAGTTCTTGTGTCTTAACACCAGCTAGTATCTCAACCTCAACAGCAAATTCCATCTCAGCTTTGTTATTCTAAACATTTAACCTTTTAACTGCAATCTGCATAAATCTCACTTACCCCGTGTATGGTTACTGTCCCCGTGAGTGAGGACAGTTGACAAAACAAAGAAATCCTGTGCCCCGATATTGTTTGGTTGATGTCCCTATATTTTTGTCCCTTGTCTCCGGTTGACAGGGACAAAAAATTTTGTCCATCTCAATTTCGAAGGACAAAAGAATCTGTCCCTGTCTCCGGAACAATTTTATGACGCTCCTACCTCCCCTTTGACTACCA
>JANQBM010000001.1:23601239-23611470 GCA_025594535.1 Erythroxylum domingense | reverse complement strand
TTCTAATTCTTATTATTATTATAATTATTTGATGTTTGGTTGAAATTGTTATTATTATTATTTGTTAATTTTTTAACTAAAACAAATCATTCGTAATAAATTTATCAATGAATTCCATATTTTTAATCATCTTAAGGATCACGGGCATTTTCGTAATTGGCACGATTTTTTCGTTCTGTCAACTGCAACCAAACACATTTCTCCTGGAGACAGAGACAATTTTTTCTGTTCTGTCAACCACAACCAAACAGCTCACTGTCTCCAGTTTTTGTTCCGTTCCGTCTCCAAATTTCTGTTCCGTTCCGCCTCCATAAAATAGAGACAGCAACCATACGGACAGGTGCACAATCTTATGAATAAATGTTCAAAACAAGAACAAAGCAACACAATACTAAGATATTTGATGAACTAAGATAAGGAACACCCCATAAGCTTCCAATTAACAAGAAGAACAAATTGTACTTGCTTTTCTAATCCTAAATGGCTGTCAGACACTTCATAACAGATTATTCACATGCTTAACCGTTCCCATAAAACTGCCTAAAAGTTGTTGAAAATTGCCTCTTTCCGATGAGAGTTGAGAGAGGAGAGAGAAGCTGTCGGCACACACACTCAAACGACTCCCGTAAGAGGTGTAAGTGTAGTCCGTGTAGTGGCACACATGAGTGTGACCTCATGTTTGGCGCGTTGCGTGCACCACTTGCCCAAAAGGTAATGGGCACCATGGTGCATGTGTGGTGTGTGCAAAACACTCGCCTGATGCATCCAGGGCATGTCAGGCTATATGTGTGCCACATGCACCTCTGACATCAATAATGACGTAATGCTAACATCAACACTACAGTACATGCTGACATTAGCTACAGTACCTAAAAAAATTCAAAACTTCAAAATTCACCAAATTATCTCTCAGGTTATTTTGGATCAGTTTTAAGGTCTCGAGAATTCATAAAGTGAGTTTTTTAAATTTTTTCTGAATTTATTACATTGGTAACAAATAAGGTTTAGCTTAAAAAAAACAAATAAAAGTTATTAAAGCCAAATTTGAGTGAAATTTCATGCTTTGAGATTGAAATGAAAGAGTAACATGTGGTTTTGATATCTCATGTGGTGTGTTTATTATTTGATATTACATGATTATCACTCTAATTGAGATTTTTCTTGTAATAAAATCTCAAATAAAGTTAATTGATGATGTTTTCAGCACGATATGTGATGATGAGAATGTGACATATTATATGCCTATACAGAACGTGAGAATGATATAAAAGTGTATCACTTGTGTTTATGGATCTGTTTGTGTACTAATGAGAATTTAGTCACCACAGTGACCTTTCAAATTAGTATTTGGATTGTTTTTTTTGCATGTTTGAGGATGTCTCTAGTTTTGTGTTTGTTATTCTACCCATAGGTGTTGACCCTATATGAGATTTTGAGATATACATAAAAATCATTAGACGGAGGAAACCATTGCTTGAATTGTCTATTAACCTATAAGTGGTAGATTCATAAGAGTTAATTGTGTGTAATCCATAGTTAATATTTTGAATAGACGATAACAAAGTGTTATGAAATTTAGATTATTACTTTTGATTATCTCAGAGCTAACCATAATAAATGTTGCCATAACCCCCTTCTCTTAGCTTATTGTCATGGTTAAAATTCTTTGTCGCTGCATGCAATTCCTTTATGGAGAAAATATGCCATGTATGTTGTTTCTTTCCCAGACCTTTGCTATAAACCATATGCTCATCTGATAAATTTGCATGTCACTAGAAAGTTAACTTGTACATCATAGAAATGATCCATTAATAGACGTAAGTCAAATGTTATGATAGGATCTATCATCAAGGCCAAAATTTTTCTTTTCCCTTTCAGAATGTGGGAACCTCCATTTTATGCAAACAAAACATAATTCTACATTTTTAAGCAAATTAACGTCACATTAAGAAAATCTTTTCACAAGTTCCTCCATATTGTTTCAACATCCTAACTTCATAAAAACTGTAAACCATGCGAATTCAATTATGCCAACAAATGAATATTTATACTACCTCACTTAACAAGTCACTCTTTTCTGCCAATTAAAATATAAACAGTTCTTTATTCTTTTCATCCCTTACTTGATAGAACTTTAGCCTTTAGCCAAAAAAAAACCAAATTGTCCTAATGGTGTGGGTATTGTATCGTACCGAGTGGTATGAGCCAAAAAATGATACGATACCTACTAATTTAATACCATTAGTTGAAACCATATTGATATATCGTTGGTTTTTTAGGACTGAAATGTAATTTAAATTTTTTAAAACTAAAGTGTAAAATTTTGAAAAATAACCTTAAACATTTTAACTTACACATAAACCCGACACCTAACTGCCTTTAGTCTGCTTCTATTCTCATCACCCACTCCAGTCGCCTGTTGTGTCTTCAATCCTCATGGTCGCAATTGCAAAATACAAGTCAACCATTCTAATTTAGGCTTGAACAATTGAAATTTTGAGATGTGTGCAGACAGTTTGCTGATTGCTAACTTATGTTGTGTTATGTTGCTTGAATGTTAGTGTTGAGTTAATTTATAATTATCATTTGTTTTGTGTGTGAGTGACTTATATTTGTGAATTATGACTTGTGAGTTTAGAAATTGAGGATAGCATATAGATGTGTTTGTTTTATCTGAATTTTGGAAATTGAGAAATGAGAATGAGGATTTAATATAAGATTACAGTATGTGGAATTTGGAAGTTCAAATGTGTTTTTTCATTTGGGTTGTTTGAATTCTGAAAATTAGGGATTCGATAATTCAATCCAAAATTGAAAATTTTGTTATTCAATACAAAAGGAGACACACACTGATGCTCTAGTGAGAAGATGTAAGAAAATAATACTTAGAGATTGTAAGAGGAAAAAAGAAGGCTTAAGAATATTTGAGGGGAATTGGTAACAAATTACATGGCTCTATTAGAACTTATCGAGGACATGACCCTCAATAAAAAACTTTGGCATACTAAGATTCAGATAAATGATCACTCATAAAGAGGACATTCTCATTCTATAAGTTTTTTTAAATATTTGCCTTCAAGTCCTTCGTTTTATAATTAGCCTTAATATTTTGATTACATAGTACTTCCCTCCTAGTTTTTTATCCTAAACAGTTGCTTACTTAGCCTAATTACTTTCTTGAAATAGCTAGTTTGATTTATTCATGCACTTGTCTTTTTTTCTAGTTTGTGTCTTTATTTACTTATTTTATCTTTTATTGGTAATCGTTACCATGTTCTATATGTACTGTAGTATGTACCGCATTACATATTTTTGTTTATACGTATGTATTTATATTTTGTATTATCATTATTTTGCATTACATATTTTCATTTTTCCAATATTAAAATTATATCATTTGTATGCTAATGTGCAAAGGGACCGGTTAACGTTACAGTTCACATCAACACCATTAACAATGAACTTAACAGTGAGCTATGTTTAATTGATAATTTTAGTAATTCTAACTAGTATTGCAAAATCAAAATAGTTTCAAATTTAAAATGTAATTTATCTTAAGTGAAATTAGAACACAATTCTACCTTTTTCATTTATTCCATTTTATTTATATCCTCCTTATTTTAGGTTATCTAAACTTAAAAGTGAATTTGTAAATTATTATTTACATAAAATTACATGTAAAACGTTTGATTCACGTTTAAGGGTTGACGTCAACAAAAAAATCAATTTCATACTAATTATGTCAAGAATTATTGTTTTTAATTTAATAAATTCAAAGTATTCCTTTGTTTTAGGTTAAACTTCTATCTTCTATAAAGTTCTGAATTTTGAAAAATTCGGATATAATCTTATTATGTATGCAATAGAATAAATAAAAGTTCTTAATAATTTTCTAATATTATTATAATATGATTAATTTGTAAATATAATAAAATATTAATTATAAATCCAATCTTATTATAAAACTTGATTTTCCTTTCAGTAAATCCTACATAAAACCAATTTTAGAAACATATTATATCCAATATTAACCCCATTTTATACCTTAGATTTGACTATAAAATTTCTTAAATTTTATAATCGATTCCAACTTGATCAAGTTATTCTTTTTTTCTTTAATTGTTTTCTGTATTGTACTTGCCAGATTTTGAAATATGTTGGCGATAAATATAAATTACAATCTTAAATTATATTTAGGATTATATATAATTAAATAATTTATATATATAGACCAAAATTGACATATAACAATAAATTATGATCATCCTAATATTAGAAATATCAAATTAGTTTTTATTAAATGTTTTATACATAATATTTTTGTATAATTTAATCATTTCATCATTTTATGTCCTAATTAGACATATGCTATTAATTTAATATTAATTCTATTTAATACAATCATATTAGTTTTCTAACAATAGTAATTGATTATTTTAATTATTTTTAAAGTGACATTCTATTTTTGACCAAATAATTCTCAAATGAATAATAATTTGATAATAATATAATATTTTCCCTAATTATTTTAAGACGGTGAATCATGTATGAATTACTCATTTGCTTCCATGTAATTCATGACATATCCAGTAACTAATACTGAGTTCACCGCGACAAGGATATGTCTTAAGCAATGTGAAAATATAGCAATCCATATATTAGATATCTTGAAGATCTTAAGTTAAATGCTTAATTGCTTATACAATCATCCCAATAAACTTATTTTTCTAATAACTATATATTTATTTAAATATTTTCCTATTTTAGGATGTGAGATAAACTATTTTATAAAAAATAGCTTGCACTAATATTTTTTCTTTATTAAAATTTACTTTTAATAAAACGATAACTATAAACAATTATTAAATAATATATAAATTTAATATAAGTTTCATAATTATAGTATTATTGTACTTTCATTTATAAAGTATAATTATCCCTTGAGATTTATCTCATAATCTGGTTAATTAAACAAATAAACATAAGAATATTTTAAGTAAATATTTTATAATTATACAATTAATCTATTAATTACAGGGCATCATATTGAATTTATAAGTTGATTAGGAAGATAATAAATATTAAATTATTTCAAACTATAAGACTTTTATTTATTATGTCTATTAATTAAGGATAAAATTTGCATTTCCACCTAATCCATATTTTAAACATAATGAATTGCCTGGAAAAAAAAAAGATATACTGAAGAGATGCTCTGGTCGTACCAACAAATGTTTCATTTTTCCTTGTACATCCTTTACACCCACGAGTCACGAGTTGTTTTTGGATTTCTTTCTCAGTCCTTTTTATTAAATGAATCCTATATTACTACCATCTGTCATCGAAATTTAAACATCAAGATCTTGCCTTGAGCAGTCCGTTTCGTCAATTGAGTGATTGATGTGTTGTGGCAGATTAAAACTGATATATCATAGCTGATTTTGATACTGATTCCATTTGCATGCAAATATATAGCAGTCAAAAAATTGACGATTCTGAGAAGCAGGAGCTCTACTACTGCAAAAAGCTGATATCCCAAGTTTAAAATCAGGGAGAGAGTACCAAAAAGAAGGAAGAAAAGATAAAGTTTTGAACTAGAACTGCAAGCTCAAGTACGTTTTGGTCATTGGCATTCAAGTCATCACAACCACACAAAAAAAAAAGAAATGTTACTCGGAAAAGAGAAAAAGGTACAAAGAAGAGCGCACTCAGCAAATGTGAAAGTAGACAGAAATAAGCAGTTCTTAGGGCTTCCTTTTTCTGTTTTAACACTACAATAACTAATTAGTCTTTAACAGGGTTAGCTTGGTTTTTAGCAACCACCTTGCACCATGACTACTGAATATACTCAAGTGAAACGTCCAAAGTCATAGTTTTCGCTTTAGTTGTTCTGTGCAATTGGATACCTCACTCCAGCTGCCAGAACTCTCTGCTGCTCAATCTGTGTTCAAGACGATAAATTCAAATACATAAATGTGTGAGACATATCCATCAGAAAACAAGACAAGTCAAAAAGCTAACAGAACAAAGGTATGTGGTATTAATATTACTAGGAACAGTTCATGCATCTTGTCCTTGAGGTAGCAATACTCGTGCTCTAGCAGCTGCAAAGCTCTCAAGCACCTGAATATTAAACCCATGCCAGAAATTTTAGTTATTCAATTGGAGGATTCATACTTTTAACAAATGTATCTTGGGCATCAATTATCAATTATGGAGTCATAATTTAGTAAAAGATAATATCTTTATCAAATATTATCTAAAAAATTTAAAACAACAACCCCATTAATCATAAAATAATGATTTAAGCGTTCTTGAATTTAGACTCGTTGCTAATTTGTTTCAATTTCTATGCTCACCACTTCCCCCTTATTTAAACATATTTCTGGTCACATGTCTGATTTAAAATATAGAGAAAGTACAGTTACATTAGGCCATTGGCTTTTCTGAAATTAATATCAACTAGACAGCAAGAGGGACCTCTCAATGTCTGCCTATTTGTAGACTCCTGGTCCAGGGTGGTAAAGCATTAGTGAAAGTAGAAACAAATAGTCGGAAGTGGGAGTGCAGCTCGAATAAAGAGTTAGGTGGGATGTTTGTGCCTTTTTTTTTTACCCTGCACGGTTGTTTTGCTCAGAAGCGGCGCGAAAGGCAACGCACACATTTCTGACTCTTTTGGCTCCAATGCTTGAGCTGCTTCCAATAAACTGATTCAAATGGCTTCCCATTTTCTTGTAATCCGAGAACTCTCTATCCATCCTGTCCCATCAATGATTGTCCATCATTAAGTATTTTCCCATCAAAATCTCGGCTTTACACAAGTATACGGACCTGGCTAAACCAGGAGATCGTACCCAAACTTGCATCACTTACCATACAGAGATCGACGAATTTATGAAAAACCTTTAATGTAAGTAGTTTTCGAAAACCAAAAAACGCCAAGAATTAAGAAAGCAACAGCAACCAATATGTGAAAAAACGAGTGCTCGTGCGATGCATGGTTGCAGTGACAATTTTAAGAAACAGACACTAATCGGGGAATGACAGGTAGTTGGACATACGAGAATTGGATGTTTTCATGGTAAACACTTCAACCAAAGGGAAATGATAGTGTTGAAAAAGATGAATAATCGAATTATAGAAACCAATCTCGACTCTCCTATATGAAAAGTATGTCTTATGTGTGAAATTTAAAAGAAGAAGAAAAAGTGACGACTAAAGATTGTTACAGTAAGTTTCTAAGATTCCTTAACAGCTTGTCGGACTCATAGAAGTAGGTGTTGACAACTTCAGACACGAAGTTCGGTGAGCTCTCATCTTGAAGCTGCTGGAGCTGCAAGAATTGCTCATCCAGCACACCCTAAACACGGCAACCAAATAACTCATTAATAAGACTGAAAGAATAGAGATGCATGTTTTCTTGATTGGCAATTCACTTGTTTTGATTCATTGGTAAACTTAAAAGAATTCATGGAACTTGGGAACCAACAAATGCATATGCATCTACGTTATTGTAAGAAACTTACGAGTTTTACATTGAAATAAAAGATAATTTACAGCAAGAAAGATGGTGATGATGATGATTACCTGGTGGAAGAGTAATGCTAGTAACCGGTTCATATCGGCCCACAATCGATGCGGGTCCAAACCAAGCATCCACAGAGGCAGACCCGTTTTGGCCAAGTTACAGGATCAATCACAAAGAATGAAATGGTAAGAAATTGGGATGCTTTCTTGGAAGATAAATTAAGTTTGCCTGAGAGTTTAGGGTTTATGCAGAGGTGGCAAACGTGACGATACGAGGGAGGATTCGAAGTATTTAAAGAACGTTGGAGGATGTGGACCCCCAGGTTTTATATTCGCACACCCAATTTAATATCGATGTCTTATACGTGTCAAATTCAAGCATAATGATGAAAAATAGAGGAGAGATATAAATGTTATTATGATAATTAGAAAGGATGGGATGAAATTCAAGCATAATAATGAAGTCAATTGAAAATGTAGATCCCATTTCTTGTCTTTTGAAAGAAAACTAAAGATAAAGATAAAGCATTCATTCCTTTCCCCTCCTTTTGTTTCTTTTTCAAGTTTGAGTTTCCTTTTTGGTTGTGCTTTAAAAAATGTTGTACTTGAATTGAAAAAAACGTGTAATAGAATTTAGAAAAGGTGCTTGAACAACTAAAATGGAAAGCAAAGGAACTTGTGCTGAAATTTAAGAAACTTATAAAGAGATGTCGAAAAGTTGCTTTAACTAAAATGGTAAGAAAATTAGAGATTCTTATTTGTCAACTAAGTTTGATGAAAATACTTACCAAGAAGTTATCATATAAGAAAAACAACGGTCATCTTCATTTAATGACAAATTAATTTATGTTGATTGATAGTTTGAAAAAAATTCACTAAGTTTGTGTTCTCATGGTTAATATCTCTAGCGAAAGAAATACCTAACAGTCGTTATTATGTGACAAATTTATGGTCGTCCTTATAGTACAATAATAACAACAACAATTTTACATATTTATAATCTAAAGTTTGAACGTATAAAAAGATGATTTGAAGGGCTCTTCCTCTTACGTTCCTAATTAAAATATTAACAACAGAGGAGTGAAATATAAATAAATATTAAAATTCAGAGTAATCTAATTTTCTTTCAATTTCTTCAACTATAAACTAACTTCCCATATTCTTTTACAAAAACATGAGAATGAAATCTACAAGTAATGCGAGAAGAGAGAAGACTGTAGACGACATATCTATATGATACCATGGTACTTTTTGGATTACTTTAATTTTCAGAAAAAACTTATATGTCAAGATATTTGTGTTAATGGTGAATTGTAAGCAGAAGCATAGCTTTTCAGAAGTTAAAGGAGATAAAGTTTTGTTTGTTTTGGTTCTCCAAACTTCATTTTAGTTTTTACTCCATTTATTCATAACCAGTGTTGATGAAATCCTTGGTCTGAAACCAAAAGGAGAAATAAAAACTCACGCGCCGCCGTTGAGAGTGTAATATGAAATGTTCACTTGGGAAACAAGGGGCGTGCAAGTGCAACGTGGGTCTAATCGAGGAGAATGTGGGGTATCGACCAAACATGCCCGCCGAAATACACAGAGTTCAAGGTTAAAATGACCTGCCGTCCTTGTACCCGGTCATCTCGCGTGCAGTCTGTCTGACTTCGTCAGCGTCAGTGTCGGTGCTTAATCCTGTTCGCCTGTAGTCGGTTACTTGTCAGTCACCTCACACCCATGAGATCGTTAAATAGTTATATTATTACAAATGGGGATAAAAAAAGGCAAATGTAAAACACATACGTTATATTTTCTGATGAAATATGTTGCCCTTTATTAATCAATTAATTAATATTACTTCGTCATGCTGAGGCTAACCTTTTTCTGCCCTTTGCAACTTTTTTCTGACTTTTCTATCCCTTTCTCGAGGAAAATGTTTTCGAGTATGGGTGGGATGAAAAGAAAATAAAGCGTGGCTGAGAAGGAGAGAGCCCGATAAGCAAGGATAGTACCAGGAGGTGAGACTAAGATGAAAAGTTAAGTGGATACGTGGCACAATGGGCAGTGCTTCCTTTTGTCTTCTTGCTGTATGATGACGTACTAAAGAGATGATGAGACATGACTTTTCAGAAAGGCCTGCGATGGCTATTTGGACTTTAATATTTGCTTCAAAACTTTCTAATGGACGGGAAAAAATATTTCTCAATGTTTGAGATGTATGATTTTGATTTGAGATGGTAACAATCGCCAGACAATAAATTAAACCTATCTTCATTTGCTAACTTAAAATTTTGATCATAATAATATATTTATATTTACAAGATTTTAAAGTACATATATTTGGCGTATTATTAATACAACAAAACAAACGAACCAATTATATAAAAATGACGTGGTGCTATGTAAATTGTTTCCTTCATTATTTTACGTGAATTTGAAGCCACCCAAGGGGCGGTTTTAAGAAGCCTTTTATTCAATGCTGCGAATACCGTATCAGATTTGGTACCGAATTGAGCATTAGTACGGTACTGTACCAGTACCGGTCAATACTAAGTACCGTTTCGGATAATTTTTTAAATTTATAAAATAGTCTCTGAAATTTTTTAAAATTTGTAAAATAGTCCATTATCATATTGTATAGCTGTACTGTATATTTTTAAACCTGACTCTAAAAATCATAATAATAAATAATAATCACAATTAAAATTAAATAACAATA
>JANQBM010000001.1:23447475-23459010 GCA_025594535.1 Erythroxylum domingense | reverse complement strand
ATCTACTATGCATGTGCATATGTAAATGCATGCATATGCCACTGTTCACTAGCAATTGGTGAGGGGATGTTACAACAGTAGCAGTTCATCGCGATCATGCACATAAATAAAGGGATATGCACGATCATGACTCTTCATTTCTTTAGGGGTTGTCGCGATCGTGTATATACACGATCGTGTAACCCTACTGCACACACCAATTTCAAATCATCATAACTTTCAATCCCGAAACTCAAAGATTATAAACTTTATGTCGTTAAAAAGCTAAGAAAAAGAGCTACAACTTTCATGAAGACAATTTTGTCTAATTTTGCCTAAATCAATATAGTTTATTCATTAAAGATTCTGAACACATTTTATCCCCTTTTTCTCTCATCTGCTAATATACATTCTTACAAAAACAAAAGACCCGAATCCAACAAGCACAATTCATACATATAAAAGACCTATTAAAAACAATTGCTTTAGAAAAATCTATTCAAATTTCCTTAACAACTATCAATTTTATTTCAACCTCAATTGACATTTAACAAAGAAGAAATTTCTGCACAAATACAAAAGAGAAATTCTTCAACCCTTCTTTCATTCATTTCTCCATAAGACAAAGTTTCATCTCTCAGATATTGCAGAGTTTATATAACTTTAATTACACTTTAGGAGTCAGCATAGTGGTATAATCCACAAATACAACATGTATGTATGATTGAAAGGCTACCTAAGGTATTCGAACTAACTTAGTTACAAAAGATAATAATAATTCTTAGAGTTTGCCGAAGTTGTAAGGTTTAATGATATGCTTTTTCTTCCCTTGAAGAGTGAAAAATAGTGAGGTAAGCTGCAAAGCGTAGTGGCTAATACAGTTATAGCCATTAGCGATGAACCACACACACAACCAAGCATATACATAAATTTATATCACATATAAATATAACAATCGGATTATTCACAGTTCAAGCTCACAGATAACAAATTATTACTCAAATCAAATAATGTATTTTTCATTCAATCATATAACGTGTTTAACAAATTAAAGCAAAATGCACACCTATAATGGCTTGAGAGAATCCCATGGAACGAAATGGCGAAACCAAAGTTTACATCATAAATGAAATGAGTCCATTTTTCGGAGCTCATATGCCACAAGCGGGCAGTTTCGAGAAGGCTATAGGTCAACGTATATGTGACGAACAAAATGGTATCTCTCTTGCCTACATAAACAAATTTTCCATGCTTACTTATTTCATATCTTAATCATATTTTTCATGAAATTTGTGTTTTTCTTCTTCTCATTAATACCAAAAGCAGTAGAGTCTTTCAAAGCAAACATGATTTCAATCATAGATTGATTTTCCCACATTCACAATGATAAAAAGACAAGCATTTAAGTACACATACAAGCAAATAATTCAGTTTATCAATATAACGACTATAAACGTATTACCCACCTATTTACTTGTAACTTCAAACTTAAAGTTTGTTCTTCCTCTTGCTCTCGTCTTCGATATTCTTGATTCCCTTTAAACAAACATATTTTTCATTTAAACAACATATACGAATAGAACTTCCCTAAAGCTCTACTATCCAACAATAAGCTTTATCTAGGCTAGAAGAACTAAGATATAGTTAGAAATCCATAAAGATCTAAGAAAACAAATTTCTTGGTTCTCTTCTTTCTCTCGTCATTTTCAACATAAAACCTATTTTCACTAGTTTCTTCTTCTACTAAAGTAAGAAGAAAAGATAGGGAATACCTAAAAATTTCGACTGAACCCTTTTTCTTTCTTCTTCTCCTTCCTTTTTCTTTCTTTCCTTGCTTCGGTTTCTCCTTCTCTTCTTTTAGTTTCTTCTACGAATTTCTCTATTTTTCTTTCTTACTATACACGACTCTCTTCTCTTCTTTTCTTATTAATTTTAAGACAACTTCTAACTTTCCAATTTTACCCTTCCATATCTAATATAGTTCCTACTAACTCTTTATTTAATTCTTGCATTTCCATTTAATACATGTAAACACATATAAATGAAAAATATAATCTTAACTAACCTTAAAAAAATTTCTAATCCAAGAATTCAAATTTTCAGTTAATGCTTGCTAATTTATTAAAATAAAATTTAAGAAAAATTCGGGGTCTAATAAACAGTTTGAGGACAAGTTGAACATGGAGATCAGAATAAGGCTAGTTATTTCTAATTTGGGTAGTTTCACGAAACTATAAGCAACTTCAATCAGAATTGAGCAGCTGTTAAAAGATGGTCAGGGAGAGTACATATAGGAGTTTAGAGGGAAGAGGTAGGTTGAATATCAGGCTGATTCTGGCAGAAGCTTCAGTAAATGCCATAACAGATCATCTCGATTCCATACTAGGTTAAAACAATCAAGGTCTAGACTAAGAGGTGGATTTATTCAGAATGGTAGAGGTAAAGGATCGGTGTCAAGAGGGCAGTCACAATAGATGCTGAATTGTGAACATTGTGGTAAGAAGCATGGTGGTCAATGTTAGAGGTTATCGAGAGCTTGTTTTTGTTGTGGCTCTGTAGAGCCTCAAATCAGAGATTGTCCCGAGACTTTGGGACCACAGTCCGTAATGAGAGGAGGAACAGTGATAGAGACAACTATACAATAGAGTAAAGCTATTGGATCTGTACAAAGAGACAGAGGTAGAGGCGGAATACAATCAGTAGGGCCTATTGTTAGGACTAAGGTACAGAGTAATCAGCCGCAGTCTCAGGGCAGAGTCTATGCCATTACTAGACAAGAGGCGCAGAACTCCCCAGATGTGGTAAGAAGTGTGTTGAATGTTTTTAATTTTGAAGCATTCACATTGGTAGATCTAGGGTCTACACATTTATTCATCGCACTACATCTGGCATCTAGACTGCATTGTAAGAGAGAAATGTTGAATCGTGGTTTAGTGGTGAGTACTCCAGTAGGAAGTACTACAATAATTGGTGAGGTGTGTAAGGGGTACATAGTTTGGATTGATCAGGTAGAGTTAGAAGTTAATTTGATTGTATTGCAGATAAAGAAAATATATATTATTCTATGCATGGATTGGCTTATTGCTCATAGGTTAGTGATGAATTGTTATACTAAGGAGGTAGTTCTTGAATCCCCTAATCAACTAAGAGTGTTGTTTTGAGGAGTTAGTCAGGTAGTGCTAGCCTAACTAATTTCATTTATGAGTGCTTTTAGATTGATTCGAGGTGGATGTGAGGCTTAGTTGGCCTATGTAGTTGATACTCGGAATGAACTAACTATTCAGGATATTCCTATTGTTAAAGATTTCCTTGATGTGTTTCCTACTGAACTACCGGGTTTAGCCCCAAAAAGGGAGACGGAGTTTACCATTGACCTTATTCTAGGTACCGCTCCTATATCAATTCCTCTATATAGGATGGCACCTATGGAACTGAAGATCCAGTTATAGGAGTTGTTGGAAAAGGGTTTCATTAGACCCAATGTGTCACCTTGGGGAGCTCCGATATTGTTTGTAAAAAAAGGATAGGACTCTGAGGTTGTGTATTAATTATCGGCAATTGAATCGAGCAATAGTTAATAATAAGTACCCATTGGCGAGAATTGATGATTTACTTGATTAGTTATAGGGAGCTCAGGTATTCACAAAGTTAGACTTGAGATTGGGATATTATCAGCTAAAAATAGCTGAGGCTAATATACCAAAGAGTGCATTTAGAAAAAGATATGGGCACTTTGAGTTTTTGGTGATGCTGTTTGGGTTGACTAATGCCCCAGTAGCTTTTATGACCATGATGAATAAGGTATTTCAACTTTATTTAGATCATTTTGTGATTGTGTTTATTGATGATATTTTGGTGTATTCAAATTGTAGAGAGGAACATGCAGAACATCTGAGATTAGTTCTACAAATAATGAAGGAGAAACAGTTATATGCAAAATTCAGTAAATGTGAATTTTAGATTGATCAAGTAGTATTCTTGGGTTATATTGTGTCTGGACAAGGCATACAGGTAGACCCGAAGAAAATAGAAGCAGTGACAAAGTGGGAAGCTCCAATAAATGTGACTTAGATTCGGAGTTTTCTTGGATTAGCTGGTTTTTATAGGAGGTTTGTTGAGGTTTCACTGATCTTAGGCCCTTTGAAAAAAATTCTGAGAAAAAAATATGTCTTTTAAATGAAATGACGATTGTCAGAGAAGTTTTGAGGAGTAAAAGCATTAGTTAACTATAGCGCTGGTGTTAGCTATTCCATCTGGATTTGGAGGATATATTGTGTATAGTGATGCTTCACACTAGGGTTTAGGGTGTGTACTGATGCAGTATGGCAGGGTAATATCATATGCATGGAGACAATTGACATCTCATGAGTTTAATTATCCGGTACATGATTTAGAGTTTGCTGCAGTAATATTTGCTTTGAATATTTTGAGACACTACCTGTATGGTAAAACTTTTCAGGTATTTACTGATCATAAAAGTTTAAAATATTTATTGATTCAGAAGGAGTTAAATATGAGATAGAGGAGCTGGATAGAATTGTTGAAAGTTTATGATTGTACAATTAAGTACCATCCTGGCAAAGCTAATGTGGTAGCTGGTGCATTAAACAGGAAATCAAATAGCAATGTTGCTCAAGTACTATTATCGAGGTTGCCTAACCTAGTTTAATTAAGAGCATTGAATGTTGAGTTTAAATTAGGGCAAGATGAGGCATTAATAGCTACACTAAAGATGAGACCAGTATTACATGAGAATCAGGAAAGTTCAAGATAAAGATCCCGAGTTGGTGAAATTAATTGAGAAGTTGAAAGTAAATCTGGATTCTAAGTTTGAGATGGGAGATGATACTTTATGGTTGAAGTAGAGATTGTATGTACCCGATGTAGTGCCCCATTACCATAGGGTACATACCGAAACACTCTGAGGACATTCTAGTACATAACCTATGATAATGGTGCGCTACGTTCAATCACAAAGTTCACTTAATCATTCTTTATTTTCTTATAAGACATCATAATGAAAAACACCATATTTTAAAGCCCAAATGTCTCCTTTCATTTCATAAAACCAAATATTTACAATGATTGTTTTCAATATCGTCTGAATATGAACATCATCATATCCTAATATAAAATACACTATATGAAAGAAGAAATACACAAAAAGATCTATTTAATCTTCCAATCTCATATGACCGACCTTTGATCCATTTCTTCTTTTTCCCCAAAAGTACAAGACTATACTTCTTATAGCGTCTATTCGTAGCTAAAGTTGTCTCTCGGTCATGAAAATCAACGTTACAATTTTGGTGAGTTTTGTGAACTCAATGAGGTAACTATCATCGATGATTCACTCTATTCATACAGCACATCACACATATAACATATAATTCACATCTTTGCATTTTGCATAAATTATCACATATCACATTCTCACTTAACGGTAAGACAATTTTGCATTTCAGACAATCAAACATACTTATTAAAATGTATATGAAATGCTCATGTGACTCTTTCCCAATTATTACATTGTTGTGACCGAGTGCTTAAACTGTCTCATATCTATTGTGAATATCAGGCTTATTTATACTGTTCCTTATCGTTGGGGATATAGGGCTCATTTTACATAGTAAACCTTTGGCTCTTAATCACATTTGGAGCTTTAAGCTCATTTTCGGTGGCTACTCAGGTCACAACTCTCATTATCTGATCATACATTCATGTATGGAATGCATCTCTCATAATCAATCAATTATGTTAAGAAGCATTTAGTTCATCACATTCATATACAAGTAACACTTCAATATCACATTTATGCATCAAGTCTTGTACCTTCATTGTTCGACATCAACATAATCAAATCACATTCATATCATCATTGAAAATATATTCTAAAGCAAACAATTAATTATGTGAAACTGTCTAGGTTACTCACTGATTGCTCTCGAAGATATTGCCTCAAAGTTTCGGCAACATCTGGATGTTAACGTTCTAATTGCTCCTCTCTATCAAGCAATATACACATATCACACTTTTGTACAATTATAAGTGTTTGTTAATGCACATGTATGTATTTGAAATATGCACAATGCATGTTCATGACAATCCCAGGTATCTCTCTATTATTCTCATCATATAAACATTCATGTTTCCGAAATCACATAAGTTTCATTTATGCTTATGGTTTATACCTCAATAAAACCATTAAAACCACAATTCATAACTTATTTGGTCAAATTCAGATTTTTCTTGAAACATACCTTCGAGTCTGCTGTACATGATCAATCTGACTATGAAAATGAAGTAATTTGGCAATACTTTCTTCTATAAAAGTTTTCTCCTATTTCTTAAATTTCTAATGACACCAAGATCATTCAATTTGGTTTAGTAATATGAAAGTTATACTCCAAATATTTTCGGACTATTCTTATACTGAAACAGTGCCCTATACTCAACTTTCATTCAGAAATTGAAATTCTTATAGATTGAATTAAAATTCGATTTCTTCATAACATTTGTATTCCTATGTCTTTAGTTTACTTCAAATTAAGAATTGTTTCATTTTGATAACTACAGAACAAGTTATGTCTAAAATACCAATGCATGTTCAGTGAAAATACTCCAGTTATGAAATTCCAGAACTCCTCATCAATTTTGTCCCAAATTCATCACTCAGTCTCCTCTAAATGATTTCAGAAGATCATGATTTTTGGTGGAGATGTAGAACAATGTGTTCAAATCCCATTCAACTTAGCACATTCTTAAACAAATTAAAACCCATAATTAACACCAAGTATCAAAAACTAGAAAATTCTCCACCATATTCTTCATTTCCTGCACTTTCCTTCATTTTTTTTTTTTTGCATTTTGTTCATCTCCTTCTTTTCTTTTTCTCAATCTATATCTACCCCATTTTCAACTTCCATTTAACTCAAATCATCCACAAACAAAGCCAAAATCCCAGATTAAAACTTAAACATTAGAACAGAAAAATTCACGTATGTTCTTCATGTTTGTTGCACTTTCATTTTTCTGCATATTTATTCCCTACACATTCTTCAATTTTCTTCTCAAAATTTGATTATAAATCACTTCCCATATCAGAACATCATCTTACACCTCTTCCTTAACTCTAAACCCATTTTAAAACATCTCTAAAAACACTCAAAATAGAACATATTCTCATTTTTCTACTACACCCAGTACTCAACTTCAAGTCAAATTTTAAAACTCTTAAAGACAGAATTCGAATTTGATGTCTTTACGAAACATGTAGCCATATGTCTCTAGTTTAATATAAATTAAGAATCATGCCATTTTGGATAACTAAAGAACAAGTTAAGGTTAAAACACAGAAGCATACTTGATGGACATGTTATTGCTGCATTTTTCAGCACTCATCTTCCAATTTTCCAGATTTTACACCTAACACCACTTAAACAAAGATCACATTTTCTACTTCATTTACTCTTCATTCTAAACTCCATTTTAACTCAATATCATTCACAAACAATTCATGATCTATATTTGATCATTAACCAAAAACAAAATAAGTGCATATACCATTCATTATCAATTTTTTGCACTCATCCTAACACCATTATGATGATCATTCTACCTCTAAAACATCTTTAAAACAATTTATGAATTATTACTCATCATACATATACAAAAGCAAGACATTTACATCAACTATTCATCACTCACGTTCATCATACATAAAAGACCATTTTATGCCATTTAACCTCTAACTGTTATCATAAAAGCTTCATTTAACATTACCTATGAAGATTAACAAGCTACGTACTTGATTCAGCTCCAAATCTTCAAAAACAACACTTAGCCCTTGATCCCAAGCATCACACGTACAACATCATGGAGGTTGTAAGATTTAGGTTTTCTTATGGTAATGAAGAAGATAACATGAAGGAAGTAGTAATTGAAAGATGAGAGAGTTGGTTCAACATTGGTGGAGGTTGGAGAGGCAAAAAAATCGTGAAGAGGAGAAGAAATGGAGAAGGTCACAAAAATAGAAGAAGAAAACAAGAATCAAGACAATTAATTGATCTTTCAAGGTTAAAAAGAATCGTGGGTTATAAGATAAAGGCATGGCATGGCAAGTGACATATGTCACTTGCCACATGTCCTATTCCCATAGGTTCAAACTAGGTTATTTTATTTAGCTAGTCCAATCAACTTCAATTTCTACTCCAATTATCGATAAATTTCAATGACATATGTCATTAAATCTGATTGGCATTCATAAAAAGTTACACTGCTATCTAACATTTAATTCTACTACCACTTATCAATTGTCTTACCACTTGGCATTTTTTTAGTCCAAAATTACTCAAAATTTTAGAAATTTCCTAAAATTAACTAAAAGTTCTAAATCACTAAATACACTATCCAAATCAATTTTCAACATATAAGAACCACGATTCTCAATATAATCACATTTACAAATCAATTATACTTGGAATGTCAATGAATGCATGTACAATCATTTTAATGTGCAAAAGTTCAATATTCATGTGTATGTGCATATCATATAATGCATGAGCATGAAATGTATTTTCTAATTTCTTAATAATCTCTCATATATATATATACTATTCTAGCCTCAGCATGGATAATGGAATGTTACACTCAATGTAGATAATCTAAGAAAGGAAATCCTAGAGGAAGCTTATATAGCAGCTTATGCTATGCATCATAGTATTACCAAGATGTATAATACGCTAAAGCAACATTTCTGGTGACTAGGAATGAAGAAACAAGGAGCAGATTATATAGCTAAGTGTTTGATTTGTCAGCAGGTTAAGGCTGAACATCAGGCTCCAATTGGGAAGCTTCATTCATTACCTATTCCGAAGTGGAAATGGGAATGAATCACAATGGATTTCATTATGGGATTGCCTAAGACTCTGAAGCAAAATGATGCTATATGGGTTGTAGTGGACCGATTGACTAAGTAGGCTCATTTCTTACCAGTGAGAGAGAATAGCTCACTAGACCAGTTGGCATAAGTATGTGCATGAAGTGGTTAGACTATATGGAGTTTTGGTGTCTATAGTATCGGACAGGGACCTCATATTCACTTCGAGATTTTGGAAGAGCCTACAGTCAACTATGGGTACGAAGTTAAACTTCAGTACTACATTTCATCCTCAAACAGATGGGCAGAGTGAGAGGACAATCAAGATTGTTGATGATATGCTTAGAGCATATGTATTGGAGTCTCAAGGAGATAAGGATTATTACATAACTTTGATTGAATTTGTTTACAACAACCACTACCATAGTAGTATTGGAATGGCACCTTATAAAGCATTGTATGGAAGAAACTGTCGATTGCCTCTATATTGGGATGAGGAAGGTTTGAGAATGATAGAAGGCCCAGAATTGATATAAGATACTATGGATAAGATAAAACTGATCCGAAGCCAAATAAAAGTAGCACAAAATAGACAGAAGAGTTATATCGATTAACATAGAAAGGATATAGAATACAGTGTAGGAGATAAAGTATTTCTAAGAGTCTCACCCTGGCAAAGAGTGTTGAGATTTGGAAAGAAGGGCAAGTTGAGCCCTAGGTACATTGGTCCTTATAAAAACATTGAGAGGGTAGGACCATTAGCATACAGATTAGCTTTATCGAGTGAAATGTCTCAGACACACAATGTATTTCATGTGAGCATGCTTAGGAAGTATAGATCTGATCCGATGCATGTATTACCCGCTCAAAAGATTGAAGTTACTAATAATCTGAGTTATGTTGAGGAGCTGATCAAGATAGTGGGATACCAAACAAAACAATTGAGGAATCGAGCAATTCAATTGGTGAAAGTCCTATAGAAAAATCACACAAATGAGGAAGCAAATTGGGAAATAAAGGAACATATGAGAAAGCAATATCCCCACCTGTTTCATCAATCAGGTAAGAATTTCAAGGACGAAATTTCTTAAGGAGGGGAGAACTGTAACATCCCATTATCCTATGATCAGGGTTAGGACCCTAAGATATTATACATAAAAGATTATTGAGAATTTAGAAGTGCATTTATGCATCATATGACATTCACATATACGTGAAAAATGTTGTCACTCATTAAAATAATTGTACATGCATTCATTGACATTTTTCGGGTATAAGAGATTTTTTTAATGTGATCAAAATGTGAATTATGGTTTAACTATTTTGAAAATTAAATTGATGTGAATTATAATTATTTTTACATTTTTGGTGACATTTTGGATATTTTGGAAATTTATCAAAACTTTTGGGATATTTTAGACTAAGAAAAATGTAGAAATAAGAGATAAATGGAAGTGTGACATGTGGAAACTTAGATGAAGGACAAATGGACTAATTATGGATTGACAAATGAACCTATTAAGGTGTGACAAGTGGACAAATGGCTAAGAGACAAATGGTAGCATAACTAGTGGACAAATGTAACACATGCAGTGGAGACATGTGTCAAGACTCGAATGAGACACCTAAGTTATATCTTTGGGCAACGAAGTTCTACAGCTCCTTTGTTGTTCATCACCAAAAATCACTTACCACCAAAACCCTCTCCTTGTCCATCCATCATCAAAATACCATGCATGTTCACTCTTGTGTTTAGATTTTGATTAATTCATCAATGATATATCTTGCAAAGTCTTCAACCATTTGAGTTTTTCAATTGTTTCTCTATTCTTATCCTTGCTTCATCCACTGAGATCTCTCATTTTTCTCTCCCCATAAATTAAGTAAGTTATGTTTTAAGTTTTATGGTAGTGTAAATGACATTTTGATGAGGTTTTAATGTTTGTAAATGGAAGCATGCGTGAGTGGTGTATATTTTTATGCTTGTGGATTGATACATGCGTGAATGGTGTGGATGCATGCTTAGGTGGTGAAGGAAGAAGCAAATTCGGTGATATGAATTACGAGACGAAGGATTGTGATGATTGGAGTTAAATAAAGAGTAAGGAAATGCAGAAATTGTAATATGTAAAAGTATGAATTAGGTTATAATTTGAGTTGTGATTATTCATGAAATTGTTAATTGTAACTAGAGAATTTTGAACTGAAAAATTAGGTTTAACTGAATCATCAACTTGAGATGACAGAGAAATGATAAAACTTAGGCAATGAATTGTGTTGGAGTATGTTATATGCAGTGTTTTACTAAACATACATCTATATTTTGGACATAAATTCATTTGTTAATATCCAATTAGATGGATTTTGCTTTATAGTAAACTAGAAACATATGGATACATTTTGCATGAAGGAATACAGTTTTAAATCTATTTTTAAGAGTCTTGAAATTTGAATTAAAGTTGAGAATTGTGTTCTGTCGAGGTATGAGAATAGGCTGTAGTATTTTGATTATAACCTACACAATACTGAACCAAAATGCATAAATTTGATGTCATTAGAAACGTAAGACATAGGGAAACATTTTATTAGAATAAGTTGTTGCCTAAAAACCTCATTGTCTAGCTCATAATGGTCGTATAAAACTGAATTAAAAATCTATCTTGAGAAAAACTGGAAAA
>JANQBM010000001.1:23396369-23415596 GCA_025594535.1 Erythroxylum domingense | reverse complement strand
ATCATCAAGGATGTATTAGTAAAGGTTGACAGGTTCATTTTTCCAGTTGAATTTGTTATACTCAATATGGATGAAGATGTAGAAGTTATTTTAATTTTAGGACAACCCTTCCTAGCTATAACTAGAGTCATTATTGATGTTAGTGATGGTAAACTAGTTCTTAGGGTGAGAGAAGAAAAGGTAACTTTTATGATATCTGTTATGAGACATGCTCTTAAGTGTGATGATTCCTATTACTTTATTGATGTTAATGATTATGTGACTTAAGACATTATGCAAGAAATTATGCTTAATGACATGTAGGAATTTTCGATAACTCAAGATGGGGACGAACATGAAGATAATAAACTCCTCATAAGAATGAAAGAAGTTGAGCAAATACACAGAAATACAAAGAAAAGGTTAAAACCCTCCATTGAAGAACCACTAGATTCAGAGTTGAAGGAACTATTTGAGCTTCTGAAATACGCGTTTCTTGAAAAGAATTCAAAATTACTAGTAATTACTGCTTCAACTCTAGATGTGGCATAAAAGGAAAAGCTGTTGAAAGTGCTTAAGGAACATAAAAGGGACACTGCATGGAAGATCTCCGACATCAGACGGATTGACCCGTCTTTTTGCACACACAAAATCTTGGTGGAGGGGGAGTTTAAATCTATGGCACAACCTCAAAGGAGGATGAATCTAAACATAAAGGATGTGGTAAAAGATAAGTTAATTAAAATCTTAGATATTAGAGTGATTTACCCCATTCTGATTGTAGTGCCCCCTTACCATAGGCTACACTTCAGGATGTCCAGAGGTCATTTCGATACATATCCTACAATAAGGGCAGGCTACTATCGATCAATACATTCACTTCATATGGCATCATATCATTATTCACTTATAAAGCATCATAAGAAAATCATAATATTTTAAAACCAACTTTTTTTCTCATTTCACTTCACAAAAACCGAAAGTCTACATTGTACCTTTAAACACTTACTATATGTACATCATCAAACCCTAGTACAAAAGTACTACATAAAAGTGGAAAATATACAAAGTCTATCTAATCTATCCTAAAATCCTAGCTGACCGACCTTTGAGCCATGACTTCTCTTGCTAAATCACAATCTACACAGCTGGTAGAGCCTCTCAGTAGCTAGAGTCATCTCTCAGTCCTGAAAAGACAATGTTGCAATTTTGGTGAGTTTTGCAAACTCAGTGAGGCAACCATCATTAATGGTTCACTCAATTCATGCAACCCATCATTTCACATAACAAATATTTCACAAAATTACACTTTATATCAGTATCACATTTTCACTTAAGCATAGGCAAATTTTTGCATTTTAATCAATCAAACATACTTATCAAAATGCATATGGAATGCTTATGAGACACTATTATAATTGTTATGTTTTTGTGACCGAGTGCCTGAACTATCCCGTATCTATTTTGGATACTGGGCTCATTAATAACTGCCCCTTATCCGATGAGGATATAAGGCTCATTATACATAGTGAGCATTAGGCTTTTAATCACTGTTTGAGCTCGAGGCTCTTTGTACACGTTGAGCTTTAAGCTCTGATCGGTGACTACTCTGGTCACAACTGCCATTATCTGATTATGCATTCATGTATGGAATGCATCTCACATTTTTAATCATTCATGTCATAACACATTTACTTCTTCACATTAACATTCAAGCAGCACTTCAATATATATTCCACATTTCACATTCATTGGACCTTCTGTCCGAAATCAACAATCAAGCAACATTCATTTAGTCATTTCAAAACAGAAATTAAGCACACAAGTAATTACGTGAGACCGTCTAGGTTACTCACAAGTTGTTCCTGAAGCTAATGCCTGGAAGTTCCGGCAACGTCTGGAGGTTGACATTCCAGTTGCTCCTCTATATCAAACATCATACACATATATCACAATTTGTACAATCATAAGTGTTTAATAATGCACATGTATGAAATGAAATATGTATAATGCATATTCATGAAAATTCCAAGTATTTATCCATAAATTTCATCACAAAGTCATTCTCATATCAAAACTCATATAAGTACAATTTATACTTAGGTTATACCTCACTAAACCATTAAAATCTCCATTCCTTTCTCATTGACTCACTTCAGATTTTTTTTCCAAGTCATACTTTCGAGTCTACTGTTCACATTCAATTAGAAAGTGAAAGTGATATAATTTGGTCATATCCTCTTCTAGAAAAGTGTTCCTCTATGTCTTATGTTTCTATTGACACTAAAATCACTCAATTTG
Organism: Erythroxylum domingense; assembly: GCA_025594535.1. Lineage (NCBI taxonomy): Eukaryota > Viridiplantae > Streptophyta > Magnoliopsida > Malpighiales > Erythroxylaceae > Erythroxylum > Erythroxylum domingense. The sequence continues at coordinate 23,413,316 of JANQBM010000001.1, read as the reverse complement.
GTTAAGTAATTTTGAAGATATGTCTCAAACATTTTCGGGTTGTTCATATTCAAAAACAATGTACTAAGCATAACTTCCATCCAAAAATTAACCATCTTAGAGACTGAATCACAATTTGACTTCTCATATGATTTTTGGTGGAGAGGTAGAGCAATGTCTTAAGAGTCCAATGGTTTAAGTCTCATCTCATTTTGAATTAGGACGAAAAATATATTGCCCAAAAACCCATCGGATGTTCATCATCCCTGAAAACTTCAAAGTCGCTATCGTGCAATTCTTCTTCTTCTTTACCAACATCTCTACTTCAAACTCCATAACTTTTGATCCAGAACTCCAAAAATTCCAAATATTATATCAAAGGAAAGTTAAAATAAATATCTACAACTTTCATGAAGACCATTTTGTCAAAATACATCTAGGTCAGTACAGTAAATTTATGGACGTTTCAGATCAAAATTTTAACTCTCTTACTATTCATTCCCATAAATTCTCAGACTTCATGTCATTTTTTTAGACTCTTAACGACAGAATTAAAATTTGTTGTCTTCATGAAAAATATATCCATATATCTCTAGTTTAATTAAAATCAAGAATCATCTCAATTGAACAAGTTTAGAAGAAGTTATGGTTAAAACACTGAAGCATATGTAGTGAACATTTTTCAATCCATCATCTTTAAGTTTTTCCAGATTTTTACACCTAACATATTTGTACAAAGATCATCCTTTTCTACTTCATTTCCTCTTCATTCTCCACTCCATTTCAACTGAATTTCATTCACAAACAATTCATGATCTATGTTTGATCACTAACCAAAGCAAAACCTATACATTTACCCATTCATTCTTCAATGCATTACACTCATATACTAATGATCATTCTACCTCAACATTATCTCTATAACAATTTATGATTAATGATCATACACATATACAAAAGCAAGACATTTACATGAATTTTTCATCACCCACGACACACACATAAAAATTCACATAATCAAGTCATCAATCGTAATGTACTCATCATTCTAGCTTCATTTAACCATACCCATGATATTTAAAACATAACTTACTTGATTTAACTCCAAATATTCAAACACTAAGAAGCCCTAGCTCCCAATCACACAATCTTCATCTTGAATGTTGGAAAATCTAGGTTTTCTTGTGGTAACGAAGAAGACAACAAGATAGGAGTGATAAGTGAAAGAAAAGAAGGCAAGGTTCAACGTGTATGGAGGTTGGAGAAGTAAAAAATTCGTGAAGGAGAGGAGAAATGGAGAAGGTCACGAAAATAGAAAGAAATGAAGAAGAGAAGCAAGTGAAAGACAACGTTTAAAGTGCTCTTTCAAATAAAAGACTGGAGTGTCGTGAGTGGGGAGGAGTGGCAAGTGGTGGTAACACTTGTCACTTTCCTATGGTCCCAATTGGAACTCTTTTAAAAACTAGTCTATTTAACTCAAATTTCTATCTCAATTGTCTCCAAAATTCAATGACATATGTCATTAAATCCCGATATCATATATAAAAATTTTCACTATCATTTGAAATTTATTTCTACTTCCGTTCATCAATTGTTCCGCCACTTGGCATTTTTCCTAGTCCAAAAATACCCTTAATTCCAGAAAAATTCTTAACTTTTCCCAAAAATTATAAATCAACAAATACATTCTCCAAATCAATTTTCAATACAAATAAACCACAATTCCCAACAAAATCACATTCCACATATCAATTATACCCGGAATGTCAATGAATGCATGTATAGTCATTTTAAATGTGCAACATTTTCGCTATTCACTTGTATGCGTATGTCATATTATGAATAAGCATGAAAAATGCATTTCTAAGCTCTCATTAATTACTCATATTTACTATTATAACCTCCTAAAGGTAATGGGATGTTACATTGATAGTCCTTGGGTGAGTCCAGTACAGGTTATGCCCAAGAAAGGAGGAATGATGGTTATCTCTAGTGAAAAGAGTTATCTAATCCCTACAAGAATCATCACTCGATGGAGAGTGTGCATCAATTATAGGAAGCTGAATGATGCAACTAGAAAGTACCACTTCCCCTTACCCTTTATAGACCAAATGTTGGAACTACTAGCAGGACACATGTATTACTATTTCTTTGATGGACTTTCAAGCTACCTTCTGATCCCCATTGCTCTAGAAGTGTGTCCCTATTGTACATTTGCCTACATAAGGATGCCGTTTAGGTTGTGTAACACACCTTCTACATTTCAGAGGTGCATGATGGCCATCTTCAATGACCTAGTTAAAGATATTATAAATATTTTTAAAGATTATTTCTCTATTTTTGGAGATTCATTTGACTTATGTCTCCATAATCTCGAGAAATTATTGGAAAGAAGTGAGAAGACAAATATGATGTTAAATTGAGGAAAATGTCATTTTATGGTACAATAAGGTATAGTTTTAGACCATAAAGATTCTCACCAGGGGATTGAGGTAAGATTGAAGTCATAGAGAAGCTACCACCCCTTCTTAGTTAAGGCAATATGAGTTTCTTAGGTCATGCAGGTTTATAAAAGATTTATTAAAGAATTTTCAAATTTGCTAAGTCTTTAACCAAGTTATTTGAAAAGGACATACTATTCTCGTTTACCAAAGAATGTTTAGATGCTTTTAACATTTGAAAACTAAGGCCCCAATTACGGTTACTCTAGTTTGGAAAACACCCTTTGAATTAATGTGTGATGTAAGTGACTTTGCAGTACGAGTCGTATTTGGATAGTGGAAGGACAAATAGTTTCAGCCAATCTACTAAGCTAACAAAACTTTGACAGATGCTTAAGAGAATTACACAATGGCAAAAAATGAGTTGCTAGTTGTGGTTTTCGCATTTGATAATTTTCGATATTATTTATCTAAAGTTGTTGTATATACTAACCACTAAAATACTTGTTGAATAAACCGAATGTTAAACCTTGGTTGATTAGATGAATTCTACTATTGCAAGAATTTGATTTAGAGATCAAATATAAGAAAGGGGTTGAAAACCTAGCAGCAGATCATCTATCTCTCTTGGAAATCTGAATTTGGAAGAATTGATTGTAGAAGGTATTAACGATGCTTTCCCAAAAGAACACATTTATAATATGGAGGAGGTAAGTAAAATTAAGACCTTTTGGTTTACAGACATTCCAAATTATTTGGTATCTAGGACATAATCAGAAGGTTTGTCTTATCAATAAAAGAAGAAATTTTTTACTAATTTTTAGGATTATTTCTGGGAAGATCTGTATCTATTTCGCATATGTGTAGACCAAATAGTGGGGAGATGTATACCTCATTATTAGGGGTGGAAGATTCTACAATATTGTCATACTGGACTTATCAGAGGAACCATAGTGCAAATAAGATGACTTAGAAGATCCTAGATTCAGTTTTTATTGGCCGACAATTTTCAAAGATGCCTAACAATTATTTTCTCATTTTGGCACACCTAGGGCAATCATCAGTGATAGGGGAACACATTTTTGTAATGCATAGTTTGAAAAAGTGCTTAAAAGATATGGAATTAATCATAGAATTTCCATCCTGTATCACCCTCAAAGTAGTGGCCAATTAGAAGTATCCAATAGGGATTTAGAAAGAATTTTGGAGAAGACTGTAGAGTGTCAAAGGAAGGACTGATCAATTAAATTAGACAATGCTCTATGGGCTTATAGGATGGCGTTTCTATTGGTACTACGCCCTATATATTAGTCCATGGAAAAGTATGTCATCTTCCTGTTGAGTTAGAACATAAAGCATATTAGGCTATTAAACTCATGAATTTCGAACTTTAAAGTACAGGTGAAAAGAGGAACTTACGAATTAGTGAACTGGAAGAATGGCTTATGAAAATTATAAAATCTATAAGGAAAGAGCCAAAAGTTATCATGACTAAATGATTAAACAATCCTAAGAATTCAAGAAGGGAGATCAAGTTTTCTTATACAACTCTCACTTAAGATTATTTCTTAGTAAGCTTAAAGCAAGATGGTCTGGACCATTCATTGTAGAGAAAGTATTTCCATATGGTGTAATCGAGATGTGTCATCTACACAAGGTTACTTTTAAGGTTAATGGCCATTGAGTAAAGTTATATCTTGGTGAGCTTTAATATGGTAAAGAGAATATCAAATTAACCAAGCCATCATGAGCATAAAAGATATGTTAAGGTAAAGGCATTAACCGAGTGCTACTTTAGAGGCAACCTAAGAATTAGGATTTCCTTTATTTATGTCATTTTTGTATTTATTTCGTAATTATTTCTTGTTTTTAATGATGTTATTATTCTTGTTTTCAATTGACTTATTTTTACTTCTTAAGTCTTTCATATTTGCAAGGATGTAGCTTACATTGGATGGATCTGAAATCACATCACAATTCGAAAAGTACCAAAAAACCCTCTCACTTTCATGTATGCTTGTAATGTGTACATTGGGGACAATGTACAACTTTAATTGTGGGTATGGGTTTAATGAATGCTTATCAATTTCTTTAAGCTTATTATAATGTTGATTATAAAATTCTTTTAACTGATATTTTGAATTGGTTGAAATATGTCCATAAATATTGTGTTTCATTATTGAATATTGATTGAATTGGTATGTAAAAGGATAAGAGTTAGAATAAAATTAGTTTTTCTAAGTAACATTTTTAGTAATTGTTGAAATATTCAAGTTAAATGATATTTCATAATATTTATACATATAATACCTATCTTTTTTGTGAGGTTTTGAGCCTAACAGCAAAATATCAAAATTTTTAAGCTTTTGTTATTCTTTCTTGTGTGCTATCATGTGTAGTAGAATGATTCTAGAATATGTTTTTATTATGTATATTGAGACCATATTTGTTAAATTAGAAACATTGACATGATGAAGGCCCTTAGATTCAACAACTTGTTCAAGCCTATTTCTTTGATAATTATCATACCTTTAAATTTTCCTTTAGGAATAATCAAGTTGAGCCTTAGCCTTTTTCATTAATTATACCCACATATTATCCTTTATCTTATTTTTCATTGAAGACCTTTTTATTGATTTAAACCTTGAAGGTTATTTTCATTATTTACTTCTTAATACTTGAAATTCTTGAAAAGGTCCATTATTTCTTTAATTGTGGTACTAAATACTCAATTGTTGTGAAAAAATCATGAATAAGTTTATGGTACCAACAGAGTTACAATGAAAGGACCTATGTATATTTGTAAATAAGTCTTGAAATATATTATATATTAAATTTCCTTCAGTTTAACCTTTTTTATGATCTTAATCATACTGTACCTAAACCCTATTACAACTTGTATAAAGACCTTCGAATTTTTGTTTTTAGTTTATACATAAGTGGTGGAGATGTGATATTATTGCAAGCATAAGGTAAGAGTTCTACTATGCATTGATTGAGAGTTTTTGATGCTTTTCACCTTAAACAATTGAGTGCATTGAGTGAAATCTTAGTGAAGGTGTAAAGAGTAATGGTTTTGATTTAAATGCGATTATTGATGTGATTATTATTTATATTAACTTAGAAAGTTAATTTTAAGATAATTTGATTCTACTTGTATGTTAATTTGATTCAATAGGATATGATTATGTATAATATGAATGGACAAATAGAAATTGACGAGGGATTAATGTGTAAGATTTATAATTTTGATTATGACTTGCTTGAGGATAAACAAAAGCTTAAATGTGGGGATGTTTAATAGATGCAATTATTCATATTTATACTCATATTTGATGTATTTTTTCTTGATAAAATATTCTTTTATCATATATTTGGTACTTAATTAGCTCTAAGTGTGTTTATAGAGTATAATTGCCTTCACGAACTTAAAAGAGAAGAATTTGGACGAAAATAAGGCATAAAAAGAAGATTTGAACCACAGAGGGGATGCATAGCCGTGCACAGCCCGTGCACTTCTTCCAGGCTATGCAGATTTGCAATTTTTAGAGACTTTAGTTATGCACAGTCGTACATTAACCTACACATCAACCAAAACTCTAGAATTAAATATAAAAAGGCATTTTTCAGAGGCAAACAAAGGTAAAGATGTACTGTGGCATTCTGAAACTTTTAGAGATAGCTCAAGGAGTGCTTTTGATATGGAGAAGTAGGAAAGGATGAAGAATTCAACGAAAGATCCATTGGAATACAATATCAAACCTCTGCATCACAAGAATACTCGATAGAAGACAACTAAGGAGATTTAGAATTATGAATCCATTGTTTTCAATTCATTTTTCTTTTTATTTAAGTTTGATTTCATGTGTAACTAAATGTCTTATTAGTATTTAGTTTAGATGAACCACATGTTGATACTTTAATATGATTTTATTCTTTTATTAATGCAATTGGTTTGATTGATATATTGTGATCCAATCATATGTTTTATTGATGTTCTAATAGATTCGAAATATTAGATCATAACCTGATTTCATACATAGAGACTAAGAAATCATGTTTATGAATAGTTCTATCATAATTGAAATTATTTGATTGCAACCCTAGAGATAGGATAACATAAATCTTTCAAATTAGGTTCAAACTTAATAGGGGGATTCACAAATTGGTAAAGAAATCCCATAAAATTTAACCTAAGTAATTCGGTTAAAAACCTTATAATTAGTTGTTAATAGACTCAAGGTTAGCTATTAACAAACCATAGGAGTCTCCACGATCCAATAAATCAACAGAACAATTGCATATTAGAAGATCAAATTAATAAAGATTTAGGGGGATTCGATACCTAAATACTAATCTTTTGATATCAGTAATTTTCTTAGTGTTTCCTTAACTTTGTTATTCAACTTGTTGTCCATTTATTTTACATGCTCTTGTTTTATTTTCTTTAATTAAAAATCACAATCAATTTATAGACTAGATAATAGAATAAAGGTAACTACTAGTAATCACTGTCCTCATAAGATCGACGCATATTTGCTGATACTAGCTGTAACTACAACGTGCACTTGCGGTAATTCATAATTGACACACTCATCTTAGATCAATTAATTAGTTAGTTACCTTATAATTTAAATTTAATTTTATTTGAGTAAACCAAACAAAGAGAGATAGAAATTGCAAAAATTCACAATTTAAAGGCGTCCAAACACACTTCAAATTTTCACAAAAATAAGAACACAATTTTGATTTAGAGAATAAAATTATAAAGGTTAGGATCATTAGAGAATAAAATTATAAAGGATAGGATCATTCTCTCCACACCATGTAATCCCTCACTTTGGTAATGTAGTCATGCTTAGTCCTAGGCATTCCAATGTATTGGCTCTTTCTATCTTAATACTTGAACCAATTAAGCCTAAAATAATGATTAAAGTTCAATATGTGATCTCTCAACCTAGACACTTTACTTAACCATTAAATGGATATGAAGTAACCTATTGGACAACCATCAAAACATCCAAGATTTGTCTTTAAATGCATGTTATCTAGATGTGTGATGTGTTCTCAAGGTTGCCCACACTCATGGTACATCCAAACTGATCTCCTAACTTTATTTCTTAATGTAAGCAAGGCATATAAAGTTTACACATAATAAGCATTAAAGCAAACCATAAATTAAACCAAGGTGAGTTCTTAAATAGTTTTGGTAATAACAACCCTAAAATCTACTTAGAAATCCATAACAATCATCAATAACATTGTCAGAGAAAGTCCATACATCTTCTCCATACAATAAATAAATAAATAAAATTAGAGAAGAGAGAATAAAAGGATTATGAGTTGAAGAAAAAATTTGGAATTGGTGTGGTGGCTTTGAGATCTTTTGAAATCCACTAAAAAAAGTGTACATCTTCCTTCTTTTGTTGTGCTGCAAAACCCCCTTCCTTTTCTAGGGTTTTAAATGGGAGGTTTTTATACCCCTTTGGGTGCTTAAACAAACTTAAGATGCAAGTGGAGCAAATTGGAAATGCTAGCTAGAAAGTTGGAAAATTCCAACTTATACTTGAGTCACGATTGTGACCAGCAAGTCACAATCGCAAACTATTATTTTCTGGCCTTATTTTCTTCTTTTGATTCTCCTTTTATACCTACAACAAGTCCATATGCAAGTAAGTTGATAATCAACACAAATGACGTCCAAATCTTATGTAAACATTGGTATACAACTATGCAAAATGTGTGTACATCAAAACATATGAAAAGTATGCAAAACCTAAGCTTAAAATCCTTCATTTATAACCTAACATGTAATTTATCATATACAATCACATACACATGCAACTTATATGAAAACAACACAAAACCTAGGCTAAACATCCTAGTATGTATGCTAAACATACACATTATCACGTAAAATAACTTAGACAATCCTATAACAAATATCACTTATCAGATGTTCACATGTTTTTGGCAAATTTTTAAGGGCCTAACATATAAGCATAGCATTTGGGGCTTTTATGAGGCATCAAAACCCAATCTTTTACCATTTATTAGTCTTTGCCTAGTACTTATAATCAATGTTTTAAGCAATGTTAAAAAAAAAAGAACTGAAAGTTAAACTGGTAAGACAAGAAGTTTAATATTTAAAAGGTTCAACCGGTATTAAATCATCACAAAACTAGCTAAAGACTAAATAAAATTTAAATTTTGAAATATGATTGAAAGAGATTGTCCTTATCTATCAAAGAATTTGAAGTTTAATTAAGAAAAAGAGATTGCTAAATGGAATTAATTGATTTATTTTAGTTTATAACAACTTATTAATTACAACAATTGACTAATTAAATAATAAATTGATTGATTTTTAAGAACAAGATTTGTTAAAGTAAATCAAACTTGAAATTGAATAGTTTAAGGTTTTTACTGTTAAACCGACTGAGTTTTTTAATCATTGGTTTTAAGTTATAACTTGCTGAATTATATTTGAGTTGATCACTTGAATTTGTTAATATAATTATAAATTAATATCAATGTAATTACAAACCTAACTATAGTCATAATTTTACAAAAAAAGTCCCTTATTATAATTAGGGTTAATTAAAAAAATCTCAAATTTTACTCAATTTTGTAATTATAGCCTAAAATTAAAAAAATGGCAATTAAATGTTCAAATTTCCAAATTTTTAATTATAGCCTGATGTTAGTATCTCTGTTAAAATTGCTGACGTGACTTGTCACATAAGATAGATACCCTTAAGACTTATACACATCAGAATTAATTAAACTAACTAATTAAGTTTCATTAGGTTGTTTATTAAACTACGTCGTTGTAGAATTGAAAAAACTTAATGAAACTTGCTGCCTAAATCATTGGAATTGAAAACCCTAAATTAGTTCTTTCTCGTATAGAAAAAAGGCCTAGGGTGGCAAATTGGGATTTCATTCCAATTGTTAAAAACTGTGTCATTGTCATACACCATCATAAGGGAATGTCATTGTCGTCTCGAACAAGCATGACTGAGTGTTGTCATGAAATACTTTGCATGAAAGATTCTTCGTACACCAGCACAATAGTTATGTTTGTTGCAGTAAACGTTTCACATCTTTTCTTCAATTCCAAAACGACAAAGCTTGATTTAAGGTTTTTTAATTCCAAAATGATGTAGTTTAGTTAAACAACATAATGCAACTTAATTAGTTAGTTTAATTGAGTCTAACATATATAAGTGTTAAGGGTATCTTTCTTATGTAGCAAGTCATGTTAGCAACGTTAACAGAAATACTAACGTCTAACTAGAATTGAAAAAAAATTAGAAGTTTGAGTATTTAATTGTCATTTTCTTAAGTTCAAGCTTTAATTACAAACTTGAGTAGGGATTTTTCTGTAATTAACCCTTATAATTATTATTTTGCTTTATGATAGACCAACTTTAAATTCATAAAGGTTCCAAGTTTGCTTAAAAATGTTAATTGTACTCATGTTGTTATTGTGACTTAATGCATCATAATACATATGGAGTTTCCAACATTTGCTAGAGAGATATCATTAAGATCTTAACATTTCTAATGAAGTATATCATATTTGATGTTAGAAATTGAAATTCAGTTATCTACCCTAGCTCTTTATAATTTAAATTATTGGAAATTTTAAATTCCTTCTAGACCATTATTAATTATGGTTTTGTAAAAATTAAGAATTAGAAAATCAAATTTGATAAGGATAATAAAAAAAGTCCAATAAAGGATATGGTTAAATAGGCTGAAATCTAATAAGAAAAATGATTCCTTATTACTATGAACCTATTATTTATTGAGCATATGTTAAGGAGGGCTTATAAGGTTACTAAAAATAATTACTATGGTCTTTTGTTGCCTACTTAAATAAGTTCCTAGATATACAAATTCTCTAATCTATTAAGGGGTTCATATATTAAAAAAGGCATAGAAAGATGTTAATAGCATAAAGTTGTACGACTTTTGTAAAGGTTATTTGAATGTTTCATCAAATTGGTCATCCAATAAGGAGCTTGTTTAAACAATCCATTAGCTTGCTTAAGTTGATCAACAACTTATTCATGAAGAAATGGATAGTAGAACAAGCAATTTTTTGCATTATCTCTGTATATGCAAGTTCATGTTTGATCATAGGTAGATCACTAAGATTCATGCTATACATAACACTTGATATTAAAGTGGTTCCATGATTATATGAATTTTAATGGTGATTTTCAAGTTTCTTTATAAGGAAATTGGATAAATTAATACATTTTAGATGTATAAATTGTATGTATAATGCTTAGGTTAGTTTTTGTACAAGGATTATAGGGAAAAATAAGTGAAAATGGAGTTAGAAGTGATTTTTAGCAAAAGGTCAACCAAAATCTGATGAAAATCACAAAAATAGTCATAAAAAATCACTTATTTTAGTTGTTGGGATGAACAAGTAGCTCCCACGAGGGAGTTGCTTTCATGATGTGTGCCAGACAATTAGCGCATAGAATTGGCTAATGTTAGACACATGTCTAGAGCGTATGAAGGCGGTGGGCACATTTGCGCGTCTGCAAGTGTGAAAGCCACCTACATGCACCTCATGCATTTATGCAGTAATGATGTTGACTACTGACATCAATATACTATAAGACAAAAATACTCAATTTTTTTAAAATTCATAATTGATCCCTCAAGTTATTTTGGGTCAGATTATGAGTCTTGTGAATTAATAAAGTGATTTTATTTAGTTTTTATAGATTTGTTACATTGCTAATAAATAAATTTTAACTTCATAAAAGTTTTAAGTTTATTTAAGAGAGTTATAATTAATTGAATTTTCATGCAGCTAAATTGAAATACGGGAGATACATATTGATATGTTATCTCATATAATTGATTTATTGTTGTGTATTGCTTGATTATCACTTTATTAAGATTTTTATATGATGAATTCTCAAATAAGGTTTGTTGATAATATTTTAAACCAATGATATATGACAATGAGAATATACATAAGGATTTTACATTAATTAGGAGTAAGTTGTCATATGTTTATGCCCAATCATATAGATGTAAAGATAGCTTACAGGTGTATCCTTAGTGTTTGTGGAACAATTTGGGTATTAATGAGAATATAATCACCACATTGGCCTTTTAAGTAAGTACTTGGATTGTTTTGCTTGCATGTTATAATGTATCTAGTCTTGTGTTTGATTATTTTGCCTACAAATGTTGATCTTATATGAGATTTTGAGATGTGTATAAGGCATTTGGTAAGGGATAACCATTGCTTGAGTGATTTATTCACCCCTAGATGGTAGAATCATGAGAGTTGATGATATGTGCTTTGATCGCTTTTATATGGAGGTCTTATCTATATGTATTATGCATATAGCCTACATGTGTTTCATGATATATATGATAAGATGCTCATTACAAATAATATTTTGTGGCTTTGAGTATCATTGTTATTCTACATTTGTGCTGATGATTTACATTATCCATTTTATTGTCACCTGTTCTATAAATAACAATAAAGTTACTATTAAAGCCCTTGCTAGTTTTAACTCAAGAAATGGAAATAAGAAGTGAAGTTCATATTAGAGATGACAAATATTAATATAGTTATAATCAAAGATAGGTTGCCACTACCTATATCCATTAATATACAGGCATAGGCTTAATCATAATGTGTTACTTGACTATAAAGAGATTGATCCTAGACCATTTATTAAGTGGACTTCTAAGAACTTGCATAGCCAGAGATTTCTTTAACAATATGTCTTATGCATGGTATATTCTAATGTTGAGATAGGTAGCTTAATAAAAGAATTACACTCTATAAGATATATAAGAATAGGGGGAGTGATACTTTATTAGGATGACCTATATCTAGAATAAGCTAAAGGCATTGAATATTTTTTCCCGGATGCTTGTATAGTGCACCAAGCTCTGAATACTCTTCATTTAGAGTTTGATATTTTGGTTACACTATACAACTCCCAAGATGAGGCTTAGGATATAAATTCCATGATTATCTATTGTATTATTGAGGAGGAGAAGCTAAAAAACACAAGTCAAATAGTTTTGATAGCAAACAAAGTGAAAGCAATAGTTAAGCCCATAAAGTTCAAAGGTAAGCATTCTAAATTTCCCCACCTAAAGATATTATGAGACATTATGATATAGACATTATGTTCAATACAGTTAGGGGTCCTATAGACATTATGAGAAGTATGAGTATAAGATGTTTCTTTTATAAATATAAGGGACATAAGAATTTGGAATGCCAAAAATACAAAACCTAAAAGGAAAGACAAGAACTATTAGGTAACTCCATGGCTTATATGATATATAAATCTAAGATTGTTATAGCCACATCAAGGTCTTGGTGGTTAGATAGTGCTCCTAACTATGTTGCCTCCATAATGTAGGGATTCATACCAAAGAGAAAGCTAAATAGGGAAAAGAAAGCTGATGTTGGGGAATAATGAAGAAGTAGATGTAGTCTCAGGGGGGAGATGTTTGTTTGAACTTGGATACGAGTTTCAAACTTGTATTATATGACACTTTCTATATACTAAATTTTATAAAGAATTTGATTTCAATTTCTATTTTGGATAAAGAGGGCTACAATTTTTAATTGAAAATTATGTTGTAACAGTTATCTTTCAATGCAAAACATATTAGTACAACCTTCTTATCATATAGTCTATATAGAATATGTCTAACTTCTAGTGACATATATGCTTCTTTATATGTTGCTAAACAGTATATGACCCCTGATAAAGGAAAATCATATATGATATGGCATAAGAGATTGGGTAATATTGCTAGAGATAGAGTTGAGGGATTAATAAAAGATAACATTCTTCCAGCTTTGAAATTTTAATAATCTAGAAGCATGTGTTAATTACTCTAGGGGAAAGTTGACAAAACCATATAAAAATGGGTCAAATCATATTTATAGCCTTTTAGAAATCATACATATCAATATATAAGGCCTTAATAGCTGTAATATATAAGTTAAAATATTTTTTGACATTTATCGATGACTATTTATGTTACAATTATATGTTCTTTCTTAAAGAAAAGTTTAAAGTTAATAAATTGAAGATCGTTAGGGCTAAGTTTAAGAACTAAGAAAATTAATTTAAGATTGTTAGTCTAAACATAGAGGAGAGTATTATGGTTGACATAGGATTTTTGGAAAAGAAAAGGTCCATTTTCCAAATATTTAGAATTATGTGTAATAATGGCTTAATTGCGAAGTAGTCTTAAGTAAAATGATGTAGTTGAAAGGCAAAGTTGCACCTTAAAATATATGATGAGATCATTCTAAACTAGTACTAACCTACTAAGTTACCTTTGGGGCGAAGCCATAAAGGTTTCTATGTATATACTTAATAGAATCTTGAGCAAGTTAATATCATAGACATATTTTGAGCTTTGAAAAGGGTAGAAACCTAGCCTTACTCATCTGTGTGTATCGAGCTGCCTTGTTAAGGTGCACTTATATAATCCTTGTAAGGATCAACTAAATGCTCGCTCCACTCATTTTTTATAGGATATCATAACCGCTATAAGGGATGCTTATTTAATTATACAGAAGGAGGATTTTAAATAGGAGAATCACGAGTAGCTAAGTTTCTATAACATAATTTCTATGATGAGAGTGGTCCTTCTCATCTTTCAAAAGATAGAAGGGTGGACACAACTATTATATCATACCCATCACTCGCTCAACTAGGACCAATGGATTCAAATATGAGTATCATAACTATACAAGAAAAAAAACTCATATAGGTACAAATTGAGGTTCTTAAAGAATATGATTGTGCTTAACTAATTCAGGTTCTTAAAGGATCTAGTTACTTTTACATAACTTGTTTGTAGACCTTACACAGATTATAAGGGCAAAAATTAGTCTATGAAGCATAATTACTTGTGGGAGCTTATAGATTTACCTCATAATTATAAGCCTAATAGATGGAAATGAGTTTACAAGACTAAAAAGGACTCTTAGTGTAAAAGATGAGCAGTTACAAGACTAAAAAGGACTCTTAGTGTCAAGATGAGTATTGCAAGGCCTGGTTAATTAGTAGATGATTCAATCCAAGAGAAGGTATTAACTTTAATGTCACTTTCTCCGAAGTCTTCCAATGACACATTTAGAGTGAACATGACAATAGTAGCTTATTATTATATAAAACTGCATCATATAGACATTAAGATCACTTTCTTAAATTGAGATCTTTATGAGGAGATCTGTGTGAAGTAACTTGAAGGGTTTTAGGATCAGAATAAGACTAATATAGTTTAAATTAAGAAAATCCATATATTATCTGAAACAAGCTTTCAGACAACACTATTATATGTAGATAATATCATACTTACATCACATAACTTGACTATATTGCATGAAACATAATAGCTTTTGGCTAAGTATTTGGAAATGAAGGACTTTGGTGAGGCATATTTTGTTCTCGATATTTATATTTACTAGGATGGATCTAAAACTTATTCGATCTCTCAAAAAGTGTATACATTGAGCATGTATTAAAAAGATTTAAATATGATTGATTATAAACCTATTATAACACCTATGTCTCATGGTGAGAGGTTGTCTCTAATATAATGTCTAAATAATGATATATAGAGTGAGAGATCTTGAAAATTGTCTCTTATTCTAATGTGGTAAGTAGCCTAATATATGTTTAGGGATGCACTAGACTAGACATTACATTCGTTGTTAGACTGTTAGGTAGGCATCTAGCTAAACCATATATAGACCACTTAAAATGCAATTAAATGAGTTTTGGAGATATCTTAAAGGACTTGAGGATTATATATTATCATTCATAAAATTCGACAATTTAGACATTATTGGTTATACAAATTTGTATTTTGTTATATGTCTAGATGATAGAAAGTCTACATTAGTACATTGATAGATAGATATTTAGCTATATTTTACCACCTATATTTGATGTATTTTTCTTGATATTTTATACATTTGTTGTATATTTGGTGCTTAATATGCTTCAAGTGTGTTTACAGGTGATAATTGTCTTCATGGATTTGAAGGAGATGAATTCAGATGAAAACATAACGTAAAATAAAAAATCAGCAATTTGACGTAGACATACATGGTCTGATACACGACTGTGTACCAGATTGTGTAAGTCCTATAAACCCTAGTTTTTAATATAAAAAGACATTTTTGGTGGCTAATGAAAGCAGGAGACTTTGGGAGGTGATTTCGAAATATGGGGTTGTTCTCTAGGTGCAATTTTGGTCCAGAGAAGTAGAAAACAAGAAGAAATCATCGTCAGATCCATCAGAATACAAGATCATACCTCTACATCGCAAGAATACTCGACAGAAGACAATCAAGGAGATTTAGAATTATGAACCCGTTGTCTTCTATTTGTTTTTCTTTTGATTTATGTTTAACATTCAATCATGTGTGACTAAACGTCCAGTTAGTATTCAGGTTAGATGAACCTTATATTAATGCTTTGATATGGTTTGATTCCTTTATTAATGCAATTAGTTTGATTGATTATTATGATCTGATTATGTGTTTTATTAATAATCTTATTTCATAAGTAGAGATTGAGAAATCCTAGTGTGAATAGATATATAGTAATTAGAAGGAGTTGATTGCAACCCTAAAGATAAGATGTCATAAATCCTTCGGATTAAGGTCAAACCTAAAAGAGGGACTCATAAATCGGCAATGCAATCCTATAAGATTTAACCTAAGTAATTTGATTAGAGACCTTAGGATTAGTTAATAGTAGGCTTAAGGTTAGCTACTAGCATACTATAGGAGTCTCCATGGTCTAATACATCAATAAAACAATTGTTGATAAAAGATCAATTTCTTAAAGGTTTAGGGGGATTCGAACATATATACTAATTTCTGATAACGATAGCTTTCTAAGTGAATTCCCTACTTTCTATGTTCATTACTGTTTCCTATTTTATTTGTTTTAGTTTTAGTTTCTTTTCATTAAAAATCTAAAATCAATCCTTAAGCTAGATAATAGGGGAGGGGTAAGTACTAGCATTCATAGTCTTCGGAAGATCGACTCGTACTTGCCGGTACTAGCTACAACTATGTTCTACACTTGTGATTATTACAAAACTGAGCAACTCACAAAGAGATCAATCAAGCTTTTAGCGTTGTTGCTGGGGACTTTGATATTAGGAAAGCCTAAATGCTATTACTCTATCCATTTTCATTTTATTTTATTTTTCTTTGTTTTTATTTTGTTTTATTTTAATTTTTCTTTTTGTATTTATTTTATTTTATTTTGTCTTATTGTATTTGTGAATTATTAATTTAATTATCTTTTGAATTTCTCTACTTGATCTTAAATTTGTGGTTCATTGTAGGAATTACAATTCATTGTTATAGCCACAGCTCACAATGAAGGATGGAGCAGACGAGACTTTTGTGGGAGTCAGAATACGTTTTCGTGATCTATATCATCACCATATTAGAGAGAGGGGTGTTCTGACATAT
>JANQBM010000001.1:23298473-23323151 GCA_025594535.1 Erythroxylum domingense | reverse complement strand
AAACCATAAACAATCTCAAAAGGTGAATAACTAGTAGTAGAATGTATGCTCCTATTGTATGCAAATTCAACTAATGGCAAACATTCTTCCTATGTTTTAAGATTTTTACCAACTACAGCATGCAAAAGAGAGCCTAAAGTTCTATACACCACTTCAGTTTATCTATCAATTTGGGGATGGCAAGTAGTAGAAAACAAAAGTTTAGTACCTAGCTTACCCTAAAGAACATGCCAAAAATGGCTCAAAAACTTTACATCACGGTCAGAAATAATAGTCTTAGGAACACCGTGCAAACACACAACATCCCTAAAAAACAATTCAGCAATATTTATAGCATCATCAGTTTTATGACATGCAATGAAATATGTCATCTTACTAAACCGATCTACTACAACAAATATACTATCCCTACCCTTTTTCATCCTAAGCAGCCCTAAAACAAAGTCCATAGATATGTTTGTCCATAGATGCTTAGGCACAGGCAAAGGTGTATAGAAACCTTATGGATGAGTCTTAGATTTTTACATGCGACACACTTAGAACAAATTTTCTCAACATCCTTTCTCATGTTAGGCCAATACAAATGTTCAAAAAGTATGTCATGTGTCTTTTGAACCCCAAAATAACCCATCAAACCCCCACAATGTGATTCACGCACAAGGAATTCATACATAGAACATTTAGACACACATAACTTATTCTCCCTAAACAGATAGCCATCATGTCTATAAAATCTTTGGAATGCAGCATGCTCACAAGCACCAAACACATTGTTAAAATCAGAATCCGAAGCATACAAATCTCTAATGTACTCAAACCCCAGCAATTTAGAACTTAAAGTCGTGATTAGAGTGTACCTTCTTGCAAGTGTATCAACAACTACATTCTCCTTACCTTGTTTGTATTGTATCACGTATGGAAAGGTCTCTATGAACTCCAGCCACTTTGCATACCTCTTGTTCAACTTACCTTGGCCCTTTAGATGTTTCAATGACTCATGAACAGAATGGATCACAAACTCCTTTGGCCAGAGATAATGCTGCCAAGTCTCCAATGCTCTTACCAAGGCATAGAGTTCCTTGTCATAAGTGGAATAATTCAATTGTGGCCCATGAAGCTTTTCACTGAAGTTTGTAATGAGACGCCTACCCTGCTACAAAACATCACCAATACCTATCTTGGAAGCATCACATTCAATTTTGAAAGCAAGTTAGGAAAACTTAGAACAGGTGCAAAACACAATTTATCTTTTAAAGTATTATTAAATGCCAATTCTTGGGCCTCATTCCACTTAAAGCCAACATCCTTTTTAATTATTTCAGTCAATGTTGCAGCAATGGTGCTAAATTCTTTAACAAAACACCTATAAAAGCTAGCCAAATCATGAAAACTACACACATTACTAACTGACTTAGCAGTAGGTCAATCTTTGATAGCCTTAACCCTCTCCTCATTAACATGCACACCATAGGTAGAAATAACAAAGCCCAGAAAAACAACATTATCCATACAAAAAGAACACTTTTTAAGTTTAACATATAGTCTTTCACTCCTAAATGCTTCTAGTACAAATTTAAGAAGCATAACATGCTCATTAAGGCTTTTGCTGTAAATCAGGATGTCATCAAAGTATACAACCACAAACTTCCAATAAAATCACGCAAAACATGATTCATTAATCTCATAAAAGTGCTAGGTGCATTTGTCAAACCAAATGGCATGACCATCCACTCATATAGACCATATTTTGTTTTAAAGGTTATTTTCCACTCATCTCCTACTTTATGATAACCACTCATGAGATTAATTTTTGTAGAGAAACAAGCACCATGTAACTCATCAAGCATATCATCTAACCTAGGAATGAGTTGGCGATACTTTACTGTTTATTGCCCTGCAATCCATGCACATATGCCAAGTTCCGTCTCTCTTTGGCACCAATAGCACTGGAATTGCACATGGGCTTAGACTTTCTCTCACGTGCCCCCTCTCGATCAACTCCTCCACTTACATTTGAAGCTCCTTTGTCTCCTTAGGATAACTCATATAGGCTGGGCAGTTTGAAATTTGAACTCTTGGCATGAAATCAATCTGATGTTCAATGCCCCTCAATTGTGGTAATCCCTTAGGCAACTCATCTGGAAAGACATCAGGTATTCCTGCAAAACAAGTTTCACAACACTAGGCAAAGAAGGATCAAGGTCAGTCTCATTATAAAACAACTCCTTATACCTAAGCAAAACTGGGTTTCTGCATGTACATGACCTTCCTCAACTCCTTTTCTTTTGCAAAGAAAGTACTCTTTTTTATTCCACTCTTCTTTACACTCTTCTCTCCTTTTTCAATTGCACTACTCTCTTTCTTTTGCTCACTAGTGCACTTAGTCTCAGTTGTGCCTTTGTTCTTATTTTCTTGAATGGCCTCTTTTTATTGTTTTTCTTTTCAAACTCTCAACCTCTCTAAGTTTCTATTTTTTCATGGCTTTTCCAAGTCTCAACTGATCCTCTTGAACTTCTCTTGGTAAAAGAGGCGCCAATATGAAGTGTTTCTCCCCCACCTTGAATGAATGCCTATTTTTGAATCCATCATACACTACACTCCTATCATATTGCCATGGTCTTCCTAAATAGTAAATGACGAGCATGTACAGGAACTACATCACACAACACTTCATCAAAATATCTCCCAATTGAGAATGCCACTAGCACTTGCTTGTTCACACTAACCTCTCCACACTCATTAATCCATTGCAGCTTATAAGGACTAGAGTGCTTAATGAGAGGCAGCCCCAATTTCTCAACCAAAATCGTGCTTGGAACATTGGTGCAACTACCTCCATCAATTATTAAACTGCACATCTTACCCTTAATTAAATATCTAGTGTGGAATATGTTCTCCCTTTGTTCATCAAGCTCTATCTTTTCTTGTGCATTGATGATACAAATGGCGTTCAAGACGCTACAAGAAGCAATCTAGGTGATTTAGAACTTATTCCAAATATGGAAAGTTTTTGGGTTCCAAATAAGGAAACTTCACCAAATTTGGAAAATGGAGCTAAAGTTCAAGGAGATACCATGGGAAATCATATTGAGGTTGTTCAAGAAAAATAAGATCATTCAAGTGCCAACATGGAAGGTTTTCCCAATATGGAAAGTTTTGTCGGTCTGGTCACAAGGTCCCGAGCAAAGTGTCTAAAGGAGCAACTCCAAATTTATGTGCAAAAACATGTTGAAGTCCATATATGGGAATGTTTTTGAGTCTAAGTATGTTTACATAATTGGGCTAACTAGTTTGGAGTGTTTGTGTTTTTTGAGCATATTTTGAGTCAAATTTTGGTTTGTTTGTTTTAGGCTGTTTTTATTTGTCTCCTTTGGGTTAGAATAAGTGAGATGGGCCACATTTCAAGTGGGCCACGTTGGTTTTAGTCATTTCTATTTCAAACTTGGTTTATGGGCTCAATTTAGCTTTTTAAGTTAGAATACATGGGCCCCTTGTTATTTTTACTTAAGCCCATTAGAAACCCATTAGGTTTAGGTTTAATTAAGCATCTTTTAGGGTTTTTGTGGCTGTCATACTCACCTCTCCATCTTCTCTCCAGCAGCTACCTCTCTCTCAACATTGAAGATTGTCTTTTCATCTCACTCACCTTCTCCACCACTTTCTCCACATCTTCCATGATCTTTACTACCATTGAAGACATTTATTTCAATTTTTAATGTTTTGTCTTGCATTATAATGCCTATTAAATCGGCTGTTTTTGGATATAATAGTAGTCAAGTTGTAATTCGAAAATTTTAGATCTGAATAGAGAGAGTTTTTGCTTTCTTTTATGTTTATGCTCCAGGTGTTCTTATCAATTTTAATTCCTATTTCTTGTGTTCTTGAGGGCTTAATTGATTAGGGTTCAAGGGGATTTCTAAAAATTAACTTGAGTTCTTTTCATAAGTGTTCTTGGGTGTAAGAACAAACCATAATCTGATTGCTTTGTTGAGAAACAATTTCTGATTTGATTGGTAACGAGTTCTAAGGGTTGATTAAGGGTCTTGGGTTCCACATCATTTGGTACCAGAGCCTTGGTTCCAATCAAGTAAGCATTTATTTCGTATTGACTGAAAAACATTTTCGTTCTATTTGGCTTGTTTGCCCCAAAAACAAAAAATTCAAGATCTTACATATCCAAAAAGTGCAATTGAGCTGAACAACTGCTGCTTCGTTTTTGTTGGCTTCAAATATACTGAAATACATTAAAAAGTTCAAGGAAAACGTGATTATAGCTGCTGTTTGGGTGTTTCAAAATTTCAGAACAGTTTAAGTACAATTAGCGCATTTTTTTGGGGCTGTTCGTATCTGATTCATTTCAATTGAATTTGGATGCTGGCAAAATCCGTACTTTACATTATTTAGAGTGTTATAAGTGATAATTTGAGGTTCCATTTGGGAATTTCAAGTTTCTTATAATTAAATTCCAGATTTGTCGTTTGCTTGCATCCCTTAGTTTTCTTTTATTGATCTGCCCATTTGCATTTGTTACATTAAAAGGCTTTAATATTGATTCGTTGCTGCCTAAAAAAAAAATCATCATACACTTATTGGTAATTCAAGTTTGTGTTTTCAATATGTTGTTGTGTCATCTGGCTTGGTACTTCGAGTGACAGATACAGTGTGTCTTCGGCTTATAAAATGTTGAGCATGTCTAATGGTTCTCAATTTGATGCTTTTTGGAAGTCTCTTTGGCATTTGAAGATTACTCAAAGAATTCGTTGTTTTCTCTGGCTCCTTCATTTACAAAAGTTAATGACCAATTCTGAGAGGAAAAGGAGGGGTTTCACAGATGTTTCAAGCTGTCCAAGATGTGGTTTAGCTGAAGAAACACTTGAGCATCTTTTTCGAGACTATCCTGATTCATGGTGGCTTTCGTCGGGTTTCATGGACTCTAACTCCCTGCATTTATTTGGCAGCCTTCCTTCTTCGGCTTGGTTTTCCGAAGCTAGCAATTGGTACTTCCATGACTTTACAAACTTAAAATCTGATATGGTTTGGCCTTTTATTTTGTGGTTTATCTGGAAATGGAGGAATGAATTTGTTTTTCAAGATTCAGTTCAGTCAAGAGAAGCTATGAGGAACCAAATACTTTACTGGGTTTCCTCAAATGCGACAGCTTGGCAGAAGGAGAAAGTTTGCGTTTGCAAATCAGCTGTCTTAATTTCTTGGGAACCTACTCCTATTAATTGGTTTAAGGTAAATACTGACGGTGCTTGGGAGGGTAATCCAGGCCTAGGTGGAGGTGGTGCGATTATTCGTGATAACAACGGTAAATGGTTATGTGGGATGTTGTTAAACCTCGGCTTTTGTTCTTCTATGGTTGCTGAACTTGAAGCTTTGATTGGTGGTTTACAGTTAGCTTGGGATTATGGTTGCAGATGCGTTGTTGTAGAACTGGATTCTTTGGAAGCTTTGCGATTAGTAACTGATTTGGACAAGTTTAACCTGAGATTTAGCAACCTGATTTCCAGGTGCAGGAATTTATTAGCTCGGCCTTGGCAAGTGAAGATGCAGCATGTTCTGCGGGAAGGTAACCAGGTTGCTGACAAGTTGGCCAATTTGGCTATACAGGCTAGTCTTGGGAAGACTGTTCTGTTTGAAGTCCCAGATAATGTGCGAAGGCTGGTCGAAGCTGATCGTTTGCAAGTGGCTTGGCCACGGTTAGTTCGAAACTAGTCCAGGTACCACCCTCCTTTGTATCCAAAAAAAAATGTTGTTGCGTCAATTTTGCTTTTAGTATTTTGCGTGTTTTCATTCTTTGTTTAAGATTTCCTTGCAAATTCTTAATTAAAATTGGTTGCATTCAGATATTTGATTGCTGTTTGATTTGGCCCTTAAGTATAAACATCGAAAGATTGCTTGAGTGGTAAAAGCCAAGAGTGTGTGAGCTCAAAAGAGGGAAAAAAGCCAAGTTTCAGTGAAAACATGAGGGGTGTGGTGTTACTACGAGAGTAAACACGTGAGGGAGTGTTTGCGAGGATTATTTTGTTGTTATCTTTGTTGAAATTTTAGGTTGAACATGGATTCTCAAGAAAGTGGAGTTGAGAAACAAGACCAAGTTTTCATTCTAAAAGTTATGAAACAGGAGTTCCAAAGAATGCAAATCATGATAAGGGACATGAATGAAAGAATTGACAAGGGGCTGCCCGAAATGTTCCAAGTTCTAGAAGACAACCAACACCTCCAATAGATGATAAATATAATGAAGAGTTTGATGATCAAGCCACCATGATAAATGAAGGCAGAAACTATGGAGGAGCAAGGAGGGGCCGAAATGATCTTGACAGAACCTAGGAAGTATCAAAATGAAAACTCCATCGTTTCTAGGCAAGAATGATCCCGATGCATACATGGAATGGGAACGAAAGGTGGAGCTCATTTTTTAGTGTCACAATTACTCAGAAGAAAAGAAGGTAAAGCTTACTGCCGTAGAGTTTAGTGAGTATGCCATTGTGTTGTGGGACCAATTGATCATGAGTAAAAGGAGAAATAGAGAACGTCCTATCCAAAGTTGGGAGGAGATGAAAGCCATTATGAGAAGACGTTTTGTTCCTAGCCACTATTATAGGGAATTGCACCAAAAATTGCAATGCCTTGTTCGAGGATCAAAGAATGTGGAGGGCTACTACAAAGAGATGGAGGTAGCAATGATAAGGGCAAATGTGGAGGAAGATAGAGAAGCTACCATGGCAAGGTTTCTCAATGGATTCAACAGAGATATTGCCAATGTGATAGAACTTCAACAATATGTGGAGTTAGAAGACATGGTAAACATGGCCATGAAAATAGAGAAGCAATTGAAGCGAAAGGGAATTGCGAGGCAAGCCAACACATATTTGACTCAAAATTCCACTTGGAGGTTGAATTGGAGGAATGATAACAAGGCTGCCCAATTCAAAAGAGATGACAAAACCAAGGCAAAAGAAACATTCGACTACAAAAACAAAGGTATTTCTACTTCCCAAACTAATAGGAATAGAGATATCAAATGTTTTAGATGCTTGGGATTTGGTCATATAGCGTCGCACTGCCCAAACAAAAGAGTAATGGTGATGCTTGGTGGTGAGGTTGAAACTCATGATGAGAGTGATGTCGATAATGAGATGCCTCCCTTGGAGGATTGCAGTGATGGGAGTTAACTATGGAGGGTACATTGATGGTGACTAGGTGTGCTTTGAGTGCACAATATAAAGAAGAGGGGGTGAGACTACAACAAGAAAATATCTTTCATACTAGATGCTTAGTTAGAAGGAAAGTGTGGTGTGTGATTGTTGATGGGGGTAGTTGTGTGAATGTGGCTAGTACATTATTTGTTGATAAATTGGTACTAGAAACCACTAAACACCCTAGACCTTACAAATTACAATGGCTTAATAATAGTGGGGAAGTGAGAGTCCAAAGACAAGTGAGGGTGTCATTTACAATTGGGAAGTATATTGATGAAGTTACATCTTCTTCTTGTCCTATTATTCCCTGAAGATTCGGCTTGAATAGTTCTAAGAAGCCTATCTTGTCTTTCAAAGTTTCTATCTTGCTGCTCAAACTTGTCTTTGACTTCAACGAACATAGTCTCTATTCTCTTCAACTGATTTTGCATTGCTTCAAGATGAAAGAATGTATTTCGTTGGTCTTCTCCACTCCCATCACTGTTTCCATCTTTATTCCTATTATGAGACATGATTAGTTCCTGTAAGAACATGTTAGAAACCTCACAACACTCCCTCACGTGTTTCTCTCTAGAACAAAATTTTCCACTCGAGTTTTACCAATAATATGATTTTTTTCTCTATATAATCTCACTCTTGTCTTTTTCCACTCAAGTGCCTCCTTTATTGTTATTATTTAGGATCAATTCGACAAGAGCAAGGAAATCAATAAGCAACAAGTTCAAGTAGAAGCACAAAGATAACGACCTTAACACAGAAAACTAATAGATGAAACAAATCTAGAAGTAAAATATTGTACGGGTGGAAAATAAATCAAAGTGCCAATACACAGATGAAGGGTAGTGTAGGCAACGATTCTTGTGTCAATTGAACAATTATGAGTACAACAATTGTTCAAATCAATGTAGAGAAGCAAAGATAGGTACCAAAACAAGAAATAAACTAAGAAACAAATCTTGAATAAGAACAAATCTTGAATGAAAGATCAAACAAAGATTCAAAGAATCACAATCTTGGATGTTTCTTGATAGGTTCATGAATTAAAGAAAGACAATATAGATGAATCTTAAATGAATAGAACAAATCTTGAATGAAAAGATCAAACAAATATTCAAAGATTCACAATCATGGATGTTTCTCAATCAATCTTGAAATTTCTTTTCTTTTTTGTTTTTTATGATTTCTTTCTTTTCTCATTCCTTTTTCTTTCTTTTTTCGTTTTTTCACTTTTTTTCTTTTTTGATTCCTTTTTATTTAGGTCTGAAGATCAAGGAAACAAAGATTCACTAAAAGAAAACAAAAACACGAATTCAGAAACAAGAATTCAAAAAGACACAAAAGAATGTGAAAGATCATATCTGTCACAACCAAAAAGAAACGAAATTTTCAAAGAAACTAACAAGAAAGCACAAAAGATACATATGAGTTCAATTGAATTAAGCCAAAGCTCTGATACCAACTAATACGAAAACCCCAAGTAAACAAGGTTCTTGAAACCCCTAAGCCTATTGAATCAAATCCTCAATCTTTCTATTCCAAGAACATGCTAGTTCAAATCTCAATTATACGAAATTGAGACCAAACCCAAAGAAACAGAAGAATTGATCATGCCACAAGTTTTTACCTTGATAAGTGATGCAATCCTTGAAGTAACAATAAGAAGAACATGCCTTTCTTGAAGAGAATATCTCTGAATTTTATTAATCAACTAATCTGAAGTTTACAAGGATAAAATAAGGTCTTATACCATTGCTCACGTCCTAACCCTAAAAGGAATTGGTTACATGTTGGCCCCAAATTTTTTTATTTATTTAAGCATGATTTGAATGAATTATGAGGTTTTGATAAATTAAGTTTTTGGAGTTAATTATTATGTTAATATTAGTAGGATTTTTATTATATGGTTTAGTTGTATTAAAGTAGTAAGAAGGTTGAAGGGCATTTTTGGGAGATCACTTAAGGTTAAAAGAGCATAACTTATAAGGAAGGGTAAAATAGACTTTTTGGGCTCATGAAAGGTAAAAAAGGGGAGAAGAATAGTTGTCTTGCAATTGAAGAAGAAGAAAACGAAAATTGAAGAGAGAAAGAGAGAGTGTCGTGGGAGAAGAAGAAAAGAAGAGAAAGCCAAACTAGGTTTCCAATTTTCTTCATTTTAAAGAGTGATTTTGAAGTTGTTCAAGAAGGGAGAAAGGAAGAGGAAGATTAGAGCTTTCATTTGAGCTAAGAGATTCAATAATTGGTGAAGATTCAAGGTAAGTTTATGTTTAAACTTTTGGATTTTTGGAAGGGTTTTGGTTTATAAAGCTTAAGAAATGCATAGGTTTAAGTATTCTAGGATCAATTTTAGTGTACATATTTCTTTGAATTCTCAATTGGAAGTCCTATTGAATTGGGAGTTTTGCCAATATTAAAGGAAATCAAGAGGAGAGGTAAGAGGAGCAAGAAAAGAGGCATCTTTGAGCAACAGTTAAGTAAGGAATTCAAGGTGGGTTACATTTTTATAATTGAATAATAAGTCATTAATGTTTCTTCCAAATCAAGAAAGTAAATATTTTTTAATTGTATTATAAATGTGCATTTATTACTCTTTGAATGCTTTAAGAAAGTGCTATATGTTTGGTATGTGAATATTGTGTAGATGATTTATGAAAAGAATGTGAAAATTAATCTTTTTTTGAAATAAATAAATTACTATGTTTATGAAATCACTTTTCGGAAAAAGTGCCATTTTGGGCAACAAGTTTACAAGTTATGAAATACATGTTATGTGGGTTTGGTATGGTCCATTCTATATGTCAAGTGCACTTTGACTAAAGGTTTTTTCCTCCTGCTCGTAAGTGGCATGGAGCTCCTTCAGAGACTCTTTCATGTTTACGGCTATGCAAAAACCACTATGTGGGATTATGTTAGTTCATTCTGTTCACGATTAAACCAGACCATTTTATGGGAATGTGTTAGTTCGTTCTGTTTATGGACCTCCCAAACCATTTTGATGTGCTTATGTGTTGACAAGTTTATTGAATGCATGATTTGGATTGCTTATAAAGTGTTTGATAAATTAAGAATTTGGAAATATGTGTTTCATGATGCATTATGAATTTTACAATGGTTTTGCTAGTTACCGGTTATAAAATTGTTACCCACGAGCTTTAAGGTCACCCCCTATTCCGCCCCATCTTCAGGTGATGAGCAAGAGATCGAGCATAAGAGCATTACTCTGGATTATGCTTATTTTGTATTTTAAGTTAGTTTTTGTAAAACAAGGCTTTAGTCGCATTTTGAGCAATTATACTTTGTGTAAAGTATGTATTTTTGGATTATGACGTATTGTGGCTTAAAATGACCATTAAAGCTTTGTAAAACTCTTATCTTTTGATGATAATGAAATATGATTATGTTTTTGCTCATGACTCTCAAAGTTTGTAGATTGCATTTCCAAGCTTTCATAAGGATAAAATTTTATGTTCTGACTTCTAGGGAAAATATGTATTGATCTAGGCTGAATTAGATAAAGTTGTCTTCTTGAAAGTTGTAGATCTTCTTCTTAGCTTTCCAAAGATATAAATTTTGGAATTTTTGGGCTTTGAAAACAAAAGATATGGCCTTTAGTCAAAGCATAGGTACCAGATGAGGCACCAGACGAAGTGGCAAAAAAAATTTTCAAGGTCTTCACGAAAGTTGTAGATCTCAAAGTCCTTTTTAAAACCATCCCAAAATGACCACAATCTAATATCTATAGTGAAAGTTATGCTCCCAAGGTACAATATGATTGAGGACATAATCGTGGTTGACTCTTTTAGCCGTAACTTCATCGTCCGACCTCCAAATGAAGTGATTATTGAATCAATAGACTCCTAACCCATTTTTCTATCCATCCAAACAAAAATTGGTAGCCTTTGGTGTTGATTTGAAAAAGATTAATGGAAAGAAAGTGAGGGAATAGATTGGAGGAGCATGACTTTGTTATGAGCATACTTTGACTTTTAAGCATATCTTGATCTGTATAATAGGAAACTTTTAGGATGTTATAGGAATGAAGATAAACCAATGATGGCTAATGAGAGTTTATGGAAATAACCCTAACTAATCCTAAACTAGTTAGGATTAGGCTTGTATACGCACACTCACGTTTTATGAAATTTGGATAGTTAGACTCCGAAAACGGGGTCCAGCATTACAAACCCATTTAATGCTAAAAACAAGCCTAATCCTAACTAGTTTAGGAGTTATAGGATTGGGCTAACCTAACTTAAATAAGTCCAAATAACTTAAATAAACCTAAGGGAAGGGAATGGGCCTAATGGAGGTGTAAAATAAACTAAGGCAAGATTACAAATGAATACCCAGTCTATAACAAGTCTTTTGGCCCTAATAAATAAAGGATAAATAATAAGCCCAATGTGTTAAATTAAGCCAATATGAATAATTGAACTTGTCTTGAAATTTAGCTAAGTATTAGCCCCTCCACACGCCCTCTCTAGAAGAATCACAAGCTTGACTCCTCTACTTGAATTCTCTATAGATGGTTTGACCTTGTCATCAAGGTGAGATATAATGTGACTTTGAACAAACCCTTGAAGTGCTTCTTTAAGCCTTGCTGCACGTTGCCTTGTAATAGGTCCGCTTGGCAAAGTAAGCTTGTCTTGGCGTTTGGCACCTTGATCTCCATTGCTGCCATGGCTTCTTATATCATGTGTGTTGCAATTTCAAGAGAAGTGGAGTCCAAGTTTGCTACTTTCCTAATTGCAATCAAGTAAAGATAACATCTTTCCTATTGTTTAAACTTGAATTGCAAGTACTTTCCTATTTTGTATTGCTTGGAACTTGCATACTTTCCTATTTGCTACACTTTCCTATTTCAATTACTTCCCTATTTTACTTTTAGTTTCCTATTTTATTTCTTGCCTCATTCATCTTTTTTTTGCTCTAAGTTTGTGACTTTCCTTGAGGTAATCACTTCTTTAGTTCATTCTTTATACTATTTTTCCTTTACTTGGTTTCCAACTTTCCCCACTTTCGCATCATTTTTCTTTCCTTTTCCATATTCGTCTCCTTTACTTCTTTATTTTACATACCCTATTTCCCCTTTTGGATTCTTTGAGAATTTTATTTTGGAATTCTAGTCTTGGCTGCCACTTGGTTTGATTGCTTCTATTTGATTGTGTCTTGTTTTGAATAAGGATACTATAAAAAGCAAGTAGGGTGGTAAAAGGCAAGAGTGTTTTCATTATAGAAAAAGCCAATTTTTGTGTGATGCATGAGTTGTTTGGCATTTGTTGAGTGTATACACGTAAGCTTGAGTGGTGCGGTCCATATTTTCTTTTTTGTTCACTAAAATTTTGTAGTTCATAAACATGTCTCAAGAAGATGAATCATACGAACAAGATCTCAATTTCTTTATGAAGGCTGTGCAAGATCAATTCTCTAGAGGTTGAATGCTAGGTTGGATGACATCCAATCCACGTCAAACTCCAAAGGTCCTAGAAAGACGTTCGTAAAGAAAATGAAGATGTGCAATCCGAGGATGAAGGCCTCAACACTAGGAGAGGTAGACAAGCTCCTTCTCGTAATGAACTTGACAATGTAAAATTGAAAATCCCTTCTTTTCAAGGAAAAAATGATCCTGAATTGTATTTAGAGTGGAAGAGGAAAATAGAACATGTATTCGACTGTCATACATATGGTGAAGAGAAAAAAATAAAACTTGTTGCTGTTGAATTTTGTGACTATGCTAGTATTTGGTGGGTCAATTGCAAGTAAATAGAAGGTGGAATCGTGAAAGACCAATACATACATGGCAAGAAATGAAAGCCATCTTGAGAAAGTACTTTGTTTCAAGTCATTACTATCAAGACTTGTTCAAATGGCTGCAAAGATTGAGGCAAGGATCTATGAGTGTTGAAGAATATCATCGAGAGATGGAGATCATCATGATTAGGGCCAATGTTGAGGAAGACATGGAAGCTACCATGTGAAGATTTGTTGATGGTTTGCGCCCTGAAATTACTTCCATTGTACAGCGGCAAAATTTCCTTGACATGGATGAGTTGTTGCATAAGGCCATTATGGTAGAAAAGTAATTAAAAATCCAAAATGGTGCTGGATCGAGTTTCTGGAATAAAATCTTGAAGGAGTCCAAAATTTCTTCAAATCCAAGGGAGACATCAAGCCAAAAGAGGAAAGTAAGCCTAAATTCTCTACTCTAAATCCTAAGGGTAAAATTGACTCTAAACCCTATTCTTCTTCTAATCCTTCTTATGAAGTTAAGTGCTTTAAATATCAAGGTTTTGGTCATATTGCTTCGTAATGCCCTAACAAAAGAACTATGATTTTGCTTGAGAATGGTGAAGTTGCTAGTGAAAGTAGTTACAGTGATGATTTTGATGATGTGCCTCCATTGACAGATGCTTTTGATGATGATTGTGATGCTGAAGTTGTTGAAGCCCTTATGGCTAGGCATGCTCTTAATATCCAACCAAAAGAAGATCTTGAAGAAGAACAACGTGTGCACATCTTTCATAAAAGGTGTCTCATTAATGGTAAAGTTCGTAGCATGATCATAGATGGTGAAAGTTGTACCAATGTTGCTAGCACTTTACTTATTGACAAGCTTAATTTGCCTATTTTGAAACATCCTAAACCACACAAATAGCAATGGCTAAATGATTATGGTGCGGTGAAAGTCACCAAACATGTGGTGATCGCATTTTTTGTTGGCAAGTATCATGATAAAGTTATATGTGATGTTGCACCTATGTATGCTGGATATGTTTTGCTTTGTAGGCCTTGGCAATTTGATAGGAAAGTAGGCATGATGGATCCAAAAATTGTTATTCTTTTCCTTTCCATGGTAAAAATATTGTGCTGAAACCTCTTAGGTCGATTCAAGCTTATGAGGATCAAGTGAGGATAGAGAAAGAATGCAAATTGAGAGTAAAGAGAGAGAGGTCAAAAAGAAACAAAAAGAGAGAGAAAATAAAACGAGTGGGAAAAATGAAGAAAAGAGATTGACTTTATTTGCTAGAAAAAGTGAGATCAAGAGAGCTTTAAAATGTGAAGAATCTTATATACTTTTATATAAAGATGTTTTCTTAACTATTAATGAGCTTGATCCATCTTTGTCATCTAGTGTTTTGTCTTTGTTGCAGGACTTCAGCGACTTATTTCCAAAGGACATTCCCGATGGATTGGCCCCTTTGAGAGGCATTGAGCACCATATAGACTTCCTTCTCGGAGCTTCAATTCTAAATAGGCCTACGTATAGAGCCAATATGGAAGAAACTAAGGAGATCTAAAGACAAGTTGAAGAGCTTATGAAAAAAGGGCTTTGTGAGAGAAAGCTTGAGCCCATGTGTTGTGCCGATTATACTTGTTCCTAAGAAAGATGACACATAAAGAATGTGTGTTGACTGCAGAGCCGTCAATAACATCACGGTGAAATATCATTACCCTATCCCTTGTTTATATGATATGCTAGATGAGTTACATGGTGGTTGATCGATTTAGCAAGATGGCTCACTTTATTGCTTGTTCTAAAACCAACGATGCTATTCATGTCGATAACTTGTTCTTTAAGGAGGTTGTAAGATTGCATAGGTTGCCAAAGACTATTGTGAGTGATATATGAAATTTCTTAGTCACTTTTGAAAACTATATGGAATAAACTTGGCACTAAACCCTTGTTTTCTACTGTTGAACATCCTCAAACAGATGGTCAAACTGAAGTGGTAAATAGAACTTTGACTACATTGTTGCATGAGATCATCCAAAAAAACTTGAAAAATTGGGAAAAGTGTCTCCCACACATTGAGTTTGCTTATAATCATGCTATTCATTCTTCTGCTTAATTTTCTCCTTTTGAGATTGCTTATGGGTTTAATCCTTTGACTCCTTTAGAAATTCTTCCATTGCCTTCTAATGAGTTTACTAACGTTGACAGTATGAAAAAGGCTAAATTTATGCAAGAGTTGCATGCTAAAGTCAGAGCCAACATTGAGAGGAGAAATGAACAATATGTAAAGCAAGCCAATAAAGGCCGAAGGCGTGTTATATTCGAACTCGGTGATTGGGTTTAGGTGCACTTGAGGAAGGAGAGGTTACCAGAACAAAGGAATACAACCAAGAGGAGATGGCCCCTTTCAAGTTTTAGAAAGGATTAATGATAATGATTATAAAATTGATTTGCCTAGCTCCTATGGTAATGTTAATGCTACATTCAATGTATATGATTTATCCCTCTTTGATGCTGCAAATTCGAGGATGAATCCTTTCGAGGAGGGAGAGAATGATGGAGAACCATGGGCAGGAGAAAGATAAGAAGGGAAGCATACATGGTGTGATTCACCTCAAGGAAGCCTAGGATATGACTTGCATGAACATGAGCTTGCAAAAGGAGGCTTAGGAGCTAAAATTGGATCATATTTGAAGTCTGAATGTGCAAGGCAAGGGGCTGAACGAAATTCCCATATCAAAGGCCCAACATTCAAGTCTAATGTTCCTAAAGATCCATTACAAGATGTTGGAGACCCAATGACAAGAGCTAGGGCCAAAGCAATGAAGCAAGCATTGAATTGTTTGATCTATGACCTTTAAGAGATAGAACCCATGTTGTTGAATCAGATTTCATCTCATAAAGGTCCAAGAGGCATTGTCTTACTCCCTGAAGCCCAACATGAAGTGCCCAAAGGTCCACATGAAGTACAATTGGGAGAACTCACTTAAAATACCATGTGACAACCATTTGCCACTTAAAAATAAGAAGGATGTGATCTATAAGGTCCAATATATTCAGATCATGTTTTAATTAGTTTCCTTTTTGTTTTCCTTGACAGAAGGTCATCTAGTCAACACCTTTCTAAGTTTATCTGTTTCCTTTTTGAGATTGATTTGTTTCCTTTTATTTAGTTTCTTCTTTAGGAAATTTAGGAAGTTTTCCTATAAATAGGCACCCTCTATGTACTTTGGAAGGGGTATTTTCATTTAGAAATACTATTAAGTATTATTGGGAGCATTCTTGCTTTCTTTGTATTCTTTGAGAATACTTGACTTATCGAAGGAGTGGTCTTCCTTTGTGGTGTCTCAAGGTTAGAGTTCTAAGAGACAAATTCTCTTAGGCTTCTTTCTATTGACCAACATTCTTGCTAGGGTTCTAAGAGACAAGTTCTCTTAGGGTTCTTTCCATTAACCAACATTCTTTTAACCCCTTTTCTCTTTGTGTTCTATTTCTATCTTTTCAATTTTGTTTCTTGTGCTACCATGTGTGTTTTATACTGGTGGTTCCCAGGCATAGTTCCATCTTGTTGAAGGTTCTCTAGGACAAGTTCCTATTGGGTCTCCCATCAGGACATATGTGGTCTGTGATGGTATCCAACAATGGTACACATTTAGGGTACTTATATTATAAATGGTTATTTCCAGGCTATGGCACATCAAACATGTCATACTGACCCGTGGCATTACTAGTGATACATAGTAAGGTACTTATATAACCATGTGCATACCCACTCTTTGGCTGTATGACATCCCTACAGTGTATGGGTAATATGACATTGTATCTAATAATAGGTGTTATATGAATGTAATATCATATATTACATTAGTCCTAAATACAAGGTATACTAGTGTAAGGATATACTGGTAACTGTATAATAAGGGACTACATACAATTTAGGGAGTACATGTATGATGCTCTTACCTAAAGGATGTAAGAGCATCATACATGTACTCCTTAAATTAGGTAAGAGCATCATACATGTACTCCCTAAATTGTATATACATATGATTAGGACACAGTAATATATAGGTATGGCAACTGTGTATACTGCCATAAGTGACTTCCCAATATGTTACACGTACCAAATAAACCCAGTACAATGGTGCACTAATGGCTTGGGTGCAATTGGTATTAGCATATGTACTAAATGTCCTTGGTGAGGTAATATTATATATTTGATATAAACATAATTTGGGTCCCCCTATAACGCTTGTCAAGTTTATAATTTGGTTGCTTAATGGCATGATATGCCAAAGCATATTATTGTACACCTATAACATTATATAGTATGTACATTGTGACCCCCTAATTATGTTATGTACTATATGTCTTATATATGTATACTACCACATTCCATATAGACCAGTGATATATACTAACCAATACATTACACTGGATATGATAAATTATGTACACACCAATAGTTATGTAATATTTGTAAACTAAGGTAAAAACAAGTATAATGCCATATATCAATGGTCATATATGGCATTATATGATATCGCCAATGAGTAATTAGACATATTACTTGGATCATTGGGTAACCATACTTAATAATATGCTAGGTCCATATGAGTCTCATAGTGAATGGTATACAATACCATTCATTACTCATTTCTAGTAGGGATATAGGTGTAGTTATACATGCAACATCATTTACTTCCAAGTAACATGGTTAAATATAATGCATACTATACTCATGAATGTATAGTATGTATTATATTTATGATATAACTACACCTTCCATGTACAGGGCCATGGAGACACTGTATACCTTATCTACCAGGTCAGATAACTGACCTTATATGTAAATGTACCCTTGTATGATTATAACAAAATGTCTAATCATACATTATACAATATGGATGCCCGTGGTACCTGTAGGATTAGTGCTATTAATGATAAAGTTGTGATGTTATACCAGTGATGACATACCCCAACGTCTTCTACCCTGATCCCATCTAGTTGTCTAGTATGTAACTATTTTTG
Organism: Erythroxylum domingense; assembly: GCA_025594535.1. Lineage (NCBI taxonomy): Eukaryota > Viridiplantae > Streptophyta > Magnoliopsida > Malpighiales > Erythroxylaceae > Erythroxylum > Erythroxylum domingense. Next base: position 23,305,181 of record JANQBM010000001.1, on the reverse strand, counting down.
TCTATATTATGTGTTAATATAGATTTAGTATGGCTAATATGTATGCATACCCCTACAGGCCCTCCTTGAGTTCCATATCCATAGTTGGTATGACAGAGGTAATGGTCCCTATTGTATATGGAGGGCCTGTAGTGGTATGCACACATTATGTATATCCCCTTATACAACCAATTCTAACACCCGTGTAATTTATAATAAATGGTATTATAAATGCAAGGATGGGTACATACCTACTATGTTAGTATGGTATATTGCATAATTATGCAATGCAACAATGTGGTTAACAGGTTACCTAATGGGTTATAATGTTTATGCATATACAATTTAGCCACCTCCGTCACCATTTACCTATTGTAAGTATAAGTACATAGATAATGTACTAAAGATGTTTAGTATTTGATATATCTGATACTTATAAAGTATTAAAGATATCTATAATTCTATGTATGAGTTGATTTTTGAGTTATTTAGGACTGCAATATCTACAAGGGTATAAATACCTACACACCTTGGATTATGGTGTATTACTAAGGGTAAGCATAGGGTTATTTATGCCATTATATTGTATATAATATATGATTGCAAGTACATCTAGTCAAATATTATATAATCCTATCTTATATACAATGTGGTTTTCAAAGTCATAGCCAATATGTCTTTGTAATTTATGTGATGCCAAAATACCCCCTGGGAGGATACGGGAGTGCCACATCGGACTCACAAACATAAACAAATAACAGACCGATGCGGAAGCATTTCAAAATGTACTACACATTCATTACATATATTTTTAGTAACTGAAATAAACATACATTGCAAATCATTCCAAACTTGTTCAAAACATACATACATTATATCGCATGAACTTAATATAAATTTGTTCCAAAAACTGAAACTAGCTTGAAACATAGTCATTACAAAAAAACTTACAACAATTCGGAATCATACATTTTATAAACAAGCCAAAATATATATTCAAAATACATTTTCATCAAAACAAGACTCAAACTCCATTGGCCATTGCGGTTGACTCGTCTCAGTCTTTATAATCCTCAATCTGAACCTACATAGGGCAAATCTACCGGGTTAAGCATATAGCTTAGTGAATAATAACTAATCTATATATAAAGTGATAACTCATCATACTGAATCATGTAATAGCATAAGCATGCATTAACAGATTGGTTTAACAATAAAATAGACATAATGCATTTCAGAATAGATTTTATAGTTAAGAGAGCTGAATATCAAAAGAGGGTATAAACCCTTCAAAATCATAATATAATTTTGATTATGTCAGAATCAAACATATATCAGAACAAAAAATCAGATGACTGCTAAGCCATTTATAGAAGTGGGTAACGGGATGCATACAAGAGAGACCGAAGTCTCGACACCGAAGTGTCATAGGAGAGACCGAAGTCTCGACACCTAAGTGTGACAGGAGAGATTGAAGTCTCGACGCTGAAGTGTGACAGGAGAGATCGAAGTTTCGACATCGAAGTATCACAGGAGCAGCTGCAGACCCTTCTAGGCATACCTATTTACCCAGAACTAGGACTCAACAGTTTTAAAATATAACAAAGTCATTTCAAACATTTCATGTGCAAAGCAAGTAGTCAATCATAATCACATGCTAGTAATACTTCCAATGATATAAACATGAATCAAACGCCTTAGACAATCATTGTCCAAAATTCCAACACAATCAGCATAAATCAAATTCAACAAGTAGAACAAAGTAAGGTGTGGTCATCTAAGATTACTCACAAAAAGCTTCCTTAATACTTATTGCCTCGAAGTCCCTGTAATATCTAGAAGTGGTTGCTCTATGCGTTCCTCTAGAACATTTAACATATATACAAATCACTATTGTGCATGATTAAGCATTCATTTATGTATAATGAATATGTATGATGCATGTTCATGACATATTCTCTGGTATGTCCTTACTAAACTGATGTAAACATCAATTGTACTTCAAAAGTTCCAAAATTCATACATTCACTTACTATTCCAGCTTTTGCTGGAAGCACCTCAATTGGGTCAACTTTGCACAATCAATAAGATTAAGAAAATGATGTATTTCTGTAACACTTTCTTCTAGACAATTATTCTTCTATGTTTTAAGTCTCTATTGATACTAAGATAATTTAATTTGGGCCAATATTTCTAAATTTATCCACAAAGTACTGCATACTGCTCCCAACTAATGACAGAATCCTAATTTCAACTTTAGGCCAAATTTCATCACCCTTTGAGATAGAATCAAAATTTCATTCCTTCATGAGGGTTGTAGGAATATGAGTGTAGTTTAATCCAAAATGAAAATAACCCCATTTGGATATCTATAGGTCAAGTTATAGCCTAAATACAGACAACTGTTCAGTGAAATCCGTCCAGTGAAACCAGTACAATTCATTCACATCTTACACTTTCAACACTCTTACTCCAACATTCATCCTTTTCACCACAATTTCACTTTATTCCTCAATTACACATCAATTTCATGTCCAGAACTCAACTCAAGAACTAATCCATACACTTTCTATCCAATCAAGCATCAAATAATACATAAACCACTCTAGCCTTTTAAGCAAATATCACACATCCAAGATTAAGATGAACAAGAGGACAACAATAGAAAATAGCAGGATCCAACTCCCTCGATGCAGTAGCATGTAAGTACTTCAAGTGATGATGATGATTCGATAAGCAAGCATAATTTCCAGGAAGTGTGAGTGAGAGAGTTTTAGTGGTGAGGAGAGAACAAGATGATGAACTACACAAAACAGAACACCCCAATAGAAACTTGTCTCCTCCAATGCTAGGTGTCACCAAATGGTAATAGCATGTGGCTTCATGAATGTTCTACACTTGTCCCACTTAGGAGTTGCCACTCATCCACATAACATGTTGCCATTTGTCACCAAGAAAATAGTCGACGTATAAAACATAAATAAAATGTATTGATTTAAGCCAAATTTGACAAAGTCGTCTTATAAAAGTTTTAGCTTATCCTCTTAGCTTTCTAATGATATAAAGTTTATAATTTTTAGACATCTAAATCAAAAGATATGACACTTACAAGTTTAAGTGTCACACTTAGATATTACCAAGCAATTAACCACGTATAAACCATAAATTGTATTGATTTAGGCCAAATTTGACAAAGTTGTCTTCATAAAATTTGTAGCTTATCCTCTTAGCTTTCTAACAGTATAAAGTTTGTAATTTTAGACATCAGAGTCAAAAGATATGATGCTTACAGGTTTGAGTGTCACATTAGAAGTCACACTGGATGTTACCCTTTAGATGTCACCCTTGTGCTTGTGCACGAGGGTGACACGTTGGTCTTGCAAAAATCAGTTCAAACTTAAGTTTTTAAGTACTTTCAAGTCTTCTTTTCACTAAATCTTTAGCCAAACCTTAAGTAAAGTATCCATGACATAAGTTCCAAGACCCAGGCCCAAGATTAATACCTTAATTCTCTAATGATGACAAATAAATTCCAATTCTCTAAGTATGATTCTTTAAACCATAATTTATAAGACATATGCAATAAATGTTCAATGAAACATTAAAACTAGGTACAATTTGGGGCCTTACAATTTTCTCTCCGTTAAAAGAATTTTATCCTCGAAGTTCGTACCTGATCAAAATAGTTGAGGATACTGAGCCCTCATGGTCTCTTCTGGTTCCCATGTTGCTTCCTTAAGTCCATGATGTTGCTAGAGTACTTTCACTAATGGTATTTTCTTGTTCCTAAGTTGTCTGACTTCTTTGGCTAATATAGAAACATGCCCTTCTTCAAAAGACAAATTTGGTTGTATCTGAATTTCTTGCACAGGAACCTTATGTGTGTTATCAGATCGATATCTTCTCAACATAGAAACATGAAACACATCATATAATTTGGCCAAATTCTCTAGGAAAAGCTAATTGATAAACTACTGGTCCAACTCTCTTTAGAATCTCATAAGGACCAATATAGCGTGGACTGAGCTTACCTTTCTTCCTAAACTGAATTATCTGTTTCCAAGGTGATATTTTCAAAAATACCTTGTCACCTACCTGACAACTCAATATCTCTTCCTTTTAAATCAGCATAGGCCTTTTGTCTATCACTGGCAGCTTTCAATCCTTGTTGGATAACTTGAACTTTTTCTTCAATATCTTTCACAATTTCAGGCCTGAAAATCTTGTTTTCATTCAATTCGGTCCAATATACAGGATTTCTACACTTCTTACCATACAACGCTTCATAAGGTGCCATGCCAATGCTCGTCTGATAATTGTTGTTGTAAGCAAATTCCATCAGAGTCAGATAATTTTCCCAACTCCTAGGAAACTATAACACACAACCTCACAATATATCTTCCAATATCTGTATAACTGGTTCAGATTGTCTATCTGTTTGGGGATGAAAAGCAATACTAAACTTAACTTGAGTGCCCAATGCTTTCTATAAAATTTTCTAGAATCTCGAAGTAAATCGAGGATCACGATCAGAAATAATCAACAACGGTACTCCATGCAATCTCACTATCTGATTCAGATATCAATTCGTGAGTCTATCCAAAGAATAGTTAGGACAAACCGGCAAAAAAAGAGCAGATTTGGTAAACTTATCCACAATTACCCATACTAAATCATGCTTCCTTTAAGTGAGAGGAAGTCCAGTGACAAAATCCATGGTAATGTTATCCCATTTTCACTGAGGAATAGAAATAGAATGTAACAAACCGAACCTGGTGCTCAGCTTTTACCTGCTGGCATGTCTGACATTTTGTTACATAATCCACAACATCCCATTTCATACCTGAACACCAGTAATACTGCTTCAGATCCTTATACATCTTGTTTCCCCCAGGATGCATAGTAAAGATTGTATTATGAGCCTCAAATAACAACTTTTTATTCAGTTCATCATTAGTTGGTACACATAATTGATCTTTATAATACAATTCACCATCTCCTTTCACAGAAAAACCAGACTGATTACCTTCCTGAGTAGCCAAGATAAGTTGTTTTAACTTATCATCAGCTTTTTGAGCGTCACAAATTTCTTGTCTTAAGATAGGTCTTACTTTCAACTGAGCTATTAAAGCTCCATTAGATACAAATTCCCATTCACTCTGCATAAGTGATAATGCTGAAATGATCTTCCGACTCAAAGCATCCGCCACAACATTAGCCTTACTCGGATGATAATCTACAATACAATCATAGTCTTTAAACAGTTCCAACCAACGTAGTTGTCTCAGATTGAGTTCTTTTTGGGTAAGCAAATACTTCAGACTCTTATGATATGTGAAAATTCTACACCTTTCACCATACAGGTAGTGCCGCCAAATTTTTAAGGCAAATATTATTGCTGCAAGTTCCAGATCATGAGTAGGATAATTCTGTTCATGAGTTTTTAGTTGCCTAAAGGCATAAGCAACTACCTTTCCTTCCTCCATCAAAACACAACCCAAACCAGTTCCAAATGCATTACTAAACAAAACGTACTCCTTACCGAAAATAGGTTGGATCAATACAGGAGCCTTGGTAAGCATATTTTTCAGTTGGTCAAAACTACTTTGACATCTATCAGACCATTCGTACTTCACTCATTTCCTTAACAGTTTAGTTAAAAGGGATGCTATCACTGAGAACCCCTTAACACATTGACGGTAATAACCAACTAGACCTAGAAAACTTCTCACTTCAGTCACATTTCGTAGTGGCTTCCAATTAACAATTGCTTCAATCTTACTAGGATCAACTCTAATTCCCTCAGAAGAGATAACATGCCCTAGAAATGATATCTCCTGAAACCAGAAATCGCACTTGCTCAGCTTAGCATATAATTGCTTTTCCTGCAGGGTTTGTAATATAATTCGGAGATGTTCAGTATGGTCCTATTTATTCTTAGAATAAACCAAGATATTATCTATAAACCCCACAACAACTGATCCAAATAAGGTCTAAACACTCTATTTATCAGATCCATAAATGCTGTTGGAGCATTAGTTAACCCGAATGACATTACTAGGAATTCATAATGTCTATAATAGGTCCTAAATGGAGTCTTCGGTACATCCTCATCCTTTACCTAAAGCTGATAGTATCCCGATTGCAGATTTATCTTTGAAAACACTCCTGCATCTTTCAACTAATCAAATAAGTCTTAAATCCTTAGTAATGAATGCTTATTCTTCACTGTGACTCTGTTCAATTGTCTATAATCGATGCACATCCGTAGTGTACATCCTTCTTCTTAACAAACAATATCGATGCTCTCCACGGTGACACACTGGGTCGAATAAACCCATTATTCATAAACTCTTGTAACTGCACCTTCAATTCTTTCAATTCAGTAGGAGCCATTTTGTACGGTGTTCTGGATATAGGAGCAGTGCTAGGCATAACTTCAATAGATAAATCCACATCCCTTTCAGGAGGGAGTCTAGGGAATTCCTCCAGAAACACATCTAGAAACTCATTCACCACCAGAATATCTAACAATTTGATAATGAAAAAACCTAGAATCAAAGTCTAGATCACCTCTGTTTCAATGATTGTTCCCAACACCTAAATTCAATCAATCTAACACGACCCTTCACCCCAAAACAGAAAGGAATTAGTAACAAAGAGTACAAAGATTGCAAGAATTGAATTAACGCCACAAGTTAGAACTTACTTGATAAGTTGAATCAATCC
>JANQBM010000001.1:23263230-23276704 GCA_025594535.1 Erythroxylum domingense | reverse complement strand
GAGAGATTTGAGATCACTTGAATAAAAAGCAGAGAAAAGAGATAAAAGAGTACCTTCAAAGACAAAGAGAAAACTAAAAGAGATAAAAGAGTACCTTCAAAGACAAAGAGAAAACTAAGTAGAATGAGAAAACAAGATCTGAGATCCAATCGGAGCTCTTAAATTTATATACAATGGAAAAAAAACGTTTATTATTAAGTGAAGAATGTGTAAAGGGCTTTGAAAAAGGGAGATCCGAGAAAGAAGCTCGCTGGGAGTGGAGCACGTCAGTGACTAATCATTTCTTCATTCATAGTATTTTTAATTATTTTCACTATTTGTTCTATCTTCTTTTTTTGAATGGGTTACCGGGTTTTGTGCTTTTAGGGGAAAAAGAAATTTCGGTCGTTAGTCTTTTTTCTATTTCAATTTTAGTTATTTAAGTACATTTATATTATTAAGAAATTAATTAAATCTTTTCATTATTTATTATGTATAAATTTCCTATGTTATATGTATTGAATATATTATATTTATTATTGACAATTGTTACAGACTTATATACCATTACTTGAAATTTTAAATTTTGTTATATTAATAAAAATAAAATAATAAATTACTATTAATATATATTATAAATTTGTATATACTAATTAATAAAGAGACTTATTGATATTGTAATATGAAAATATTGAAATTAATAAAAGGGTAAACTGTAAATAAAAAATCTCAAAATTTACTCAATTTTTTAATACCAGTGTTAACTTTAAAAAGTAGTTGTTCTAAATTTTAATTTTTATCAAAAATAGCTCAACTTTAAATTGTCTGTCTATTAATGTAGATGATCTAACAAACTATATTAGATTAGTATTTTATTATGTAAATGTCATATATTATATTTGTATTACATATAAATTTTATTATTAAATAAATTTAAAATATCAAACACCCTAAAATGATTAATGTGAATAAAATGACGAGCTACATCAAATTATTATTTTTGCCACGTTGCCATATATTATATTTGTACCACATATAAATTTTGTTATTTAATAAATTACAAATATCAAAAACTCACTAATTATACACTTCTTTATATGTTTTATTTCATAATCATTTTAGGATGTCTAATATTTTTACAGACTTCATCTTTATGATAATAATTAAAACTACAATAACATCCTAGTAAAGGTCTTGCTAATACATAAGGTCTGGAGAGATCCAGTAATATGCTATCTTACCCTTACCTGGTGAATATATAAATATATATATGTATATACATATTAAAATAATAAAACAAAAATAAAAATAAAATTGTATAAATTAAAATATAAAAATAAGTAATAAAATAAATATAAAGAATAAAGAATAAAAATAAAATATGAAATAAGTGAATAAATAAACAAGAAAGAAGACAAGTACATAACATAAAATAAACAAATCATTACAAGAAAATATTTAGGCTAAGTAAGAAAATATTTAGGCTAAATAACTAAGAGGGAAGTATTACATATTACATGTTTAGGCTAAATATAAGACATAAGACTCGAAAGAAAAGTGTTAAAAGACTTATAAGAACGAGGACTTCTCTCCATAAGCCTTGTCTCGCATCTTCTCATTGGAGCATCAAGAAATCTCCTCTTTACATGTTTGAGCTACCTAAGTCTTGTCTCTTTTAATTTTTCATTAATACTATCCACCTTTAATCTGTCTCTTACCATCACATTCCTGACTTTATCTCTTCTAGTAAAGTTGCACATTTAATGGAACATCCTTATCTCTCCCACCACTAGCTTATGACTATGTACCTTTTTGATGGGCTAACACTCCGTCTCATATAGCATGGTTAGCCTAATCACTAAATGATAAAATTTACCTTTGAGCTTGATGGTTCCATTTAAGTCACCCTAATCTGATACAAAGAATTATGTCTTCATCGATTTGTCCGTTGCTTTGGATGAAAGATCCAAGATACTTAAAACATGCTTTTAAAGATATAACTTCTGAAACAATTAAACCTCTATTTCAAAAGTCACTCTATGGCCTGAAAAGTTACAATCTAAATACTCAATCTTAGTCCTGTTTAATTTAAAGCCTTTCGAGTCTAACGTATCCCTCCAAAGTTTTAGCTTGACATTGGCATACTCTTTTGTCTCATCCACTAAAACAATGTCATTAGTAGACAACGTACATTAAGGCGCATCCCTTTAGATATTCTTAGTGAGTAGATTCATCACTACTACAAACATAAAGGGACTTAAAGAGGGGTCTTAGTGTAGCCCAATATCGATAGAAAAATACTCAATAGTGATAAATTCAATGACTCATACTCAAATCCCAATTGCTAAAAGTGTAGCTAAATTGCTATTTCTTAACTCCGATTTTTAACAATTCAACTAGACCCTTTAAGTAAATATTCCTTGGGAAGTGCATGTTCAATTATCTTAACATTACAAAAATTTAAGAGCTTAATAATATTCATTTACTACAATATCCATGAAATTAATCATATACCTCTGTATTAGACATTCAACAGAACTAAACATTTGTTCTTTTTCTAGAATGAACTTATGTCCATCTTCAAACACAAGTTACTTTAGAGATTGTGATAATACAGTTACAAAAGTAGAAGTATGGCTTCCCAAAATGCAAGTTACAAAAGTAGAAGTACTACTTCCTAAATTGCCAAAGTTTATTAAGTCTATTGTTTCAATTTATATGACTCTAAACAAAGCTCTAATTGATATGAAAATCTAATTCATTGTTGGTCTTGTGTAAGACTAATTGGTAATTAGGGAATGTTTAAATAGTAACTAAATTATTTCTTAAATAAATTTATTTATGGCATTTACAAGTGGTGTGATAGGCCTATAGAATTTGTGACAACTTTAAATACATATCCTTAGTCCTTATTGATGTGTTGAATTTGTGATTTTTTAATATATTACATATGTTCTTAAAATATTAATATATTTACTTCCAAATAATTTACTTAATTTTCCTTACAGAACTTTTGATAAAGCACACATGATTAGTACTAGCATTTCCAACATGGCCTAAGCCTATTCAGCCAAAAGGCTGTAATATTTCAATGATATTTTTAATCTATTGCCAAGTTTTATGAAGTCTTTATCGTTAAGGTTTAACAAGTGCATCGAATACCATTTCCCAAACTAAGTACAAATCTTTCAATTATTATGGGAATATTAGTTGAACAATTAAAATCATTTACATCATCTTGTGTTTGTTTATTAGAACCATATATTAACTTCATAATAAAATGAAAAAATGGAAGATAAATGATAGGTTATATAAGAACAAACAATAAATAATAATATATTAAAGTTTTAAAATATTTAATTATTCTGCAAGTTTCAATCTTTGATTAGGAATTTTTAAATTTTAGTTGCAATTCCCTTTTTATTTTTACAAATGCAATTGTCGACATTATGGTAAAATTTAAGGATTTGGATCAAATACCATCATCATTAAGATGGGTTTATTAATAGAATTACTATATAATACGTGGATACAAGTTCATATATATGTATTTATTATGAATTCAAATAAGAAAAGAAAAATGAAAACTTTTCTTAAAACATCTATAAGTTAATAGAAAAATCTTGTGCCTTAAAGGTTATTTTAGTCCAAATATGAAAGCAATATTGGAAATTCACAAGTGGAGTAATCTTATGTTATAAAGAGACATAAGGTTAAAGTGAGTTATATACAAATATATAACTCATGTCCTATTGCCTTAAGGTTTTAAGTTGAAATATAATGTCATAGTTATATATAGGCTCACCTAGACTTAGTCTAATTTCTTCCCAAGCCCCCTCAAATTCATTAGTATCAAATCTAGGTTAATGAATGGTGATTCATATAATGACTCAAATGGTTTCGCATTAGCTATGGGTTGAGATATAATGTTTTGGTTATATATGAACTTATTTATACCTAGTTTAATTTCGCCCTAAGCCATTCAAAAACTCTTCATGGTAATAGAGCACTTGATAAAACTTAGGAATAAATCTTTCCTAGAAGATTGTTTGAGAAGAAGATATATAGAGGAAGCATACCTGAAGCTATGAGCAAAGCGAGAGTTTTGACAAAAAGAGGAAGAGTTCTAAGGACATAGTTTTCTTATCAATGTATTAGAAAAATCATGGTTGAGAATCGATTTAAGACCAAATAGAAGAAATTGTTCAGACACATCAATAAAGGACCATACCCCATTTATAAAACCTAATAAGCATAAATACCAATTTAGTCCATCATTAACTTATTAATTACACCCCAAGAATTCTATGCATATTTATATATTAATCCCTAAACTTCTACATTAGATGACATACAAACAAAAATAGACCACTTCAGTTAAGTTCTTAAACTTTATAATAAAGATGTGTATATGATTATTTACGACAATATATATACATCTACATGTTCATATGCGTTTGTAATTATGTATTGCAAATGTTGCATAGTCCAAAATTCCAACAATCTACTACTTGGACTGCACAACCGTGTCCTCACATAACAATACTACCAGTCATATACAAATCTCTATAACAAATCCTTTTATGCATAAAAAAATGAAGATATTTCATCTAAACTGATCTCGGTCATTAGTTTCACTAACAAAAGATACGTCTTCTCTAATCAGTCTTACTATCTACTCATCTCTAATAGATCATTAGTAGTTCTATGGTTCTCCCTTATATGATAAAATGCCATCTGTCCTAAAGCAGCCTTCATTACTTGGCTATCTCTAAAACACTGACTCCAAACTATAAATCAATAGCATGGAAGAGTTAATGACTTATACGTTCTTTGTAACTTAGCACCTGAAGATTGTAATTATCTATTTTTCCAATGCAACTATTCAAAAGCCATTTGGAGTCATATTTTGCACCTATTACTGTCTTATTATGACAAGTATGATTATGATTCAGTTTTGGAGTGGATCATTAGCAAATAAAAAAAGGAGCTCCAAATGTTGCTCTATACTCTACTCAATGTCCATATATAACATTTGGAAAGAATGAAACAATCATAAATTCAATGACAAAAAGTAAGAGAAATACAAACTAGCTGATAGAGTCATCAATCAAATACGAAAGTGCATTTTTTTCCAAAGATGCGCATAGGTCCCTTTCTATGGACGTTAAGAGTACTTGGAAACTTTAAATCTCTAATGTTTCTCAATTTGTTGTTCTGGACTCTTGCAATCTTCTTTTTAAGCTATTATCTAATATTGAGTAGTAGAGTGTTTATTTATGAACTCATTGTAATGTTGTAAATAGTTCCATAAATAGCAATATATCAGTCATTTACTTAGCAAAAAAGGACCAAAGGGGCAGTCATTATTATTTTACAACTATACCTACAATGATCTCATAAATTAAATCAACCAAATGACGTAGATCAAGTGTGGTTATGTAGCATGAAAATTACATGTAATGTGATATACATATTCTTATTTTTAATTGTTCCATCCTTAACCAAATGAGAACGAATTTCAAAGTGAGCTACATGATATTGTAGTTTGCATTATGTTTTAATGGGTAATTTAGTATGTTTTTAGTTGTTAATTAGATGATTTATGCATGTTTAGGTATATAATTGTGACATTTTGATTATGTGTTTATGTTTTCGAATGTTATGTGGTTTAGAGCATGTTATTAGGCTTTAATTTTGTGTGTTTGAGGTATTTTGATGTGTTTGTTAATGTCTGAGATAAGGTAAAGAAGACCGGACAAGATTTAGAGAAAGCTTGGAAGAGAAACCAAGGCCATGACGTGACTGGTATGTCACGATCGTGATAGAAGCAACCTAGCCAAGGTCACAATTATGAAAGAAGCTAAATAGGACCAGGTTACAATCCTAACAGAAGCCTATTTTAAGTGTCACGATCATGACTCATTGGCCACGATTATGGCAGGTGGGATAACAAATGTGGGGACTACTTCCAAACTTAACTTTTTGAGGGTTATTTCAAATAGTTGGACCTTGGTAAAACCTACTTTTTACGTAAATGGAAAAAGGATATAAAAGTAAAAGAAAGAAGTCCTAAAGGAGAGCCTCCATTTGCTACATTTGGAAAGAACTAAAGAAGAGAGAGAGAGAAGAGACGAAGAAGGAGGTCTTGTTACTGCTACCACTCCCAGTCCACTCCAAGTGAACTTCTTCATTTCATCTTGGTATTTCTTTCAATTGATGTATAAGATGGATATGATGAAGATGAATTTCAGTTTAAGGATGTTTTAAACTTTTTTAGGGATTTGTTTTTGAATCAGTGTTAATTTGATTGCTTTTGATGTTAATGTGATGGGTATTGTGATTATTTTTATTATATTTGCATGCTTTGGTAATAAATCGAGAGTGTGAAATGATAACAAAATGATTAGGTTGGGTAATGAGAGTTAAACAATCTAATAAATCACATAAATAATCAAATCGGTAATTTATACGAAGAGAGATCTCATATGAGGACCCGATTGTCTATTAAAGTGCTTAAGATCTAATTAGATGTGGGAGTTGTTTACTAATTGAGAGATTGTAAATTTATTAATTCAATTTAATTAGGGTTTATGATTTAGGGTTAAAGATTAAAATGAGAGAGAGAGAATGATCCACCCTTCAAAATTCTAGGAACGATACCGAATTAACTCATAAGTAATTAAGTTAGCATTAGATGATAGGATAAATCCCCCTCTCTCATAATTGGTTAATCTTCCTTATGTGAAGTTTAGTTGTTAATTAGTTGTGCTCAATTTTGATTTCTTTGTATTAATTTAGAATTTAAAATTTCAATCTATCCATATTCAATTACTTAATTTTTTGCTCATTTTTATTTTCATTTTAATTACACCTTTAGGCCTTAGACAAGTTAGGATTTGTTTAGTTCACTAATTCCTTATGAGATCGACACCTTATATATCATGTTTACGATATGTGCGCTTGTAAAATATTGAGGGTTTTATAAAGATTAAAACTTGCTCAACATTACAGAAAAATAAAAAAATAATTCAATATTCCATTAATGTTATGACTTTAAGTATAGTATCAACCTTAAAGAACATAACATAAAATCCTAGTACATCAAATGGTATCAAATATAACAATGCCTATATAAGTAATATGTTTAAGAAAGGCCTTGGGCATCTATGCCTTAGTGAGCGAATTTGTAATAATAAAATTTGTTCCTACAAGCTTAATACTGACAAGACATTATGAACATTTTTCTTTCATAATAAGGAACTTAATATCTATATGTTTAGATCTAGAAGAGCTTTTATTACTATTTAAATATAAGACTACTACTCTATTGTCATAGTATAACTTGAGTGGCCTTTCAATACCTACTACTCTATTGTTATAGTATAACTTGAGTGGCCTTTCAATATCATTGACTACTTACAGTCCTGTAATGAAATTGTGCAGTAATATAGAATGATTAGATTCCTCATGTTACGCAACAAATTCAACCTCCATAGTGGAAGATCCAATAAGTGTCTTCGTTGTACTCTTCTAAGAAATTGCACCTCTAGCTAAAAAAAACATATAACTAGATGTCGATTTATGATTGTCTTAGCATCCAACAAAGTCATAATTAGAAACCCTATTGATCTCAAATTTGCCTAACCTCGTGTATGTGAGCATATAATCCTTAATGTTTTGTAAATATCTGAAGACTCTTTTTACTACTACCCAATGTTCTCCTCCCAGATTGCTTTGGTATTTACCAAGAATTCCAATAACACACGTAAGATTAGGATGAGTGTAGACCTGTGCATACATCAAACTCCCTACTGTCGATGTGTAAGGGATATTCTATATAAACTTAGATTCTATTTTATTCTCTAAACACTGCTTTGGAATAAATTTATCTCTTTTAGACATATAGTTGTCATGAAGTCTACAATTTCACATGCTAAATCGATGTAATACCTTTTTAATGAAACCATTTTGTGATATCCTATAATTTTACGTAAATAATTATGGTGAGTCTAAATTGCTAATATGAAGGATGCTTCACTAAGATCTTTCATTTTGAATTGCTTTGAAAGAAATTTCTTTATTTTTTGATGTAATTCCACATTGTTAGTAAAACATCATCCACATATAGGACTAAGAAAAAGAATATACTCCTATTGAACTTATGGTACACACAATCTTCAACAATGTTCAATTTAAAGCTAGATAAGAGAACATTCTGATGAAACTTTTGGTACCATTGATGAGAAGCTTAATTAATCCATAAATGGATTTCTTAACTTTATAAGCTAACTAATTAGTTCCTTAAAATATAGCCCCTCTTGTTGTTTCATATAAATTATTTCCTCAATGTCTCTATTGATAAAAGGTGTCTTTACATCCATCAGATATAGTTCGAGATCAAAAAGTGACACAAATGCCACAATTATCCTAAAAGAGTATTTTAATAAAACTAGAGAGAAAGTCTTTTGATATCAATTCCTTCCCTCAAAGTAAATCCTTTAGTGATGGGAATTATATCTCTCCTCATTGCCTTATGAGTCCCTTTAGGTCTTAAAAATCTATTTAAAACTAATAGGTTTTACACTTTTAGGCGATAGGACAAGATCCTAAACATCGTTGTTTCTTATGGATTTCCTCTCCTCACTTATAAAATTAATTCACTTATAAGAGTTAGAAATTTTAATTGCTTCATGAAAGCTGAGTGGATCTTCTCCTCCTAAGTTAATATTTTCCTCATATTCTTAGATAAATATGATATAATTATCCAAAATTACACTTCTTTATTCCAACATGGATCTTCTTAAAGGCACTAGTTCTACTTGAAGTTGAGTTTGAATCTTATGCTCCTTATGAAAAATGAATTAAAGAAAGATTAAATAATTTTGATAGGTAGGAAGTTCAAAATTGTCATATATTTCTACCAGATGTTGTTGAATCATATTAACAATGAAAACTTGATCAAAATTAACAACAATTGTAGGAAAAGGAAAATTAACTGACTCCTCTTCAAAGCCATAGTCATTATCCTTATCTTCTACCACCCAAACTTAACATTCTCAAAGAACTAAGCATTCTTATCCTAAAGAATGTTCTTGTTTTAGGATTGTAGAATTTAAATACATATGGTCGAGCGAGAGGAGTAGATAAGGATAGAAGGAACAAAAAGATATGATATCTATTGACTCAGTTACTACTTTGTAGGCTCAAATCACGGCTTCGACGAAGCAGCTAAACAACATGTAAGAAGCGTCTTCAACAGTTAAGGCAATATAAGCACAATGTGAGTTGTATGGGGAGAATAACCATAGCTCAGTGGAATGTTTCCTATTGGGAGCTAGTGAGACTGAACAAGTAAGTTATTTAGGCCAGCTGCAGTGAGGTAACAACCCATATTCGAACACATATAATCTGGGTTGAAAAAACCACCCGAACTTTTATTGGAGTAACAATAATGCAGGTGGCCAATAAAGACCACAAGAACCGTTAGGATTCCAGCAAAATCGAATCGAAGCATTGGAAAGCAAAATGGATAAGATGATGGAGGCTTTGGGGTCCAAAATGGTAGCACAAGAAGAGAATCATAAGAGGATGCATCTAAGTCAAGAGGAAGGAAGCAAAATTCAATAAGATTTTAAAGAATCATGCATCATCTATCCATAATCTGGAAGTTCAGGTAGGCCAACTAACTAACGCTTTATCTTCGTGAAATGTAAGTAG
This sequence comes from Erythroxylum domingense, assembly GCA_025594535.1. NCBI lineage: Eukaryota > Viridiplantae > Streptophyta > Magnoliopsida > Malpighiales > Erythroxylaceae > Erythroxylum > Erythroxylum domingense. The sequence continues at coordinate 23,267,005 of JANQBM010000001.1, read as the reverse complement.
TCTACTAAGCAATATTGAGGTGAATCCGAAGGAAAGAATTATGACCATTACTCGAATAGAGAAAGAAGAAAACAAACATGGGGAGAAAGTTGGAAAAAAGCAGGAAGAACAAACAGTGTTGGAAGTCCTTCCAAGTGGACTGATAATCGAGCCGATTAAGGAACTTCAGCTTGGACTTCCACATCAAATTTTTGCTCAATGGAAGGCATCTTCAAGTGAAGTGGCTAAGAATTCCAAGGAAGCGGAGTTAAGAGAGATGACAGATATAACAAATCAACTCTAGACAAAGCTTATGTTAAAGGGGTCATTGAAAGAAGAGTTTGTCAATCGCATATCAGGAGAAAGTCCGCATATAGCATAGAAGAAAGAAGACCCAGGAGACTTTTTCATTCTGTGTAGTATAAATGAAGTTAAGATAGATTGAGCATTTGCGGATTTGGGAGTAGGTATCAACACGATGTCGTATTCATTCAGTCAAAAGTTAGGTCTAGAAAAGCCATATTCGACTAAGATAATAATGAAAACAGTTGACAGGACAGTGCATTTACTGAAGGGAATGATCAAGAATGTATAGCTACACATTGATAAATTTACCTTCCCTACGGATTTGTACATAATGGATATTAGTAAACACGAGAAAACTCGTAAGGTTTTGGGGCGACCGTTTCTGGCTATTGCTCATATGATTATAGAAGTTCATATGGGCGAGTTAATATTGAGAATAGGGAAGGAGCAGTTAACATTCAAGACATCAAAGAAAAATTATCGTCTTACACCATCCCCGATAGATATCAAGGAACCTAAACTCCAAAGGGGATGGGAAAATATTGAGGACCCCATAAATGCGTTTATGAAGAAACAAACGTGTAGGAGAAGGAGAAAAAAGGAAAACAATAATGAAAGTGGAGCCTAAAATAATAAAGTTAGGATTTATGACAACTTACGAATGAGAAAGATAATCTTCTTGAGCTTATGTGATGAGTTAAAGAGTTTAGGAGGCTTAAAGGCAACAAGTCATTTGACTGTGGAGGAACAAGTAGCAATTTTCTTGATGACTATAGGACATAGTGAGACAACTAGAGTCAATGCAGAACGCTTTCAACATTCAACCTGGACAATTTCGAAGTACTTTCGTAAAGTCTTATATGCAGTTAATCGTCTTGCAAAACGATTCATTACTCCACCATCTTTTACTAATACACCTCCTGAGATTCAACAGAATTCAAAATTCTTTCCATATTTTTAGGTACATTTATATATTTAATTACTATTTTAATTATGTTCTTATGATTAATAATTATTATTTTAATTTTAGGATTGTATAGGAGCTATAGATGGTACACATACTGTTGCACATGTTCCGACCAATGAACAAATACCATATAGGGGCAAAAGAATTAATCCAACCCAAAATATTATGTGTTGTTGCTCATTTGACATGTGTTTTACATATGTAATGGCTGGAGGGGAAGATACTGCAATGACTCTCGAGTTCTTTTAGAAACAGTGACAAATCCAGCAAATCAATTCCTATGCCTCCACAAGGTAATATATTATTTTAAATAAACATAGTAATTATGATTCATTTTAAATATTTTTTGTTGATATTATGTTCTTTATATGTTAGGCAAGTACTATTTGGTTAATTCGGGCTACACTAATATGCCTAGATTTCTTTCACCATACTGAGATGAAAGATATCATTTGCAAGATTATAGAGGTAGACGAAGACCTCAAGGTCCACTGGAATTATTTAACTACATGCATTCTTCATTAAGAAATGTTATTGAAAGATGTTTTAGCGTTCTAAAAGCAAGATTCCCTATACTTAAAAAAATGCCGAGTTATGATATGAAGAAACAAAAATACATCGTTATTGCTTGTTGTATTATACACAACTATATTAGAGTTTATGGATAAAGCGATGAATTATTTGACAGTTGTGCTGAAAATGAAGAACAAATTAGGAAAAGTGCAAATGAAGATGTAAGTTCTCAAGTAGATTATAATATCATTCTAGCACAACTTCAAGGTATGTCTTGGAAGCGAGATGAAATTGCTAGGCAAATGTGGAGTGATTATATTATTTCTAATTGATTTAGGTTTCTTTTTGTAAATGATAGTACTATGATGTTATTTTCAAGAATTATAGTATGATGGACATATTTTATTAATTAGAATGACTTAATATAATTTCTAATTTATGTCATTTTATTATATTCAATTAATGTGTAAGTTTTTAATAATATTTTATTTGCATATATTTTAATTTTAGCTACAATGATAATTAATTAATTTAAAAATATATTGTATTATATTATAATTATTACACATAAGAGTATAATTATAAAAAAATAGAAACATGATGATAAAACCAAACATGTTTTTTATTTTTTATTACAAATCTCAACCAAACAAGTTTTTGTTTTTCAGTTTTTATATTACAAATCTCAACCAAATATGTTTTCCTTTTTTTAAGGAAGAAAATATAAACCAAAAACGAGAAACAGAAACCCAAAACAACAGTAGAAAAATAGAAGTGGAACTAAACGACCCCGTAGTTATTACCTTCAGTAGTAGATTTAACTACCACATCTAAAATTTTTTTTCTCTAATCGTCACTTATTATGTCAGTCCAACTCTTTGAAGAAGTTAGGTTAATTTTAAGTTTAATCAATTTGCATTCTTGTTTATCCGCCCTTTTTTAGGTTTCCAGTAAAACTTTTCATTTTGTGCCTGAGCTTCCATTAAGGTCTTAATGCTTTTTTTAAATATATCATAGTTTAGCTCTACAAGTTCCCTCAGCCATTTTTTATTGTCTCTAAGGGTTAATTAGTAATTGTTTTGTTATAAATTCATCCCTAATTTAATTCATTTAGCTGCTTTTAATAGAAGAACAGTCAAGAAGAAAGGCAGAATGAGAGAGATAAATCAAATTTGTTATTATTTAATGTAAGTATCCATTATATAAGAATTACATAGAAATAAAAATAAGGAAGGACTTATGGGCGCTTAATGCCTGGACTACTAACTACTTTCTATGTAATTATATTATTATTCTTCAACTTAACTAACTAATTCAGTTGATGTAATGACCCTTCAATACTTCATCTTTTAAATTATTTAGTCTTCTTTTCCTTATTTAGGCCTTCCCACAATAATTCTTATTTCTTTTCTTGCTATATAGCACATTTCAACTATATAATGATATGATTAAAACAACTTGTTAGGTCTTTTTCAATTATCTTGATTTTCTTTTTGAGAATTTTGAAAAATTTTCATTAAAGATATGTAAGTTTAAAGGTACATAATGGTGGAGAGTATTCTCTCCGATGTCAACTGCCTATACGATAGTGTTTAACAGATGTAACAAAAGTTACACTAATTGCTTAAGAAAAAAGAAGGATTGCGTATTGAGTTTTGGACGAGGTAATCAAGCGGTGACATTTTCGTAAAGGGGTAAAAGCGCTGCTGCCTATCCTTCGTATCCTCAAACTTTACCTAATTGGGGTGAATTTTTCCAGAGACTTCGGCTGTGTTTGGATCTGCGGTGTGGTGGAGATAAGTACTTATGCATCGCAGTTTTTAAACGCAGTCACACGTTTGAATCTGCAGTCAAAAAACCGCAAGTTGGAGGAAACTGTGGTGGCACCACAGAAATAGATAATCAGAAAGAGAGCTGCAGTATGAAACTGCTAATGCGGTAGGAATTTTAGTTTCCAATAATAACCTTATAATAATTAATATTTTACATTATATCCTTGCTTAATTAATA
>JANQBM010000001.1:23215812-23229457 GCA_025594535.1 Erythroxylum domingense | reverse complement strand
TGTCCGACAACCACAATTGTTCTGATTGAGCCTAATATAGTCCAGCCTATCTTTAACGTGTTCCCATGCCTACTTGTTATAGACCAGCCCTTTTCTTAACATTATGCCCAGACCGCCTTTAGCCCACAGAGGTCCGAACGTGGTCAAAGCGTTCATTTCCCTTGAACCTTTCAGTGCAAAACCTTTCCAACGAACCCTAAAGAAATGGACACACTCCAGCGCCTCTCTCTCCGTCTCCTCCCTATATCTCTGGCCGGGAAACGCCGGAGAGCCGCTATTTTAGCTCCAGTATCTTGTTTGACTCGAATACCGATTTCGAAACCCCAATTCATAATTCCGATTCCCCACCGCCATTCTCACTCTTCCCATGGGATTGCCAAAGCAGGTTGGCTTCTGGGTCTTGGAGAAAAGAAGAAAATGAGCTTGCCGGACATAGTTAAAGCCGGTGACCCGGTATTGCATGAACCGGCCCGGGAAGTTGACCCGAATGAAATTGGGTCGGAAAGGATACAGAATATCATTGATGATATGGTAAAGGTGATGAGGAAAGCCCCAGGAGTTGGTCTCGCTGCTCCTCAGATTGGAATCCCGTTAAGGGTCTCTTTGCTATTTTCATTTTTCTTAGTTTTCTTAGAGTTTTCAGAGCACCATTCGTTGACTGACAATATTGTGAATTTGGTCTCTGCAGATTATAGTTTTGGAAGATAGAAGCGAATATTTAAGTTATGCACCAAAAGAAGAGATTAAGGCACAGGATAGGCGTGCTTTTGACCTTCTGGTATGTTTTGCTTATGTTGAAATGAAACTTGATTTATGACATCTGAAACACGATGCATGCTTTTTGGCAATAATTTTTACTTTTCTTTTTTATGATTTATTAGTTCATTTGAGGCAGGTGATTCTGAACCCAAAACTCGAGAAGAAAAGTAACAAGACTGCACTTTTTTTTGAAGGATGTCTGAGGTGAGGTTAAACTTAGCAATGAGATCTAATTCCCGTGCTTTTGTGCGTTGTTCCATGTGATTTTCTATTCCTTGTTTGTTACATGAGCTTAGTTATTTAGGTATATAGTTTACCACATTAACCACTTCAATAATGACAGTAGTGTTAGTTTGCACCTGATAATGTGAAATTTTAGAAATTCTATTATCTTGCCTTTCAGCTCTCACCAAGAACGTAGTAATAGTATCAGTGAGAACTGAAAAATGCTCCCTATTAACAAAGCATATGACTGACTTGGACTGTATTGCTGTCAGTTTATTTTGATTATCAACATTCATGTTGTCATTCACAGCATGGCAACTTTTCCTTGATTCTCCTTGTTACATATGCGTCATAGATACCTTGCGTTGCCTCCCATTCTAATTTATTCTTCTACTTTATTGGAATTTTAAAAAGCAGTCTGATGCAAATATTACTACCTTTTATGCATCAGTTTCCACACTGGTTATGAATTAGATCAGTAACACAATCTGTTTATGTGGATGGACATGATATGTTAAATGGTTGGTGACCCTTTGGACACTGTTAGGGGTGAAACATTGGTAGATTTAATATCTAAAGAACTTGGCAGTGCTAAATAAGTTAACCTGCACCATCTTGCTAATGAATTAGCTAACTTTGGTATCCCTGCTGTTATTATAATTTTCAGTGTGGATGGGTTCAGAGCAGTGGTTGAACGATGTCTTGATGTTGAGGTTACAGGCTTGAATCAGGATGGTCACCCTATTGAAGTTAATGCTTCTGGCTGGCAGGCTCGTATCTTGCAGCATGAATGTGATCATTTGGATGGAACTCTTTATGTTGACAAGATGGTCCCAAGAACGTTCAGAACTGTTGAAAATTTAGACTTGCCGCTTGCTGAATGTTGCCCGCAGCTTGGAATCCGTAGCTCAAGCTAAGCTGAAGTTACAGTCTTCTGAAATTTGGCTCGTAGAACTCGATGGAACCAAGTGATTCACCTCTGTGCCTCTGTAGTTGTGTTGTACGATAATATTTTTCACGGTAGAAGACACTTGATTTGAATTGGATAATTGGGTGACTCCCCAGTAGCTTTGACTTTACTTTTGGGAAAGCTCGTTTGCAAGTGGCATGACCACGTGTTTTAATGTTCTAACTGTTCAAGTTAAGCGGTTTACAGTTACGCCAAAACGGCTCAGGTAAATGCCACCTTTTCCGGTTTTTCTTTGAAAATATAAACAAGCTAAATCAAACAACTTTATTCCGATAACATTGCTGTAGGTGTTCTCAGTCCCACTCCCTTCCGGTTTTAATTATTCACAAAAGAACGAGTCAAGAAACTCTCGAGAAACGACCATCACGGCATCACCACGCGCATCAAAATATTCAAATTGGACTTCCCACCATTTTAATACTTGTGAAACTATATTTATTGTATTTGGGCCCAGCTCATTATGAGGCCCAAAACATAATCACTGTCTTGTAACCTTAGGAATCCACGTGGCAATATCTCGTGCTTCTCTAAAATACTATAAACCATAACATTTTTACTAAAACATGAGCTAAATTATAAGACTAAAAACCAATTGTGAGATAACCATGAACTCCTTACACAATCCTATATGTTATTGCATCATGTTTTCCTCAATTTTGCACAGGGTTTGCTCCTAAGGACTATAAATTCTTATTGCCTAGTAATCCTGATTGGCCTTACATTTTATTGCCTGCTACTACTGCATAAGAAAGTTCGTGCAATATGGATGTGTCTATATTAGAAACAGAGACATAATTTATAAAATATAATTTTAATATTTCAAATCATAAGGTAAGAAGGAAGAAAATTGATAATAATGTAAAACATGTAGGAATTCATGTATCTTGCCATGAAACCAAGATGGAAGACTTGATGTATTTAACAAAAAGCACAGTGGGAAAATGACCAATTTGATAACTTATTGAATATCAATGGAATTATAATGCTTTGAAACAAGCAAAATTTTAGCACATAATCAACTATATATGACTAGTGAACCTACAAGTAAGAAGAGGAGGGGAAGATGGAGAATGAAAACATGTAGAGAGGAGAGTTTGAAGCAAAAGTCACCAAACTAAAAGAGGAGGTAATATTATGTTTGTTCTTGTATTATCAAGAAATAATAAATGGAGGTCATTAAATAATACCTAGTGAGGGTTACGAAGCATTCAAACTAATGGAGATGTATCATTGACTCATTGTCTAAAGACAGAGCTGTAGTGGAGCGAGGAGCACGCTGCACACGGAGGAGGAGCACACTAGAGCTGGAGGCACACTAGAGAAGGAGCACTGAGCACAATGGAGCAAAGTAGACTATAGAGGCATTATAGATTAACTGAAATTAATCTATAGTTCTGCTCTGAATAAATAACCTAAGAGAAAAGGAGGAGAAGAGAGCCTGAGACTTGGCCCATTTCGACTCGTCAATAGGTCAAGTGATAAAAACAATTGACTTGTCAGCCTAATTTTTTTAAATTAAGGTCCAAATCCAACCAAAAGCATGGTTTGTCTGTTGACTTCAAGTTAAGTCGAGGTGAGCTCAGGTTCATGTGTCATTCCTATCTAGAAATTCATATGAAGATCCTAATCTTCTTCTTAAAATCTTATTCACGTTAATCACTATTAGCCATCCCTAACTATGTTTGTAGGGAGATTCAAAACTTAATTTTATCCAAAATTTTGTCTGTTACGGTTTATTTTAAAAAATTTACAAACATTAGAGTTCATTTTGAATGCTCTAAAATGATAGTGTAATTTGTATTTTAATAAAAATGTTAGGGATATATTTACAGTTTTTGTCAAATATAATATAAAGGATATAATAATAAGAATGAGGTTGTGTATACCATTCATTATATTTTCAATTACTAACTCTCTCTCTTTCTAAAATGCAATCTAACTTTAGGATCAGAAGTCAAACATAAGTCAACTCTTCAACATCTAGTTGTACAAGCTTATATAAGAAGTAGCCTTATAGGAATAACCCAGAATCTTTGGTTAATATATTGAACATTTTCATCATAGATTTGAGATTATCATTTGGGGTCATCTGTGGGAACCTTATAAGTATTTGATTTTTGTGTGCATATGTGTCACTTATAGACCTACATATAGTATTCAATATGTAGCTGACTATGGACTTATCAACTTTTTCTTGATACATAAATATAAAATGTTGCAAATAATGCCCCTAAAATAGATATAAATGCTAAATCATTAACAAACTTAACCCTTACAAATATGAAAAGTATGGACCTATCACATACCTTAAGCAATTTTTAGTTTTTCTATTAATAACACCAAGATCAAGTAGAAGAACATAACTTTAGGGGTTGTTTGTTTTCATTTTTCCCCCCTTTCTTGTTGCAGTTTTTATAAAAAATAAAACTTTCTATTAAAATACGTTTGGTTGGTTATTGTTGCACTCTACAGTTTTCAAAAATAAAAAAACTACAAACCAATCACGGAAACATAAAAAATACGCTTACGTGATTTATCACAACATGTTTTCTTTATCTGCGCCGACTACGATTTTTCACAACAGGTTTTTTTTATATTATGAAAAATAGGTTTTCTTATTTCTTTATGCCGACTACGATTTTTCTAGCTAATGGTTTAGGTGTGTGTTTGCTTTTGTGGCTTGTTACTATATATCTCTGTTATTTTGTTTCAATGATTTCTCTATGTATTTGTTATTTGTGTTTGCTTTTGTATCTACTTGTTATTCTGCTATTGCGATTTCTCCACGTATACGCTGCGTTACTTGCATTTTTGGCCAACAGCGCATGTCTCGTATGTTATAAAGTAGTTCTCGTTTACGAGTTTGAGCTCGTAAGCATTATTTTCAGATCCCCTTCAATAGGAAATCTAACTTTGGCAAGAAAGGTCACCTACTTGAAGCAAATTTTAGAGGCTATTGGAGAGAGAAGTAGGGTAGAGACGGGGAGATAGCAGTCGGAAGGAGAGAGATATAAACTCCACTCAGAGATCAATGCAGTTAATATACTGCCAGTCACGTACCTTCTTGACTACTTCCTTCCTCTTAGTTTAAAGACCGATCTGAAAAATTTGAACAAGTTGCTGAGTGGATGGAGAAACATAAGAGAAGGATCAAGAAAAAAATTCGATTACAGAGAGTGTCCTTCCTGTTAGGAATGGTATCAGTCATCATGTCCTGGAGAACTTATTGCTCTGCTGTCAGCGTGTGCAATGTTTTTGAGTTGGTAACACCGATCTTAGACAACAAGAGAATAGGGCTACACTTCAGCAAGTCCATGGAGTTGGGTGTAGAAAGGCTCACCAAATGATCATCTCACAATATGGTCATAGGGAACCGATTGACCAATGATTTACATGGAGTAGAACTCAATTCGCTGAGGGAGGAAGTCTCTAAGTACCTCACTGGAGGAGATTCAAGGCGGTGTGTAAATGGTGATATAAAGAATTTGGCCGACATTCGGAGCTATTGAGGATTTAGGCATGCATGCATGTTACCATGCAGAGGATGACGGACGACGAACGAAAACCAATGCACAAACTATGAAAGAGCACAAAAGGCGTGATACTCTACTATGTTCAAAACCCGGAATTCTTTTAGCCTAAAGAAAGAATCTGTGTGCTGAGAATCCAAGATTCTTGCACCTTTTGAAGACTTGTTCAACTAAGGTAGCGAGAGGGTGCTCTAAATCGTGGTGAGGGCTTCGGTGGTCACTTAGGCTGCGAGAGATATCATTGACAAAGTCAGGCAATGGCAAGTTCGCTTGCAGTTGGGTAAGAGAAGAATAATGGACTGGTTTTGCATTTGGTGACATTAATGGTATCTACAAAAGTGGGTTCAAATGGAGGGCTGTTGATTTGACCATCATGCTTATATTATGAATGTGTAATTTTTTAATAATATTTGATTTGCATATATTTTAATTTTAGCTATAATGATAATTAATTAATTTAAAATAAAATGTATTATATTATACTTATTATACATAAGAGTATAATTACAAAAAAATAAAAATAGGATGATAAAATCAAACATGTTTTTGTTTTTAGTTTTTTATTACAACTTTCAACCAAACATGTTTTTGTTTTCAATTTTTATATTACAAATCTCAACCAAACAGGTTTTCGTTTTTTTAAGGAAAAAAACAGAAACTAAAAACAGGAAACAGAAACAAAAAACAACAACAAAAAAATAGAAGTAGAATCAAACGACCCATTAGTTTACAATTGTTGTTTTGTTATCCAATTTTTTTAATCTTCTTTTCATATTTCACCAACCATAATACTAAATAGACCATCCTAAATTTGGTACTTAAATATATCAACTACTTCTAAGATTATCCATAAACAATAGTAAGTTAGTATAAGTTATCGAAGTTGAGGCTAAACCTTATTCACAGTTTATAAAGAAAGTTACTTTTAAACATATATAAATGAGTACTTTAGTATATTGTCTATTACAAACATTCATGGCAGCTTAGACATATATATTATCAAATAATAAAATATATTTTATCGGATAATTAAATGGAATGAAATGTCATTTCATATTTCTAACTCTATCTCCATTGTCATTGAAATATGTCTCTAACTTTGCATCCTTAATCACCATCACACCCAATTAACATCATTACACAAGAAACTATATATATCATCAATTGTTTAATAATATTATGAAGACACACATTCCATATGTAAATTTATTAATGCTAATATAAATCTTTATTAGCTAGCTTGCTACCTTTTACATTTCTTGTTTTAGAACTCCTCCGCTTAATATCTCAACTTTCTTTTTCTTGGCCTACCAGATGGCTAGGAGATAAGCGAGTCCATCAATCTAATTTCTTTTAAAAGATATTTTATTTGTATATAATGATCATCAGCATCCCCTGATTCAATTGTATCTTCACTTGTAATTTTTTATTTTCTTCTTCTAACATATCATATAGATAGCCAAATTTTGATTTCATTTTAACAACGTAATCAAGGGCTTGATAGAAAATATATTCCAATTTTCTTTTCCTCTTAACAAGAATCTTATCATCCTCCTAAATGTCTAACCTTTATTTTAGTATGCTATCGAACATCTTTGTGACACTTCCAAATAAACATATTTTGTAAAAATTACTTAATCTTTACCCCATTAAAAAAATTAAATATGTGTCAATACATAATCCCTTTAAATTCAAACAGTAAGCAGCTAAACCTAGCTGTTGGGGGTGACTCCTTTTATGAAAGTGTATATTGCTCGAGCATATTGCACACTTCACACGTATCCTTTACATCATATAACCTTATATTCCTTTTAGTCTAACTTTATCTCACCTCACAATATATCACTCTTGTTAGTTCTTCTTGTACAATATAAAACAAGATATTGATTCATGTCTTCTAAATTTTTTTCTGAATATTCATGTTACCAACGATATACCACTCCACACATACAATAATAAAACTCTATAACATGCTCTATTTTTCTCTAATTACTTCCTCATATTGCTCAACAAGTTATCTCAATGTGTTACAAGTATGCACGTAGCTATCAAAAGTAAGAGTTCATCCTCTCGCTCCTTTATGTCATCAACATTCCTGACCCAAAATGCCTCCTAACATATGCTAAAGCCTACCTCATATGATCATCAAAAAGAGATTCAAACTATGAATTATTCTCCAATTCAAACTCCTAAGTTATTTGATTCCATTTTGTGACAAGTTATTCATTGCTGTTGGCATCATACATAATATTCATAAATGTATATTTCAACTTCTTATGACTCTTACAGACACCAAATTTCTCAAGTAATTTCTTAGTATATGCCACTATGCCTTACAGTAGGAAATATTATCTCATTGGTATTACATATACTCTTATGCTCGTTTATAATTATAATTCCATGTAACTTTATATTCATACACCTCAACCATGTATAAAAAGTCCAACAAACAATATTGATAGTCTCACTACTTAAGAGTGCATAACTAAGCAATATAGACTACTTATGATAATTTTACACAAATAAAAAGAGCAAATATAATTTGTTATTTATTAATGACATAAGTGGTATCAAATGTTAATACATCACCAAACTCAACATATGATTCCTAACTCCTCGCATCAACCTAAAAATATAATACTCAACCTTCCTTCCTCATCATAATCATTTTTATAGAAAAATCTACTATCTCTCTTCATCATAATAAATATCTTATAAACTACTTTTGCCTCTCCTTCTTCTAAGCCTAGTCTTCTCAACTTGTCTATATAATTACAGTAGTTCTTACATAAACATGTCATATTCTAATATCCAATTACAACTACAATAATAGATCGTACATTTTTGCACGATCTAATTCCATAACTGTTGTTCATTTTAATTATCTATCTAAGTTTACTACACACAACTCAATGTTATCTTTAATATGTCACATTTACTTAAAATCAATTCATGGTTATGAACATCTTTAAACTTAATTGTGCTCCAAATACCTTCATCCAATCGATACTCATCCACTTCACTTATTTTTTTATTTGTTTTAAGTTTCATTCTAATTAATCTTCATAATTTGTCCAACCAACCTCTATTATGCAAATATTCTACTCTTAGATTCGTTATTCTCATCTTTCTTCCTCTTTTTTATAGCAATTTCAAAACCATTGCACCATATATATTTTTGGAACAAATCAAGTACGGTTGTCGCATATAAATAACTCTTCTCGTTCTCCATTTTATTACTCATCTCTATTATACCTCTTTATTATAACATAAATACCACAACATTATTTATAAAATACCATCGCATTACCCAAAATATACAATTTGATCATACAAAAACTACTAACCTATGTTACATACTCACAAGCATATATACCAAAAAGTATTACACACTAAACAAAGGAGTGCCAAAATGGAGGTTCAACATTGAAATAGGGACACTAGATCTCTTCCTTGTTCTTCTTTTCAAAGCCTTCTTCTTTATTCACTTGACCAATTTTCACTTTAAGCAAATACTGACCAGGTTGGAATCATTTTAATCTTAAAATTTGTTTTATATTTTACAACAAAAATTCTAAAATTCTACTTCTCATTTCTCAATACAACATTAACACTTCAACATCCCAAAACTTTATATACAACTCTCAAAACTTTATTATACTAAAATCAATATAGTTAATACAAATATTTTTACATTAGACTTACAATTAAAATACCTTATTGTCATAAAATTTTTTTGACAATGTGCCTAGCTCAACTTATAATACTCTAGGTTGGAAAATAATTATGCAAATAGTTTGAAATAAGTTTGACAACACTCCTTACTCAAATTTTAATACTTTAGGTTAGAAAATAATTATGCAAATAGTGTGAAGTAAGTTGTTTAATACATACTTACGTGTTTGGTTGATAGATAACATAAAGAAAATAACTCAATAAATAATAACTACAAAATAAAAAAAAATCTTACAAACTTAAGTTATAGACTTAAGGTGGACATTGTCTATTTCAACATTCAATAAAATGATGAATGTCTCAAGTAAAAAGTGCAAAGAACCTTTCTTTATTTATCAATTCATTATTATTGGGTACATTAATATATTTATCCTTATTATGCCAATATTATCCAGCAATTATTAAATAAAAATATATCATTATATTTTTTATTATTTTAGGAGTCCTAAAACTCTTAAAGAATCTTTTCCCCTTTTTGGAACCTCATAATCGATAGAAAGTTGGTTAATTGTAAAAAAAGTCTCAAATTTTACTCAATTTGCCAATTGTAGCCTAAACTTTAAAAAGTAATGTTAAAATATTTAAACTTTTAATTTATTGTGAAAATAGCCCAATGTTAAGTTCTATGTTAACCTTGCGGACATGGCGTGTCATGTTAGATTAAAGGTTTTGCCACGTGTTGAATTTTTTAATGTAATTATTTTACAATTTAATAAATTTGGAAAAAAAAAAACCATAACTATTCATCCATCTATTCTCCTTCTCCTTCCCCCTAGTTTTGTGTTTCTTTTTACTTCTCCTCACTAGTTTTCTATGTAGCTCCAACGTTCCTTTAACTTTCTTACTCTGTTTTGGATTTCCCCCTTGTTATCGTATACTTCTTCCTGATTGTCTTCATCATCTAGGTAGGGATTACGTTAACTTTACTCCATAAAGTGTCATTTAGATAAAGATGCTCATCTGATTACTATGCTTTGTTGTTTTAGAAGCAATTTTAGTAAATTCTATGATTTCTACCCATGTTGCTCTTTACTGGTGCTACTATATAGATTTACGCTTCATGGTAAATCACTAGGAATTAATTAATAATTAAGTCCTTTTTTCTTGAATTCTTATATAAAGATTAGATATTTTTTTTGTTAGATTCTAAGAAATAAAGATTATTCGTATCTGTAAATATTTTTAGATCAAGTCTTTTTTATAGGCTTCTCTACTGAAATCGTAGTTCTTTTTGTGATGCATCAAAGTCCAATACCTGTGTCGCCAGTTATCGTTTTGTTTGGGATTGGCAAGGAAGTTCCATGATTTGGATTGGGATGGGATAAACATGTCGCAAGGCAGTTTTAAGCGAACAATCTCTATTGATTGTTTATCTTTTTTCTGTTACGAGAATAGGTTGTAACGGTAGTGCGACCACAAGGTGGGGATGAAGTAGTGTTCTAATTCTTGAATTGTGCGTAAGAGTTGTACGTAAATAGATTATGGGAAAATATTGCTATTAATCAGCTTGCTTCTTTGTTTGCTAAACGTGCAATAGCAGAAATGTAATCTTTGAATCCTGAGCGATAATCATTAAACATTAGAGGACTAGCAATTCACCTTGATGTTAATGGAAACTCTATACTGGCAAAGGTAAGTAGGATGCAAATTGTTTTAGATGCCTCCTCCTATAGGAACAACTTTAACTATTTGCAATGTGGAGCTCTGGTTAGAAACCATCATAAAGATGAGCTCTATAAAAACTAACGTAGCAAAATCTGAAGTCAAGGAACATAACCAGTTACGTTTTCAAAAGATGCCCACTCTTTTTCAATGATCCTCATTGTGTGGTAACTTTCTTGGTTCATGGATGATTCTTAGTAGATATACGTCAAATATAGCACAACCAATAAACTATCAAATCCTTGATTTTATACCTTAACTGGACCTTGAGGAAGTAAGAAAATGAGAGGAGATAGTAGAAATATATACTCTTATAGGACCAACTATCCAATGTTTGCCTCCTTGTAATCATTTTATTCCATCATCTAGGAATTTCAGCTAAAACCGCAACATGGTTTTTGCATGAAATATGCCATTCCTTCCTAAGAAATATGGTTATGACATTTATGTTTTTGTTGGTTTTACTATACCACATGGCTTTGACACACGGGTCTTGGTATTCAAACTTTGAAATGGAAAACTATGCAAGTTTCTAGCATCCCTGTTCTTCAACAAGAAAAAGGAAGCTGGTAAATAATATATGATCAGAAACTCATAAATGGGTATTGGGGATTGAGATATGCAAGATTTGATTACCGTTTTCTTATGAGTTTCTATTTGGTTGTTTAATATACCCGATCATATTAATTGTAGAAAATAGTTCACAAGTCGAAATACAGATTTTCTTTTACTGATAGATAGTGCATTACAACATTACTACATTCTAAATGATTAGTGAACCATATTATGTTCCTTATCAGGACAAGTACCATATTAAGAACATAGAGTTATCTGGATTACTGCTATTTAATTAGGAAAAGTTGCTGTAAAACAGATTGAATCAAGAGTAAAAATGATTGTCAGTTATTGGAGGTCTGAAACTAGTTATAAAATTAAAAAAAAAGGGAAAGCCACTAACCATGACTCATATAGAAAAGCTGAAAAGCTTGCGTTCACAAATGTCCTTTTTTACTTATTGTATAATGTCCACCTAAAAATGGATTTTTTCTACGGAAATAATCAAGTTATATAATGTACACTCAGAGGTGAAACTTTAAACAAGTGATGTATAAAAATATCAGTCATCAGAATTTGAAGTCATGAGGCTAGTTTTTTTATTTATTGTTGTCTCGTAGGCCTACTATTACAAGAAGTGCTGGTCATGCACTCAGAAAGAGAAAACATCAATTTATACAATTAATTAGGCATTTGAGAGAAAGTAAATAGGCAATTGTCAGAACACGAGCTACCCTCTATAGTATAAATATTCAATTGATGTACTAGTTTCTATAATAATTTAATGCATACAATACCTCAAAAAATTTAATTACAACAAAAATCCGTATGTATGCAAATTTCTTTGTATTGACCAAAAACACTAAAAATTAATTAGGCGGCTTTCTAAGAACACGCTAAAAACACTGTATTAACCACAAAAGTTTCACGTAAATAGAGGAGCCACATGAGAAAAATCAGATTAGTTACCTTTACAAATTTCTACGAGGAGGCTTAGTCCCCAAATTGTTGTTACTGAACATTATATATCAAACACTGAAGACACATGAAGTAAAAAAGTGACCACCTCCCAAATAATGGCATCTAGGAATCCCAGGTATCCTCCTGATTACCTTTTGCTAATAATTGGTGTCGTCATCCTGCATTACAAGATGCTCCCGGTGTGGCCACTGTGGCTAAAATTCGAAGATGAAGAATCTAAAGCTTTTAGAATCATCTCATCCAAAATATAACTCATTGGTAACAATCTCCAACATACTTCTCAAGGATAGATAAAGACATCAAATTAGATCATATTTTATGTCAGAACCAGTCAATATCGATCAAGACCACATGATATGCAGTGACAACAACTCAGTTTAACACAACATTAATAAAAAGCACATTATTTTAATATGGACATTTAAACAACAAAAGTCATGGAAGCAAACATTTGCAAACTTATAGTCCAGTGATCTACCTTTAAATTATAGTTTTAGTCTAAAAATGCATTTTGAACCTCATCGTTGACAACAAAATATATAACAGATTTTAATGTTTCGATGCATTCAAATTGAATCCCAATGTTTTCAAAACATTCAAAATAGAATTTAATTGGATGAAAAGTTTAACGGATTAACTTCCTATCAATTAATTGCTATGTCAATGTTGACGTGGGATTATTTTTTATTTTTAAATAAAAAGTGGGCCCTATTGGCATGTGACAAATAAGACACAATGAGTTAAATGTACAATAGTGGGTTCCATTTGGTGAAATGTATATCAGTAGGCTCCACTATCATATGGCTATGAGACTTACTTTTTGATTAATTTAAAAAAGTTAATTATGTGACAATAGGGCCCACTTTCTATTTAAAAAATATAAAATAATGTCTTATCAACATTAACATGACATTTAACTAATAGAGAGTTAATCCCATCAAAATTTTCTTCCATTCAGGGTCTATTTTGATTGTTCTGAAAACGTTAGAATTCAATTTGAATGCTTCAAAATGTTAAGATTCAAGTTGTATTCTATTATAAACGTCGAGGTTCAAAATGCTTTTGGCCTATAGTTTTAAGCTTATTGTCTTTACAGGTCCGATCTTACATGCTTTTACTATTATTGTGGAAATCAATAACAATAGTGCTCTTTAACATTTTAGGGATTAGGCGGGTTAAAGTTTTGTGATCCAAAGTGATAATGGGTTAGAGAGAGATGCTCTGACTT
>JANQBM010000001.1:23093560-23105161 GCA_025594535.1 Erythroxylum domingense | reverse complement strand
CATTTAATGATAAGGTTATTACTCCATTTAATGATGATAAAGCATGTTAAAAAACATCTTAAATGTAGCAAACTAATCTTAAATGTGCAATTGCATATTTACCCATTAAAACTAAAACTCCATCTCCATTTATCTTTAATAACTTTGTTTTAATTTAATTAATCAAATTAATCAAATTAAACCAAAGCCTAGCCAATTTCTAAATGTCCATTTGGGTTTCTAATTTACCATTAATTAGTACAAGCCCAACATTCAATCATGGGCTTTAAAACCTCCATTTATATTTCTTACTTAGCTTAATAACCTTCCTTGAAGCCAAATGGGGAAACTTATTGGACTTAGATAATTCAAGCTTCAATAAACCCAAAATTAATTTAATCCCATTAGAATTAATTTTAGCTTATTAACTAAATGTCATTCTACTGAAGACAATTAGTTGAATTCTTAAATTGCTAAATATTATGAGAATACATGTTTCAATATGTCCAATTGCAAACTCTAATATGAACCATATTATAGCCATCCACATAATAAAGGATAAAATTACCGTTTTGCCCTTATGTTGGTTTTTCTTTCTAGATCTCTCATTTTACTCCATATGGTGATTAACACACAATATCTTATCTTGGTGTCAAGACTTGATGAGTAGCTAGTCCATCAAACTACTAGCGCCAATTTAATCACCAATCTCTATAAAACATCTAGAAGTGATGATATCACTATAAACTCTTTATTTTAGTGAATGTTCTCTGATACATGTTTCAATTAATAATTCCAATATGCAGACACTAGATTAATACTTTATAAAAAATTCATTCCAATCATATCAAGAATTATAATGAAACACATATGAGTTCACCACTCATCAAGTTTATGGTCCATAATAAATGTATGCTTAAGTTGCATGTTTTAAGATTAAATAAACGGTCCACTTTATTCTTTATAAACATACTTGATTCCAGATTTAATTAATAGTGCCATTATCGATAGTCAACTACTATCATGATATGAAACTCATCATTCCCGCGAAGTAAATTCTTTTACGTACATGGAGATAAATCGCAACACTATAGTCTAAAATATAATCAAGCGACCAACTTGATTATTCAACTATGAATCCATTATTTTAGATTATTATAATATACATGTTTCCTATACATCTCTATGTATATGTATATTACTTACAAAAGAATCTCGGTACCTTATGACTAGATATATAATGCTCATAAAAACCAAACTCTTTTATTTTATTAATAATAAATATTTTCATTACAAAAGTAACTGGAAGAAAATTAAGTTATAAGTAAATATACTTGCTTTCTAGGGCACTATATTTACATAACTCCAACAATAACAAATATAATTGTCTTGGACATTAAATTTTCCAATTTTAAATATTGGAAATTAGAATTTTGTACTTTTTGGTGATTTTTATATATTTTTATATATACTACTAATTTTTATTTGCTTATGTGATAATATCTTGGCACTAAAATCCATATCATTTGTGACAACTTCTATTTTATGGCCACCAATGCAACATTTTTTATCTATTAAGAAATTAAATTATTAAATTTAGTAATATTATTTATGACAAACATGAAAACATTAATGCTAAATTTATTTTAAGATGTAATCTTTATTTAATGTCAAAATTATTGTAAAATATAACTTCTATAGTTGTGACAAAATATGTTAGACAATATGGTCACTGATACAAATTTCTTTTACGATTAATGCAATTTCGTTATTGAATTGATAGTTTTATTTATGAAAATAATAAACACATTAGTGACAATATTTTTTGTAAGAACAATTTTTCCATTTTTTTGATAAAATGATGTTGACACTTTTTCCTTAAAATATTAGAGACCAAGTAATGGACACTGATAAAAAAAGTACGAGTGACAAATATTTTGTCACTATTTGTAATCACTTTAGCGGCAATAATTTTGTCACAGTAAAATAATGCACTGTTACGACTTTATTCATCACTACTTTATATTGTTTTTGTCTACAAACTTATCATAAATATGTGAAGTTACTGTGACCATATAGTTTTGTTACACATTCCATAGTTTTTAGTGTTGGTAATTTGGTCACAAAAATGTTTGATAATTATGACCATTTTCCTAAATTATTCACTATTGCATTAGTGACGGAGGTATTTGTGACGGACGGTGACGACTTCAAAAATTGGACACGATTAATAGTAGTGACTAATATTATGCTTTTAGTAACACCTTTTGGTTTCACTAAAAATATAATTTCTTGTAATGATGATCCTTGAATTTTACTAAAGCATTCATTTTGTTAAGAGATTTACTATCATCCATCCAATGCTAATTTGCTCAATAATAACTTTCTTTTCCTTAACCCATTCTCTAATTGTTAAGTGCTTAATGTAGATGTGTTTAGTTTGACTCATACTCTTATTGTTATTAGCCAAGAACATAGCAGCTGAATTGTCATATTAAATCTTTATGGGCCAAGAAATGGTATCCACAATCTTAAGCCTGGATACAAAACTCTTCATCTATATACCATGTGATATAGCCTCAAAGTAAGACATGAACACATCTTATGTAGTAGAGGAAGCAATCAAGGTTTGCTTGACACTCCTCCAAGATATAACTCCACTAGCTACCATGAAGATATAGCCTGATGTTGATTTTCGTGAATCAATATAGCCAATGTGGTTCGAATATGAATACCTGACTACTTCTAGATTGTCAGTTTGAATAATATAAGCATGTAATTCATGGTGCCTTACAAATATTACATCACCTTCTTAGTAGATATCTAAAGGGCTAAGCCTATTTTACTTTGATATTGACCCAAAATTTCTACAGTAAATGTAATGTCAAATTACTTTAATATTAGCCCAACATTTTTACAACAAATGCAATGTCAGACCTTTTGTAGACTTGAACATACATTAGGCTTTTAACAACGGAAGCATATGGAATGTTTTTCACTCGTTCCCTTTCTAAGTCATTTTGCAGGCACTAGTCCAAACTGAACTTGTCACCTTCACAATAGGAGCCACACTTAGTGAACAATTCATTTGGAATCTTTCTAAAACTTTATTGATATAAGTTTCTTAAGATAGACCAAAAATCCTATGAAATCTATCTCGATGTATCTAAATGCCAATGAAATAAGATGCATCACCCATCTCCTTCATCTCAAATTTTTTAGTGAAGAATTGCTTCACCTTATGTAATATGGCCTTATCATCGATTGCGAACAAAATTTCATCAACGTAGAGAACAAGCAAACAAATCTTACTCCTACTAACCTTTTGGTATGAGCTACCATCCATAATGTTCTCTTTGAAATTGAATGATGAGATAATATCGTGGAATTTTCGATACCATTAGCAAGATGCTTGTTTCAACCCATATAATGATTTCTTAAGCATGTAAACCAATTGTTCACCACTACTAGAGGAGAATTCTTAAGGTTATTTTATATAAACCTTTTCCTTTAGGTCATCATTAAGAAATGTTGTATATCCATTTATTTCAATTCTAAATTGAAATATGCAATTAATGCTAAGATTACATGGAGATATCCTTTTTAGATACAGGAGAAAAGGTCTCTATCTAATCGATTCCCTCCTTTTGAGTGAATTCTTTTACAATGAGTCTTGCTTTATATCACTCAATTGTTGCCTAATTAGTCTTTCTTAAGTTTAAAGACCTATTTACATCCTATAGTTTTTACCCCTTTAGATAACTTAACAAGGTCCCACATATCATTACTCTTTATGGAGTTCATCTCCTCTTTCATGAAATCATCCCATAAGTTTGATGCTTTACAACTTATGGCTTGTGAAAACGATTCAAGATTATTTTTGGCTCTAACATTAAAGTCATTTTCTTGTAAATACACAATATAATCAATAGAAATTATTGATTTTCTTGTTTTCGTAGATCTTCTTAATGATATCGCAACATTCTCATTGGGAGGTTATTGTTCAACAGGATGTTCAACATTTTCACTTGATTCTTGAACAAATGGATCTACTATATTTTCAGCATCTTATGGAATTTCTTGATTAACATTCACAGCTTATTGAGTTTCAACAGTTGGTTGCAAAACATCCATTTAAACTTAAAAGACATTATGAACAATAACTATTTTAGTACCTGAAGTGGAAGGTTTAATACCTGAATGTTCCTTCTCAGAAATTATATCATGGAATTGATCCCTCTTACTAATCAAGTCCTTCTCAAGAAATTTCTCATTTCTTGATTATATAATTCTAGTGTGATGTGATGGACACTAAAATCGATATCCTTTTTACCTTTTGAGATATTCAACAAAATACCAGCTAATGGTCGTTGGATCTAATTTATTCTCTTCTAGATTATAAAATTTTATTTTAGATGAGCATCCCTAAACAAGTACATGTCATAAACTCGATTTGTAACCTTTAAATAATTTAAAGATTGTGTTTTACACCGCCTTTATTCGAATCTAGTTTAATATATATACAATACTGTTTTAAGAGCTTTAGTCCACAAGGACTTAGGAAGCTTGGAGCTATTTAGCATGCTCTGTTCCATATCCAGAAAAGTTTGATTTCTTTTTTTAGCCATACCATTTTAGTTTAGATAACTATGCAAGGTATATTGGGCTACTATCCCATTTTTTTAAATAAATTCCACAAATGGACTAGTACTTATCTATCGTCAATATATTTACCATAATATCCTCCACCTCTATCTAATCTCGCAATTTTAATTTCCTTACAACGTTGTTGTCTACTTCAACCTTTAAGGCTTTAAAGAGGCCTAATGCTTCATTTTTATTATGAATTAGTTAGAGATACATATATTGTGAGTAATCAATTATAAATAAGATGAAGTATTTGTTACCATACAAGACTATATCTTGACTATAAATATTCGTATCTATGACCTCCACTATGGTTGAACTTCTATGGGCACTTTTCCATGTCTTATCTGTCTGGTTTCTTTTTATACTATCCACATATGTATCAAAATTAGTAAAATCTAGAATACTACGTACTCCATCATTTACTAGTCTTTTGATTCTCACTATGGAGATCAAATCTCTATTTCCATAATAAAGAAGAAGTTTCATTCTTAACATATCTTTTAATTATAGCATGTGCATGTGTTGCATTATAACAAGCAATATTTTGAAAATCTAATAAAAAACACCATTTAGAATTGTACCATTTACAATAACATTTGATTTGAAAATAACTTTATAGATACATCATAAAAAAGAAAAAAAAATCCAAATGATACAAGCCTACAAACAAAATTTGACGTCTAGAAACAGTTTGAAATATAAAAAAACTATTTCTAACTTAATTTTAGGAAATTTTTTACTCATTGATTTGAGTTACCTTCAATAGTTAGTTTTAAATTTTTTTAATTAACAAAGTTAGGTTTTATTTAATGGTATGCTCAATGCGCATCACATGATTACTTGAGAAGTCCTAGAGGGATTCGAATTCCAGGTATCACTGCCTTCTTTAGTTGTTTCTTAGTTTAATCTTTGTTTTAGTTAGTCAATTGAGTTGATTTATTTTAGGTCAATGTTTTAATTTTGAATTTGATCAATTATCATCACCATAAATTTGTTATACTACATAATAAAAGATAGTAAGTGTTAGTAATTCTAGTCCTCGTGAGATCAACTCGTACTTGTCAGTACTAGTTATAATTTCAATGCACGATTTTGGTTAAAACTAAATCACATTATTAATTTTTTGGTGACATTACCAAAGAATATGATATTAGGAAAACTTGATTTCTATTAATCTAGCCATTATTTTTATTTCATATTTTTCTTTTTTTCTTTTTATATTTTATGTATAAATTTATCTTTAGAGCTCTCTTTCTTAAATTTGTGTTTATGGCCTATTTTCAAGATTTGGGAGTTATTATTATGGCCACTAAATTCAATGGAATGATAGGAAGGATCACATTCTCAAGGGGATTATGGTATGCCATTACTTATGGCGACTTTGGAAGCTTAGAATGAGAGGCACAGTGATATGTATCTAGAGACTCAACCGATATCCATGACATGCTATGACATTTTTTGGGTAACTATCGTAGTCATGAATGTCAAGTACCATATTATATATGGGAGCATCCAATTAACGTGGAGAATAAGCCTCAAGATACCCCTTATAATAGTATTTGTAATCTAGAGTGGAGTAGTTATTACAACTTTGCATGGAACAATTATGCTTCGTTTAGATTTATACAACAATAGTAAAAGAGGAGCATCAATATCTTAAGGTTGCCCTTAAAATTTGTTACTTCAATTGAGGAATGCCTCTATAAAACTAAAGAACTAGGTGTTCTATATAGATACATTGAACCAGATTTGAGGGAACATGTGTATACAATAACTTTATGGAGTGGAGAGAAGCTAGAGGTTTTAAAAGAGAGGAAGCTAATGTTAAAAAGAGAAGGAAGAGGAAACAGAGAAATATGAAGAGAATGAGCCAAATAAAGAAGCTATTGATGAATTACAATAGTCTTTTTAAGTACGAAGGGTTCCTACTTCACACGAAACAAAATATTAGAGTCAATTGAAGATCCAGGGGGTTTATTATTCCTTGTTATATTTATAGTTTGTTACTAAAAAGGGCATCAGTGGATTTACTTGGTTTTATTAATTTAATACTTTTGTCCTTATTATCTTACAGCATATGGCCTATTTATAGGCTAGTGAACCCTTATATAGGAAAATGGGTAGAAGCAAGCTACTGATTATAAATCAAGGTGGAAGAAGGACTTGGTAAGAAGTCCAATTAAAAGACTCATAAAGTTTTAATTGAGAGATAACATAAACAATTAGGTGTTGTTATTTTGTGTGAGTAGTTTATAGGATTTTCATTAGTATTTTAATTATTTTATAATCTTAATTTTATGATCCTAATTTTGTTACTTAAGTTTTGATAAATTTTTATAGGTTATAAAGGCTATGTGACCCCTTGCGTTAGAGTAGAGAAGACAATACTAGATGGATGTTAACATCATTGGATAAGGTTGTAAATCTTTTACTATCAGGGGATTGCCAGTTATCCTTACCTCATACTATTGTTTTTCATATTTTTCATTAGTCTACATGTTTTGTATATTGAGGACAATGTATAACTTAAGTATGGGGAAGGGATTTAGCATTCAAGCTAGTTAATTTTGTTAATAATTCAATAAATTTTTTAAAGAAGATGTTGATCAAGATTATTCATTATGAGTTTGGTTGTGGTTGTGATTTGAGTTGTTTAGGCAAATAGTTGTGAGTTTTGATGATTAAGTTGATTTCAATTTAGTTCATTAATTTTGAGAATGGATACTTGATTTGCATTATGGTACTTTTTGTATAATTTGCACATAAATTAAGTTAAATGTGAATTATTTTTAAACAATTTAACCTCATATATTAAAAAAGATAATGATAAAGAGAATAGTAGCATGTGAATAATGAGCATAAATAATTTCATTTTGCCAGTTTTATACCAACGAAAAGATTAAATTAAAGAGTGGTGCTAGTAGCCATTAGAGATAGTGACTTAGTTGAGTGATTGGGGGTATTCATGATAATATGTTTATTTTTACATTAAAAGGCCATATGACTTTTCAAATAAGCTTCTAAATGCTCCTATGTTGTTTAAATTTAGCGTTTTATTTTAAGTAAGTGTGTGAAAAAAAATGTTTGAAGTTTTTATAATTTTTCTCACTTTATGCATTAAGTGGAACGGTATGAATTGAGTTGAAATTTGAAGAATTTTAGAGTGAATTGGATATATTTATAATTTGATGCAAATAAAAATGCTTGACAATTCAATAAACTTTGCAATTAAATGAATAATAGAGAATCTTGATGTGTATCTTCAATTTGTTTAATGCTTTCCCAAAGTTATTTCTTATTAAGTTAAGAGTAATGAAATTGATTTGCTTAAGGACAACCAAATGTTTAAGTGTGGGAGAGTATGATAAGTGCTAATTTAGTCATACTTTTAGTCCCATGTTTAGTTTATTCTTCTTTTTCCTATTGTGATTTTAGGTTATAACTCACTTACTCAGAGCAAAAGAAATTAATTGGGACAAGTTTGGGGTAACTTAGAGCTATTTTGACCAATTTATGAAGAAGTTAAAAATGTACATAGTCTCTGGACACACCCATGTCGATATCAACACACCCATATTGATGGTAACATGGTTCCAAAGACTTACATGGTCACTAAACATGCCCATGTCATATGGAAATACGCATGTCTTATGCCCATATTTAAGCTTGTGTTCATGCTGGATTAAAGAGTTTTGTGATTTCTAATCAACACAACCATCATAAATGCCCGTGTAGGAGATTATGTACCATCCAAAACCTTAATTTTTGAGATATAAAAGGTGAAATTGAGAGGAAACATAAATAAGAAGGCTTGAGAAACACAAATTGATGGCCTAGGATGATAGAAAGAATGAAGAACAAGCAAGGGGACACTTTTAAAGTGGATTTCCATTTATCTAAAGTGGATTTCATGAATAGTATAAGGGATTTCAATGTAATTCTTTTGATTTTCTAGTTTTATTTTATTTTTAATATTATTTCTTCTATTATTAGGAGCTAGACCTTTGTTGGTACTTGGATTAGATGAACCTCTAGATAGACCTTGTAATGAATTTAGTTTAATTTAATTTATTTTTTAGCTTCATTGAGATTCAATTATATGTTCTTTGTTATTTTTGAATTAATATTGCTAACTTATTGAATCTTGTGTGATTTTATGCAATTGAGATTCAACAATCCTTTGTATTAATATATCTAGCATAACTGAAAGGAGTTGTGTGTAAACTTAGAGATAAATTGACATAAATCTTCTAGATTATGGTCAAATCTAATTGTGAAATTCATAAATTAATTATGCAATTCTAATAGTTTTAATTAGAAAGAGATTTCAATTAATTAACTTAGGATTGGATGCTAACAGTCTTGAGAAAAATATTAGCATAATTGAGAAATTTCTATGGTCCAATAAACTATAGAATAAATTTATTAATGAAATTATGATTGCTTAAGAAGCCCTATAGGGATTAAATTTCTAGTTACCATTACCTTATTTAATTATTTCTTAGTTTAATCTTTGTTCTAGTTAATCAATTATGTTGATTTATTTTATTTTATGGTTTTAATTTTGAATTTGATCAATTATCATCACCATAATTTTTTATACTGGATAATAGAAAGATGTAGTAATTTTAGTTCTGATAGCATTTGTCCCTTTCTCGTTAGTGCTAGTTGTAGCTATACTGTATGCTTGTAGTTAAAACTTAAATCACATCATTAGTAGATGATGCCTTGACCATTCTCTAAGGAATCAAGTATGAAAGAGAGCTTAGTGTTGGTAAATCCATCTCCTATAACATGTGGCCAAGTTTTTTTTTTAAACCTAAAGTAAGAAGTAATAGCACGGAGCCTTATAGATTGAAAAAAGAAACATAAGGTATAGGTTTGTTGTAAGGAGATAGAATGGAAGAACAAGAGATAATAGTAGTAGTTGGTGAGCAGGTATCATTGGTTAAGGTTGGTGCGAAAAAAGATTTGGAAGGGGGAGGGCTAAGGAGGCATCTCGAAGCAAAGTTTCTCAGAAGTAAGGAGAGGGATGGAAGGTTAAGGAGAGGATTGTCCTCCCAATAGTTTTGTCTGCTTAAGGTATGGAGATGATAGAGTCATTAGAAGAAAAAGGAATTAAAGGATGATTGTTAAACCAGGTAAGGTCATAAGTGAAGAACAAAATCAAGAGTAAGAAAGAACAAGGTACAACAATGTTATAAATGAATATGTAATATTTATTGCACTTCATACTTGATCATGTTGATATTTTAAAGGCTCATTATACATTAACATATCTTTATTTTAACTTATTGTATGAATCTTTCTAGTCAATAAGAGGAACTAAAGTTTTGATTTCAAAGAAAACCATGTATCTTTAAAACATACTTTAAAATACATTTAAAGAAGTTTCTAAGTTGTTTTTACATCAAGAAAAATAAATTTGAACATTCAAAGATGTTGGAATCATGAATTTAGGTGTATTGGTTAACTTATATAGGTTAGTAGTTGAATAATAAATGCTCAAGTTATTGAAACTTATGTACTGGGAGTTTGTAAAACTATAAGGTAATACATTGGTTGAACAATGTGCTATACTCATCCACCAATATGTCGTTCAACTAATATTCCAACAGCTATTATCAACCAATATGCAATAGTGGTTAACCAATATATAAAAAATAGTCATTGTCAATGATTAGTTATTTTTTCTAACAGCTAGTTTTTACCCCAATAGTGATAAACATATGTTTAGACATGAGAAATTTTTTAGTGTCTTTCATACACATTTATAAGAGGTTTTCAAAGCATTTTAAGTGAGTGAGCCTTTAAGGTTATAAAAGTGATCAAGCAAGATCTTTTGAGCTGTAAATTCTTTTGTGAGTAGGATTACTCTTTACCCTAGAGAAAGATTATAAGAAGAGTTGCTCTTTATTCGTGGAGAATAAGACTATTGTAATAAGGTTCCTCTTCTCCTAGTTGAAAGAATAGACATAGTAAAAATTTCTAAAAGTGTCTTGGGAAGTAGATATAGGCAAGGAAAGTTTGTCGAACAACTTTAAATTAATACACGTTTCTTCTTCCCTACAATGTTTAAATTATTGTTTAATTATGTTATTGATTTACATAATCTGTTTTCCAACATATCTTGATTATTTTTCAATTGCATTCATTATATGAGAAATAATTATTTAAATTTATCAATAGTCAATTCACCATCCCTTTTGTTGCCAATAAAGACCCACAAGATTTTTAGCCTTTCTTTTATTGATGACTTGATACTAGTTTATGGTGCCAACTATGAGTCTATTTAAATCCTAACTATGTCTTTCAATGTTTTTAGAAGATACTTAGGTCTCGTTGCTAATAATAGCAAAAGCTACATTCTAATATCTTCAAGTTCCTTAATGTTAGGTGAACAAATAATTGCTTTAACAGAATTCATTTAAGATAATTTGCCTTTTTAAATATCTAGGTATAACAATCACCTCAAAAAAACTAAAAAAACTTATTGCAAATCTCTTATAGATTAAACTTATAAGAAGTTATGCTATCAATAGAATAGGAGATTCTAATCCAAGCTGACCTTAACAAGATGCAAATATAATAGACCTTGCACCTCTATTGACTTATAGAGTTGATCAAAACCATTAAAAACTTCATAAAAACTTTCTCTAGATTGGTAAAGGTGATAATTTCATAAGTGTCAAGGTCAAATGGTCGAATATTTGTACAAAAACAGAAGAAGGTGGAATAAGGTTAAATTAATCAAAGTAATCAATAATTTTTTAAGCCTACAGGTTATAAAAGCTTCTAATAGACAAAGAATCATCATAGATCAAAATGACAAATGCATATTTTTATAAGAGTAAAGCATTCGGAGCATAAAACTTAAATACAAAATACAATGGAAAACCAAACACATGCTGGCTCACGGGGTTAGATAAACAATAATAATAAAACTGAGTTGGTAATGAAACTTTCACCTAA
>JANQBM010000001.1:22980963-23006348 GCA_025594535.1 Erythroxylum domingense | reverse complement strand
TACATGAATGATAGAACCATCTAGCCTATGCTCTTTTACATCTCAAAACAACATCCTTATCAACCATCAAACTTTTTTGGCTGGGTTGAGAACTAGGAGTAGTTCTTAGAGAAAAATAAGAATCTATGTCAATAGTAGCTTTTCTTTTTCCTTTATCTAATACTTGTGGTGTTTCATCATCTCTAAAAGATATATCATGAGCCTCTTTATTTTCCTTTTTCTTTTTACTTGTTGTTACAAATATATTCCAATCATATCCCACATATCAAGTGGTACTTTTTTGCAAAAAGCAATATTACCCTTAATACTAGCAAGATGTTCTTTCATTCTAAAAATTGCTCCCCATTAAAATATTGTAACACAAAACATGCAGTTATATTAGACATTCCCATCAGATGCTTAAGAGGAAGAAAATTAATTCCATGCTAGATTGGACTTACCATGAGTAGAGGATGATTCCATATTTTCCATTGTGATTTAACCTAAAAAGTATAAAAAATAATTAGGTATATTATCGTTAGGATAAAAGCATATAACTAAAATAATTCTCATTTATCAACTGTAATAAAGAAGACCAACAATAGTATAATGGATTTAAAAAAACCAACATATTTATTAAACTTTGCTCAATAGATTTACTAGATAATTGGGTTGATACTGTATATTTACTGTAATTCTTATACTTGAAATTGTCATTTTGATCAAATTCTAAAATTACAAAATCCATTTTGCGTAGACATCAACTAGTAATTCCCTTGACCAACAAAAATACACCCTAAGTTTGAGTTATTAGTTACACTAAAAATATATAGCATACAAGACTTGAGGCATACTCTGACTCTTCAACTAATAGAAATTCTTCAGTTGGTGTTCAATATTCATGTGGATTTAACAAGTGTTTTAGAGTTTTTTAAAATAACAAAAATCTTGGAAGTAGGTTTTATGAATGACTAATATACTTTTTTTCTCTATTTAAAGTTTAAACCATAAGCAT
The DNA here is from genome assembly GCA_025594535.1 of Erythroxylum domingense. Taxonomy (NCBI): domain Eukaryota; kingdom Viridiplantae; phylum Streptophyta; class Magnoliopsida; order Malpighiales; family Erythroxylaceae; genus Erythroxylum; species Erythroxylum domingense. The sequence continues at coordinate 23,005,354 of JANQBM010000001.1, read as the reverse complement.
ATCATAAGCATCACCATCATCACACCCTTGAGTCAAATAAAATGCTTCTTTACCATACTTGATTGGCTTTGTCTGGAAGAGCAAAGGTTTGAAATATGCTTTTGTGACCTTTCCCACTTTTTGGTGATTGTATCTTGAAAAGGGCATAATTTGTTTAGAACTCATGGTCTCCATTTTAGACTTTTAAAACAAAGATTGAAGCTTTCTTACTTAGAGTAACGAATGTAAAGAGACAGATCACCACATTTTAGTCTACAACTAGATTGAAATTTTGTGTCAAGCTATTACTATGCTCCTTAATTTCTACTCTGTTTCTCCATATTCATTAAGATACCTACTCATTGTCTCACTGGTACTTTCTCTGTTTCCTTGACTGGCTTGTTGAACTCTCTTAATTTAAACTCCCACTCTTTGCAAGTAATCGAAGTAAATCATAGGGAAAATGAAGAAAACTAGTTAGGACAAAATGAGATTTGCAAATGAAGAAGTTGAAGTAATAACTGAAACGAAACGGAAAATAAAATTCTAGGCATTATCATTATTCAGGAAAGTAAAAAACATTCCTAGCAGGGTCTTTGAGTCCTCAGACTCACTGTGCAAATGGAAACAATGTTCTTCTACTTTAGACTCCAGTAAAACCAATATGGGAGGCTACTATCATCCAAAGCTGCTTCTTAAACACCAGAAAATGAAGGAACAGGAGAGAAAAATGCAAACACAGCATAATGGAACATACATATACATACATATAGGAATTAGGAACAAATGAGTTCATTAAATCCCTTTAAAGAGCATAACCTGAGAAAGCCCACCTCCCAAATGTTGTCAAATCCTCCATTCTCTTCTCGAAGGATTTAAATCCCTAAGGGCTGATAAACTATTCTCCTATCCTTTTGACTAACTATACAAACAATGATAAGCTTCAATTTTAATTAAATACTAAATAACCACTAACAATACAGAGAAGTCGTCATAAATGCATATAGGATCATCACAACCCTCCTTACCAGCAAAACCAATATGGGAAGCTACTATCATCCAAATATGCTTCTCAAACACTAGAAAAGGAAGGAACAGGAGAGGACAATGCAAACACAATGGAATGGAACATATATATACATACATATATATTATACAAAGAAGACAAACACAAGCAGAATGGATACACAAATGATAGAACAAATGTTACTCACTTATTCAGACTTTGCTCCAAAAATTGCTCCACTTCAAAGTTTAAATTAACTCACCGAAATATTGCTAGTAGATCAACAAATTGAATACTTGAAAGAGTACATATAACCCATCTATTAAAATCAAAGATTGATATGAAATGGAGTTCTAACTATTACACAAAACTAATTAATTAATACTAGTGGATCTTTATCTCCTTATCTGTTAACATATTGAAACAATAACACATAATAAATTAAAGTTAAAAAAATATATAATAAATCCATATCCTGTTACAAAAAACACAATAACAATGAAACTTGAATAAAACAGAATATTGAAACTTATCAACTATCACTACCTTATCGTTATCTTTTAACAGAAACTTGAATCAAACGGTATAAATTGGAACACTATACAAATTGGGGCTTTATACGATATGTTCTTCCATACTCCTCTCTAGTAAGAAAAGCGCAGCAACACTAAGTAAAAGAGCAATACCCCTTCGAAATAAAAAAATTATAGCCCAAATTTAAAAGAAAATACAATAATAACGAAAAATCCCAAATAAAAAGAATATAAACATTTTATGGACAAATAAACCAAAACCTGAGCGTGAGGAACTTCAATAAGCTTTTTATCTCAGACCAGCCACAAGAGATTTAAGAATAGAAGAACTTCACAGTAGCAGCCCAAGTAGAAAACAAATAGAAACCGATTTCTGCATCTATGGTTACCACCAAGTCATATTTATCTACATGCACAGAGGCGGTGAGAGATGGCAAAGTGAAGATGGAGAATAGGCGAGAGAGTTTGAATGAAATCTGAGAGCTACTAAACATTAGATATCCAAAGGATAAACCGGTTGTTCCAGTGGTTTAAAAACTGGCCAGTTCTCCCAAAAATCAGCCAGTTTGTATACTTAGAGGTTATTATATAGAACCGAACTAGACAACTGGCCGGTTCAGGCTTTTTTCAGCTTGCTTAAAACTATCAATTTTGACGTTCATGTTGCTAAGCTCATACTTTAATATTTTTGTATATCTTGAACTATGGAGAGTAATGAAAGGCGAAGTTGTGCCAAAATAATTTTAGCCAATATCAAGAGAACTGTGCTTTGTCGTCCTGAGATATACCTCCAACAAATGCTTTGAATTGAAACAGATTGTTGGTTTATCGTTCTAAGGTTTACCTTCAATATTTTGTTACGAATAATTAATGAAACTAGGCAAATGAAGAAGAAAATAGAAATGACGTCGAAGCTCTACTATTGTAAATAAGGAAGATACACTTCGTATCAATAACAACTATGACAACTGATCCATAGAATGAACACGTGTTGTCATTACGATTCATTAGGTATTGTTAAATAGCTATCGTAATGACTTTATTAGGCAATGAAATTTCTAAGATATTGTTTTCTTATTCATCTGCTTCTTTCTCTCTTTAAAATACGTTACACACTGAAAATTCCATGTACATCGTGTAAAAATTGTATGAGTTAAATATACTGCAACATCTAGTATCAGAGTGAATTGAAGTAAATCACACGTTAGTATAGACTTTACGTACAAGAAACTCGATACACAAAAAAGGAGTTTGAATGGTGTATCCCTTTTTTGTGAATATAAAATCTTTCTAAGAACTTCTCTTTCTTGTTAAAAAGATATCACAAATTATTACTTAGTTAAATCGCAAATAACTTCTTTATAATTGTATAATAACAAAATAAAATGAAGTAAAGATAGAGGATAGACATTGCAATTTTTATACTGGTTCACTCCAAACCGTGGGCTACGTCCAGTCCTTAAAGTTCGTTTGAGTGTTTCACTATACTGCAAACAATTACAAGTATTCTTTCTTCCCTTACAGAGCCTCTTCAGGTCTCTTACAAAGTATTCTTTCAACTATCCTAGCCTCTCTAGGCTATCAGCCTTTTCTTTCTCTCACTAGAAAAAGATTATGAGTTTTTGTTACAGTAGGGTTAGCTCTCTTCATATCGCACTACATAATTTCTTTTTTCTAAGTAAGTACTATAAGAATTTTCTATAACTTCTCTAAGATTGTAACATCTTCAACTATGACTAGTATTTATAGATTTCGTCTCTAATTGCTTCTTGATCTTTGATAACTGCTTCTTGATTCTTGATAACCGTCTTAACAACCATTTCTTTAGTTAAGTTCTGTAACTAACTCTAACTAAATCACTATTCTGACTTGCTAATGTATCTTCATGATATCGTCTATGTCTTTGCATCTGTGTTGACTTTGCGTCTGTGCCTACTTTTTGATTTCGCGTATGTGTCTACGTTGTATTTGCGTCTGTGTTGTGATTTTGTCTTCGCGTCTGCGTTCTGTACTTTGACTTTGCATCTGCGTCTGTGTTTGTGTCGTATTTGTGTCTCTATTTTGACTTTGCGTCTATATTGACTTTGCATCTGCGTCTATATTGACTTTGCGTTTGTGTTCTGTACTTTTTCTGCACACTTAACACACTTGTCAAAAAGGTCCTTCTTTTCTAACATTATTATTATTTGATTGTCATCAAAATTAATCATCGTAAAGTCCTTTTGACTTAACAATCTCCCCCTTTTTGATGATAACAAATAATCATAATTTTAGAAAAATCAAAGTGAATGAATTTTTATTCAATTGATGAATAACAAATGAATAAGACAACAATAAACAAAGAATAAGAAAACAATAACCAAAAATACATATATGCATATTATCTTCTTCTTTTTTTGTTTCTTCTTGTCTTTAGTTTTTCTTCTCTTCTCTTCTTCTTTAATCTTGTCTCCCCTTTTTTTCTTCTTTTCTCATCTTGTCTCCCCCTTTTTTCTTCTTTTCTCCCCTTATTTTTCTTCTTTTCTCCCCCTACTTGTTATTAATCAAAAAGGTTACCTCAGATGCTTCATTATTTTAAAAAATATGCGTTGCATATCCGTTCTGATCAACTTGAGGTCTTCCTCTATTGTAACTCATACATAAGCTAGTTCCTCATGTAGATCACCCACTGAGTCTTGTAGATTATCAACCTTAGTATGAATTTCTTCCATCTCCTTCACTAAGGCTTCCTAACTCCACCGCTCATAATGTCTTACTTCTTCTATTCTAATAAGTTTGACTTGTGGAGTTGGACTCAATGGATGGAAGTATGTAGCAACAGATGTTTCTGAGGGTAAGACATCGAGTTCTATTATTTTCAAAATAGGAGGTTTGAAGAATTGCTTTCCTTTAGGGAGATCAAGGTCATCAAGTCTAGGTAGTTTTGGAATAGTTTTTCCAAAAAAGTGAAGGACATCTTTAATTGAGGGAATATAACTCAAAGGTCTAAAATGCATGATTAGGTGCAAAAAAGTCTCTAAGTTGACAAACATACCTCCAACCTAGATAGTTCTGTACTGTCCTTTAGTCACTCTTCCAACTGCCTGAGATGTTGCATCTGTGGTGAAACGTCAACAATTACTTCCTAATGCTTTTGAAATGTGATGTGAAACATAGATTCCTCTGGATTCTTCTGCATTACATGCCTTATCTATGTTTCTCACTACTTCATGTATCTGTTCTTCAGTTAGGTCACTGGTTGTTCTTTTAGGGTACATCTTTTGTTTCCCTTTTCCATATTGCGCATATGTTTGAAGCTTTAGGTTGTATGTCAGGTACAATCTTGATCAATGTTCTACTTGTAACTAGATAAATAGTGTACCAATCTTTGGTCATCTTTAGTGGATATGGTTCTAACTTCTCATCCCTCAGAATCCCATATAATCTCCTTTTTTCATGATTTAAAAGATGCATAGACCGATTATTGATCAAAATAGACTCAACTTGTACCTTGACCAACTTTTTTGCAGGTTCTCTGATTATAATTGAGCTTCTTCTTCTAACAGGTACCTCTTTTTCAATCACCTTCATTCTCAAGTCCTTTTTTGTGATAGGATTATGAGATACCACTCTGTCTTCAACTGATTTTTCTTTTCGTTGAATACAGTTGAAGTAGTTTCTTTTTGAATGGTCTTTAACTTCTTACTTTCTTCTACCAGTCTGGAAGGTGGTTGTGGTTGGGTTCTCTTCCTTTCAAACTCCAACTTCTTCTTAATTTCAGTCTCTTTAATTGGCTTTGTTTGCTTTTGTTGCAAAATTGAGACTAAAGATCTTATAGCTTGTGGTGTCTTTTCTATCTGCTGAGATTGTTCACCAAGAGTCATTCCTTTCCCTCTTTTATGTTCTTCTTGTCGGAGAGTTAATATACTTGGTGATCTTTTTGATTTTTTGACTTTCTCAAAATCAAGTGCCTCTGTCTTTCTTTTTAACGACACTTGTTTTTCAGATAAATTCACCTGGATTTCTTCTCTTTGCCTCATCGTCTTAGCTTCAGCTGATACTTCTGACGATTTCTGCTTTTCTTCTATAACCATTCTTCCAGAAGATTGAGGTTTTTTTTTCTCTTTGGGAGTAACATTCCCACTCATACCGCGTCTGACTATATACTCCCCCTCATTCCTTGCTTTTGGCGTAGAAGTTGAACTTAACCCCATTCTTCTAATAGTTGCTGCATTGATAACGATTTTAATGTTTATCTTCATCCTATTTCCTCTGTCAAGAAGAATTCCAGAATCTCTAAAAATTCTTGTTACCAGCATGCCAGATGGAAAGGCATTAAAATCCTTCTTCGTCTTCATCATATATCTCAGAATCATGTGTGGAAGATTTATAGCCTTATGATTGAGTAGATAGAATAGGCATTGCTCATCTATTGCTGTCACAACGTTCCTTGATCCTATTCTTGGTAGAATGTAATGAAAAAGCATATTATGTAGAACCCTAGCCTTCAGAACAAGGTTTGACGACTTCTTATCCTTTAGGTAACTGCACCTATAGAGTTGTCGTTTCACATTTTCCTTCTCTAGACGATTTTTAATCATCCATCTAGGGTTGTAAGACACCTCTTCTCCAACATATGGACATCCACTATTCTTCTTGATTAGCTCCAGTGTCACAATAACAGATAGTCTATCCACCATTGATACTATTATATCATCTACCACTTTTTCATTCTTCCAAAACTCATAAACATTTAAATAAACTAATTCACGAATCTGAAAGAAGTTTTTCCATCTAGCTGAATCAACTTCTGGTTCAATGTCCATCTAATTCATCTTTAATGATTCGAAATCAACATGCTTTCCATAAATCATTGCTTGCTCCATTGTGATTTTTAGACAGTGGGAACTTCTCAAAGTAATGAGATTAGTGTCTAAAGATGAGAGCATAATCGAAACGTCTCGAAATGAACATTTATTTTTTAGAGTACTACAAAAATTGATTTCAAAGGATTTCAAGAGTATTCCAGAGTAGTTGATGTTTTGAACCGTCTGAGAGGATTTCCTTTATGTTTCTCTCCAAATATAATTACCGTCTGTAACTTATAGTTACTGGCTTTTAAAGACTCAAGACTTTTTATCTTCCTTTGTAAGAATCATCTAGGTCATGATGTGTCAGACGATTGGTCTCTAAAGACTACCATATTCAAGTTTCATCTGATTTCTTTGAATCTTTCTTCGTTCAATGGTGGGCCATGTGACTTTAACCTAATCTGTCATTTTGTCCCTCCCTATCTATACCATACAAATGACAAGACTTCCCCAACATTTCTACGAGGATCTTGAAAAGCTCATGAAGGATTTTCTATGGCATTCAATGGACTGGCATCGCAAAATCCATTTAGTCAACTAGAAAGCTGTCTAAAGACTGAAAAATGTTGGAGGACTTGGGATCAAATGAATTCGTTCCTCTAATGATAACTTACTTACAAAGCTGGGATGGGAGCTACTCACTCGACCGTCCGCTCTTTGGGTGTATGTTTTTTAGGCTAAATACCACATGGAGGATCATCTCATCCCTCCAACCCTACAGAGGTAAGGAGCTTCAGTCATCTGGAAGGGCAAAGTTGCAACCTGGCCTATTGTCCGTCAAGGAATACACTAGCAGATCCGGAATGGCCAACGTGTACATTTTTTGATGGATCCTTGGTTAGCTGATTAGGGACCGCTCCATTTGGTAGCCACTGCCCCGTCCCTGACACCCTGCTACATACTACTGTCGCGGACTTGGTGGATGAGTCGGGTCATTGGAAATGGGATTTATTCCAATAATGGCTCCCTGCTATAATTTGTTTGGATATGGAGGCACGAGCAACCCCATTACACGATACAGGAAATGATCAGGTAGTGTGGGGCCCTACCATATATGGTGAATTTACGGTAGCCTTCGCCTATGATTTAATTGTAGCTCTTCCTTAGAAAGACTGAAATAAAAGTTAGGACTTAATCTGGAAATGGTTGGGGCCACAACGGATTCGCTTGTTCCTCTGACTCTTTTTCAAAAGGAAATTACTGACAAACCATAAGCGTGTCACCTGCTGGCTAACTACGAATTGAACCTGCCATTTTTTTGGGCACGAGAAAACCACCTTACATGCCTTTAGGGACTGTTCACGAGTACAAACCTTTTGCTTGCAGTTTTCTCCAATAGTGATCAATACTGAATTTTTCCAACGTGATGAGGAGACCTGGTGAAAAGCCAATCTTGTTACTCCGACTCATATTCAGCGAAGCAAGTGGTCGCCGACACTTTTTGGAGTGTTTGTTTGGTATTTATGGCAATGGCGCAATAAGAGTATTTTTTAGGAAGGGTTTGTATAGCCGTCTTTAGGATCCAAACTAATACTCAATTATGTCAATTAGATAGTGATCGCATATGGCGTCGACAGTTGAGTTGGTAGGACCCGAGGACTGGCCCTCGATCAATCAGTCAACTAGAAACCTCCACCCAAAGGCTAGATAACATTGAACACGGATGGTGAGATTCCACTCGGTACATCTGTAGCTACAGCGGGAGGATTACTCAAAGATTCTCAAGGTACATGGCTTGGGGGTTTCTTCCATCAAATTGGCGAGTGCTTACACGTACTACGGAACTTTAGGGGGTCCATTCTGGGCTTCGTTTCTCATGGGAACTCAACTTTCGTCGTATTATTGTCTAAGTGGATTCCCTGGAGGTTATAAATATTCTCTCTTCTTCTTCGAAATAGATACTGACTGGGATTTCTTGTTTGGTGCAGGATATAAACACCATCATACGTCGTGATTGGGATGTTACTCTCCACCACATTTACAAAGTAGGCAATCAAAGTGCTGACTACATAGCCCATCTCGTCGTACACTCAGGCCCCAGCATCTAGTTTTTTTGGAACCCTCATGCTGTAATTGAGGAGCTGCTCATGAAGGATACACAAGCCATCCTAGACCGTAGCGTACTACATTAGTTTTTTTAATACTAGCTTTGTTTCCCTGTTTAAACAAAAAGAGGAGCTAAAATAAGAGGGGTTAGTGTTAAATTGTTATGTGTTATTTAATAGATATTCAACAAAACTTTCACTACCTAAAGACTACTTGGTAGGATTCTTTTTAAAGGGTTTTCAACTTGAACTAGAATTTATGGTGAAGATGATGGGCCCGTAAAGGCTCTATCAAGCCTACACCTAGCTTGGAAACAAGAGATGATAATAGCCACTGGCATCCTAGTCTAATTTGGAAAAGGGGTTGAACTTGGGGAACAAACAAGAGGAGGGGCAATAATGGCACACAAAGGGGTGAGTCACTACAACTTCAACTTAATTCAAACTTCCTTTAGAGATAGGGATACCTCGCACACCGAGAAACTAAGGGAGTGTTAGTATGTATAGTAATAACAAAGGCCTACAAGGAACAAAGGCAATGAGTAGTAAGGAATCTGATGAGAAGAGGGCTAAGAGATTATGTTTCTGGTGTAAAGAAAAGTATTTGCTGAGACATAGATGTAAGAAGAGGCAGTTCCAATTACACATGGAGGAAGATGACAAAGCAGCCGAAGGGGAACTAACAAGTGATGAGCAGGACGGAAGAATACCTATCGACCCCAACATCTCATTCAAAGCAATATAGGGATTAAAGGACTAAGAATAGTATAAGCATTTGAGAATTAGGGGTAGTTACTAAATGAAGCATTTGCACATCCTTATACACAGTGGAAGTACCCATAACTTTGTGTATGAAAAGGTGATCTGAAAAGGGGGTGCGAAGGTCTTGGAGATATCTCCATTGAAAATTAAAGTAGGAGGTGGTTTAAAATTAAGTTGAGGAGAAGGGTGTAAAAATTTGATGTGGAAAATGTAAGAGTTGCAGTTGTCTATAGGTACGTTAATCATTAAGCTAGGAGGTTATGACAAGGCTCTAGGGCTTCAATGGCTTGTAACCCTTAACGATTTCTTATGCAAGTTTAAGACACACACTATGGAATTCCAATGGTAAGATAAGAAGATGAAATTGGTTAGTAACCCCAAAGAAAAAACTAAGGAGATTTCATGGAAGGGCCTCAATAAATTGATGGAAAACTCCAATTAACAAATACTATTCATGTTCCCTCATTCATTCTTAGTGGAGTTTAAGATGCAGATCAGAATAAGAAAATAAGACATACCGAAGATGGTCTTCCAAACAAACGAAAGGAATTTTGAATTTTTGAAGATGTCGTTCATACTTATGAACACTTCCTCCATTTTTCAAAGCCTTATTAATGATTTTGTCAACTTATATTTACATAAATTCTTGTTAGTTTTCTTTGATGACCTTCTAATTTACAGTAGCAGTTTCTAGCAACATTTAGACACCACAAAAAATTTATACAATCTGCGACATTTTATTGATAAAACGTTGCGAATTACAAAGACTTTTCACGAAATTTTAAAAATGTCATGAAAAGTTTGAATTTTTTGCGATGTTTTATAAAAACTTTGCAGATTTGTGACACTTTCTACGACATTTTCTGAATAAAACATCACAGAATAAAAATCGTGACGTTTTCTTAAAGAAAACGTCGCAGTAGCTTACTTTCCTCAAAATTACTTATTTTTATTTTAGTTATAATAGATAGTGAACCATGGAAAACTACCCTCAGATCCTTCTTGTTTTCTTCTTCATCCCAACAATAGCTGAGCTGAGAAGAATGAAGTACACAAGAGACAGTTAAAACTCTCTTAGAATTTCGATCTCGAAGTTTGTTTCTCGATTATCGTCTCAGTTACAGCCCATTGCTCTCAAGTTCAACAACAAATCCATCTCTTCTCTCCAGTCCTCCTCTTCTCTCTTGGTCTCAGTTTCTTCCAGGCGTCTCTCTTGCTCCTCAAGGTCTCTTTTTTTTTTTCCACTCCTTTTGCTTTTACCCGCTCCTGGGTTACATTTCCTCCATCACACTTTAACTGGGTGTGCTTTTACTTTGGTTGTTCTATTTTTTCTTTGGTTTATAGATTACCTCTACAACTGAGATGTGTGGGATCGATGATGCCATTGCACAGCGCAATAGCTTTGTTGAGGTTGATATTAAGCTTATCCAATGAGTCCGATAGCTGGGCTTTAGTGCCTTAAGGTGGTTTCTAAAGTACATACTTTTTCTATTAAGTATGCATCTAACATTACGCACACCAACTGTTTGTTTATTTTGTTAACTTAAGAAATGCTTGTACAATAATAAATAACATAGGGAACAAGGTTCATCCTGGATTTGACGATTAAATCTTAATGATGAGAAAATATCTTTGCATCCTTTACCTTTTTTTTGTTCTTTTCTTATATGAGGTTCAATGGTACTCTTCCTACCAGTGAAAAGGTTTTGTTCCTTTGAAAAGAACAGTGTAGTTATTTCTTATGTATTCGTAAACAACAAAGATGTTATTTATCAAATTAATCAATTGCTACCAAAATTAAAATTTTAAACTAAAATATTAAGGTTTAAAAGATTTAAGAAAACAAACTCTAAGCGCATAGTTATCCCAAAACATGTAAACCTCATAGGACCCTATCCTTCTGCTTCCTTTATGTATCTAAATTTTTGAAAATTTGCTATCCTTCCATTTTTCTGCAAGTCTCGTATTTTTCTAATGTCAAATCATTCGGAACTTTTGTAATTTCTTTTATTGTTTTGAAAAATCACTAGCAACGTGCTCACCACCTGTTTGAAGAAATTACCCAACAAATAACCAAATCCTTGAATCAACATTTGATGGTTATTGATATGTGGTTGTTGGGAATGTGGTTGATTCAAATTCAGTCATCCTTTTATCGTATCTTCTTATGCTGAGCTAGTCCAAATCTGATTGTTTAAACTCAACAAGTCTCAATTGTAGCTACTATTTCCAAAGCTATAATTTTTGCATGGTGGGACTGCACTGTATCTGCAAAATCAATGGCTTCTTCTATCTGCTTCCACTGTCATTTGCCAATTCCCTACCTAGAAAAAGACCACATATATACTCAAATTTTGGCATTAAACCCTTCAAAAACTAATTCATCAATTCTACCATTACCAAACAAAGATCCTTCAAACCTTTATTTCATAGCTATAAGATATTCACCTCAACTGAGCGGTTCTATAATTCAACTAATTTCATGCCAGAATTCCTTTGACCAAATGCATTCCTAACTTCACATCAACCAGTGTTCGACCCAACTTAAAGAAGACCTTTACTATCAAAGGTTGCAAATTCATTTTACTAAATTGGGTATTAATGATATAACCACCATATAAGGTGCAACTCAAGTACGCTCTTGTCATCTTCCATCATTCTTAGATTTTGATTACTAATTCATATGTAACTGCAGAATCATTTTCTTCAACTCCTTGAATGTTTTTTCATACTTAGCTTTCATTTCTTATATATGACTTTTCATATTTTCTTTTGGTCATCGTACATCATGGGATGTGGTCTTCTCCCTCATTTTTTGTAGCTCAATCACAATTCTTACTAAGAATGATGCTGACACCAATTTGATACAACAATAGTTGAAACTTAACTAGAATTATATGTTTTAAGAAATTTTCATTGATTGAAATGGAGAAGGAGAGATAAATCAGAAATGTTATTTGCCAAAAAGTTAGTTATTTTCATTATCAATGACTATTATAGTCATTATTCCTATCTATCTAATTTATTACACGTCTTATCTTTATCCCTTAGATCCTCTTATACATCATTCGTTTTATTTATCATTATTGACTTTACAGCTCGATGTCGACTGGTCTTCTACATCTCACTATGGAGATGTATCACAGCCAGGGTAATCCTGCATGATCTAGCCAAAAACACAAGAAAGGAATATAACAACAAAGTGGGCATTAGTAAGATTGCAGGATCTGACAGATTATCATCAAAACCACCTCATTTTGACAGACATGCACTACCTTACTCACTTCTCAAGGTTCTTTACACTCGTCTTTATATCTTTTATTAATCAAAGGAGATGAATTCAGCGGAGCTATAAGGATAGATGATAGTTGGATCACATTTTAAACAGGTCTCTATTACAGTTTATTTATAGTCAGACTTGGGATGGTGTTGAATCATTGATTCTTTCTTTGTTCCTTCTTTAGGCATTCCTGTGAATAAATCACTCTACACAATCAGTTATATGCTGATTACATCTGTTTCAGCAGGAATCATATTTTCTGTCTTATATCTCTTGGTGAGTGCTTAACTTGAATATAATACCCCCTATTAAAGGCATGTAGTTCTAGGAATATGAAGGCTATTACAAACAAGTAATTTGAACTCACTAAGCAATAAATTAAAGAACATAAAACCTAAAAAAGTCCCAATTACTATGAACCTTTAGAAAATTGCAATGACAGAAAAGTATGCCATATTATCCCTACATTCAACAAAGCTTCAATTGCCATATTAAATAAACTAAATGTTTTCTGTTTGTGGAAGATCAAATAAACATTCGACATGCTGCATTAAAACATAAAACAATCTTTGTAAATTTTTTTGCATCGAACATACATTGAATGTCATAATTGTTTTTCTTATCATGTTCCTTTTTTATTTGCTGAGTTGCTAAACCTTCTTACCTTAGTGTCTGCTACAGGTAGATGTATATGGCTATAGGCGCTTGACATACATCTTTGAGTGGATAGGAGTGCATGCTTTGACAATATGCCATATCTAGTTGCTGAATGGATGGGAGTGCATGCTTTGACAATATGCCATATCTAGTGGATGGGAGTGCATGCTTTGACAAATACAACAGTTTTAACACTTTGTATTTGTTCTTGTGCTTTGTTGTTTACCAGATACACTGGATTGTTTACCAGATTCTCTTTCCTCTTTTTCTTTTGTAAAATGGCATCAATAATACAGAACAATTCTCAGTTTTTTGTATACATGCTCAATTAACTTCAAGAAATAATAAATCTGGTTTCTTATAGATTTTTATATTAATTAGTGTATTATGACATGTTTGCGAATTGCAATTAAATAATAAATTGTTTGCATGTATAAAATTCATGATACATGAATAATTATTAAAATTAATGATATACTAAAAAATTGAAGAATTAAATAAATAAAGTTTATAAATAATATTGAATAGTTATTAAACAAATAAGATCTATAAAAAAATTTTATTTAAAAATAATTATTAAATTAAAATTATTTTAAAAAATAAAAATTAAAAGATAAACGTTGCGGAATGATTTCTGCAACGTTTTAAAAAATGTCACGAAAAAAATTTTGTTTTTTTTTCAGTCCAATCTTTGGTAAATATTATTCTATTCTATTTTATTTATATTTAAAAATATTTTATTTATATTTTTATTTATATAGAAATATATTTATAATATTATAATATAAAACATCTAAAACAATAAATAAAATTTGAAATAACAAAAAGAAAATCCAGATATTTGATATCTTTCTCTTAAATACTGGATTTCCAATCCTAGCAGGAAAAGGAGGGAAACAAATACTCAATTTAAAGTGAGTAAACAGAATTCCATACTCGATCTCATCGATACATATAGAAATCTATGGAAAGTCGTATTCGATAAATTTATATAAATATAAATCAAAGTATAAAAATAAATTATTTTAGATCATTCCTAGTCAAGAATAGACAATAATGAAATGGAAAATGCTATCTCTCGATTTTTCCAAAAACGTCGCGGAATGTTTTCCATGACATTTTTACAAACGTCGCGGAATGTAACTTTTCATGACATTTCGCGAAAAGTCCAATCTTTCAGTGACGTTTTTAAAAACATCACGGAATGTCAATGTTTTATGTGATGTTTTTCTGAAAACGTCGCAGAAACTTTTTACCTACACTACATTCCTCGACATTTTTCCACCTTCTTTGATGTTTTTAAAACGTCGCATAAGGGGTTCTTTTCTTGTAGTGAGAGCACTTTTATAGGATCCTTGATGTACTATGAAAACAACAACAATAACTGTTCATTAAAGGGAGCAAATATACGTTTACAGTAAAGTAAGTGGATTATCTTTGTCATTCAATATTTGGGAAGGGAATGTCCATAGACATCCACAAAATGGAAACCATTCAATATCTGTTTTCTTGTTTCATGTTATAAGCATATGTGTCCTATATTATGGTACAACTGATATCAAACCCACAAAGACTGAATATAGTCACATAAGAATTTGAACTTCACTTCATCTCAGGTAATGAAAGATATTAACTAAAAATTAAAGTAAAATTACAAAAGTTCATAATTAAATGAGTAAAAGATAACAAAGAAAATGAAAGTTACTTAATAATGTAAATTTAGGGATTATTTTATCCTTGCTTTGTCTTCCCTTTAGCTTGTGAATTCAACTGTGTTTAATGCTAGATATCTAAAGGTTTTTATTACCCTCTCTAAAGGTCTAATCAACTAATCCTAATTGATATGGATAATAGTTAAGTTGCAATTATTGATCTCTCAAAACTACTCCTAATTACTCAATTAGAGTTGAAATAATCCTAAGGATAATTAACTCACAATCAAAATCTCTCTTTAATACCAAATATTTGTAAGTCCAATGAGGTATCAACTCTGTTTGTGCAACTTAAAAAAATATCTTGATTCAATCTTTTGATTCAGATTAAGTATAAAAACAATAAATATCACAAATTAGTAATATATTGAATTCAACAAGGCAAAAGTTATACAAAACAATTCAAGAATAAAACCCTGGTACAAATTTAGTGATCTATTTTAAACCACAAATATTTAGATTTAGCATACAAGGCAATTAAATAGAAGAAGATAAGATAATGAAATCAGCTTGAAGCTTTGATCTAGAAAATTTAGAAAACTGGAGTTGATCTTGATGTTTCCACTTTTGATCTTCTTATTTTTTATGAGCAGCCCCTTTTTTGCTATTTTGCTTTACTTTCTTGGTGTTTTAGCCAACTTTAAATTTTGCTTCCTCATGTATAACCTTTGTAATATCCTTTTGTAGAAAAATCGATTTTCTAGAATATACACAGTGAATTATATGGTTGTATAGGTGATTGCGTATCTCAAAATACCCTCTAAATCATGACTTTACTTGGTCAAAGAAGCTTACACGGGAAACTTACAGGCTATGTATGTAGTATCTTCGCACCAATATAAATAACATCTTCGAAGCTCCACACATTCATAGTAACTTACACGGTCCCTATAAATGATCATGTATCTCTAAAGTTGCTTCAATTATTCCATTTTATGTTATAGTTTCACTCAAATTCTTCTCCTTTTGGTTTATGAAGGTAATTATCACCTAAAAATATACTTGAAGTAAAATAAGTACCAACAATACTGTAAGACTCTCAAATAACAAATAGAACACAATAATATAGGTATATAAATATAGTTAATTAATTGCTTATGAACATCCCCGTATTTAAGCTTTTACGTATCCCCAAGGAAAAATAAAACAATAAATGAACAGAACAAAAGCACATAAACACATAAACATATAATCATGCAACAATCCAATAATGGTTCAATGGAATCAAATCTTATAAAATTAACTTTTCCTTAAACATCAATCACTTGAAAAGTTCCATTAAAATAACTTAATAGATTCATATTTAAATGTTTTGATTTAAATATACATATCAAACAAAAATATCAATATCTATGCATACATCCATGACACTTGTAAACATGCACTAAAGAGGTAAACCATCAGTAAGCACCCATTCATGACATTTATTTTAACAATTAATAATAAGATCCATATGTTTATTTTTATTGACAAATATATACTTCTCATGTTTAGTTGGAATGTCATTATACCCTTTCGACATAAAAACAAACATTTTGTCATGAATCCTCCTGGTTACTTAGCTATATCACAACTCAGAATTGCTTACTATCTTTATTTTTAACTCAATTTTTTAACAAATCAGCATAATAGGAAATTTGTTTCACACATTTACGCCACACTTATTTTATTTTTTAAAATTTTACTTACATCACTTCTTTTTAGTTAATAACTCCTATAAAAGGATACTAATAATGTCTGTCAATTTAAATGAAGTTAATTACAACTATATACAAAAGTCATAAATTGATATGTAAGTACAATTTCTAATCAACATTTATATTCATGTAAAAAATGAATAGAACATAAACTTTATAAGCTAGTTTTTCTTAACAAATTAAATGATCATATTCATAGGTAAGCTAATTCCTTTCAATTTTATGCCATTGTTACATTCACACAATGTACACACCATACAACAAAATGTTTTCACAATGTTAACATTTCCAACCTAATAAAAGACTAATGCAAATGCAAGGTCACACACAAATGATATGTAAGTGCATATATGTCTCCACAGATGGAAAATGACAAACAACTAAAACAACACTCATAATAAATATGAAAATAAAAAATAAAAAAATAAAAATAAGGGCAAGAATATTTATGGGGATTGTGGAGGTGATGGTGTTAGAGAAAGAACTTGGATACACCTCATTCCATAAATTTCCGTCAATTCAACATTCTATAAAATAAAAATAAAACATAAAAATAACAAAGCACTAACAAATAAGAATTTACGAAAATCCTAACTATATATAATATGCTCATTCTAAGGTCACTAACTTGTCCATTTTAGTGCCATTATTTCTCAACCAACTCCTCTTTTGAATGTTAAGATCCTATGCATCATCACCTTAGGAGTCATGCTTCTTCTGTCCAAAATGTTTTGCCTTATAACTCTCATTCCCTTTCTAATTATCTCCACCACTCTTTTTTCTTCTTTTCTATTAATTTTAAACTTTATAATTGGTTGTTTCTTAATGGAGGATATCATGGGTGCTTCCATTCTCACTAAGATCTCCTTCTTCTATTTCCCAACTCCTTTCTTAGTTTTCCTTCATCATTAATTTTCTTAACACTCATTTCTTTTTTGTAGCTCTCTTTTTACTCTTTTATGTATTTATCAACCACATCAATTTTCATGCAGTCACTCCCTTTTGCTTGATTGTTTAATTTGTTGCTCATACTAAACTCCACATGCTCATCACCAATCTTAAGAACTAATTTCTCATTGTGCACACAATCAATGCTCTTTTAGTGTTCATAAATAACTTCTTAATAATCAAAGGAAAATTTTGATCCTCCTCAAAATCTAAAAATGAAGTCTACTAAGATGATAAACTTGTTCACCTTGACTAATACATCCTCCTCCACTCCAAATAGCTTCTCAATTAATTAATCTACTAACTAGATAAGCATATATGTGGCTTCATGTCTTCCAATCCCAATTTCCTAAAAAAGGATAAACGATTTAAGTTAATTCTAGCCCTTAAGTCAAACAAACATTTTGAAAATTAAAGATTCCCATCTACAAAAGGAATAGTGAAATTCTTTAGATCTTTCATTAAAAATGCTTTGGAAATTTGTCCAACTTAAACCTTTAGGTTTTGAAAGGAAGAGGAGTGGTTCATCACCATTAGATCAATTTTGGCTTCCATGCTCTTATGACTTTCATCTTTGCTATTGAACTTGGAGTTTAGCACCTCCATTAACTTGTATATCTTTCACACCAAGGATCTAAACCTATCCTACTGTAAATTTGGTAGACCATATGCTCTCATTTTATTTCCTTCATTGTTAGTTGATAGTTGTGCATTAGTATATGTTTTTCTAGGTAATTGGCATGTGTTTACTTACATAATTGTTGATCACTGTTGTAGTTTAGGATTCATTTTGTATATTTTCGTTTAGTTTGATTTTTGTTGTTGTTCTTTTAGATTTGATGTTAATTTAGCGTAATAATTGACTATTTTTATGTAGGAAGGAAGATGGAGCAACTTGGAGAATGAGCCAGAGATCAAAGAGGAAAAGAAAAGAGGAAGTTTTCTGTGGCCAATTCCTACGATCATAGGAATCATGCCAATTCCCACAATCGTTGGAATTACAATTTGAGACAATATGTAGGGCTTCATTAAACTTAGGGTTTTTGCACAATTAAAGCATAAATAAGCCTCTATGAATAGGGGGGATGAAAGCCTTCTATAGAAACACCATCCTTGAGTGAAGAACATAAGTTTGGAGCCTTGAGGAAGTCAAGGATCATCATCAAGATTGGGGAAAATAGCACATCAACACTAAAATTTATAAATTTCGGCAAAGAAGAGGAGTTCCTTTATTCAATTTTCTGTCAATTTTACTTTTTCTATTCTTTGTAAAATGGTTTGTTTGAATGTTGATGATGATATAGAGACCATAAGTGATTGATTTACTTTTAAGGATTGCTTTTGAACTTTTTTGTTAGAGCACTCATTTTATTAAATTAAATGAAAATATCTTTGATGATTGGTGATTTTATTTATTATTTGGCAATAAATCAAGAAAGTGAGTAAGATTAATTGTGTAATAAGAGTTGGTAGTCTATAGGCATACAATCATCACGTCAATTGACTAGTTAGAAGAGAGATCTCAGCAAATTCAATTGATCACCCATATGATAGTTTAATAACTAGTTGAATCGGTAGAGTCATTAGGTAGGTTGAGAGATCGTTGAAATGAATCCCTTTAATTCGATTAGGGACAATTAATTAGACCTTGAGAGAGGGTAATTAATAAATTCAAAAATCTAAGGTGAGACACAATTCAATTAGTAAAATAGGAGGGAGATAAAATAGTGAAAAAAAGTAATCTTTAGTCTTTAAATTCTTGAATTTTGATTTTTCTGCACTTTGATATTGTCTATTGCTTTGTGTTAGTCTTTTAATTTTAATCTAATTTTCTAGATTATTTTTATTAATCAATTTCATTTCTTAAACAAAGTTTTGTCTGAATTAAGTGGTGTCTGGGCATTAATCCCTATGGGATCAATATCTTCTTTTTAACTATAAGTCACAATCTGTTCAGTTGCAGTTTTTGAGTGTAAAACGAGTAGATAGATTTTACCATCAACAAGTTTTTGGCGCCATTACTGGGGATTGGTTGTTTGGAATCTATTTTAATTTAAATTATTTTGATTTAAGAATTTTGATACTTTTCCTTGTGTAATTTTAGGTGTATGAACATATGGAGCACAAGAAGATAGAAATAAGTTAGTGAAGACGAATTTCTCGATATTAAGAGACACGAAAGAGAATCAAGGAGGACAGACCATCTTAACATTTCATAACAAGATTTGGTTGAAGAATGAGAGTAAGAAGGACCAGAGAGGACTATGATGGATTCATGAGGCCAGGGTTTAGTCCTTAAGGCGTGGTGAGATCGGTGGTTCAAGCGAATAATTTTGAGATAAAGCTAGCGCTCCTTAACATTCTACAAAATAGTGTATAGTTCTATGGGCTATCCAATGAGGATCCAAACGCCCACATCACAAACTTTCTAGAGATCTGTGACACTTTCCGATTGAATGGAATGTCCAACGATGTGGTGAAGCTGAGATTATTTTCATTCACACTGAAAGATTGGGTTAAAGCATGGTACAACTCACTGAATTTAGGATAAATTACGACTTGGGAGCAGTTTGCCCAAGCGTTCCTTGCAAAGTATTTCTCATTAGCAAAGACTACGAGGATTATCAAGGAGATAACAAATTTTCAACAGAACGATGAGGAATCTCTCTATGAAGCTTAGGAGAGATTTAAAGAATTATAGAGAAGTTTTCCCCATCATAACCTTCGGAGGGAGTTCCTATTTTAGACATTCTATAATGTACTGAATTCGAACACGAGAGGAACTATCGATGCAATAGCTGGAGGGTCATTAATGAGGAAGATAGCCGCTCATGATCTTTTGAAGGTGTTGGCAAGCAAAAACTGTTTGTGGTCAAGCGAGAGGAGAAGATAGGGGCAGAAGGAACAAAAAGGTATGATACCCATTGACTCTGTTACTACCTTGCAAGCTCAAACCATGACTCTTACGAAGCAGCTGAACAATATGCAAGGAGAATCCTCCCCTACAGTGAAGGCGATGTAAGTTCAATATGAACTGTGCGGGTAAAACATTCATGACGCAGCGAAGTGTTTCCTATTAAGAGCTGGTGGTACTAAACAGGTAAATTACATGGGCCAGTCACAGCGAGATAAAAACCCGTACTCTAACACTTATAATCTGGGATGGAAAAACTATATGAATTTTTCTTGGAGTACAAATAATGTAGGTGGCTAAACGAAACCATAAAGACTGCCAGGATTCCAACAAGATTGAATTGGAGCGATGGAGAGTAAGATGGACAAGATGATGGCAATGTTGGGGTCCAAATTGACAACTCAAGAGGAGAATCAGAAGAGGATGTTTGCAAGCCAAGAGGAGAGTCAAAAGAGGATGGAAGATAAGTTTGACCAAATCGTGAAGAATCATGCCCTATCGATCCATAACTTAGAGGTTTAAGTAGGTCAACTCACTAATACGTTACCTTTGAGAAATGCAGGTAGCCTATCGAGAAACACTCCAATTAACCCGAAGGAAAAAATCATGGTCCTTACTTAGATAAAGAAAAAAAAAGTGAACATGAGGAGAAAGACAGAGTCCAGAAAGAAGGAAAAACAATTTTAGAAGTCCTTTCGAGTGGACCAATAAGCAAGCCGATTAGGGAACTTCAACTTGGACTTCCACATTAGATTTTTACTCAGTGGAAGTCATCTTTAAGTGGAGCAGTGAAGAATTTCAAGGAGGTTGAGTGAAACAAGATAACAGATGTAACAAAATAATTTTAAACAAAGCTCATATTAAAGGAACCGGTGAAGAAAGAGATCCTCGAGCACATATCAGAAGGAAGTCCACACATAACATAAAAGAAAGAAGACCCAAAGGATTTCTTCATTTCATGCAGTATAAGTGGGATCGAGATAGCTAGGGCATTTATAGATTTGGGAGATGGTATCAACATGATGCCCAACACGTTTATTCAGAAGTTAGGTTTAGAAGAGCCAGAGCCTACTAAGGTATTGGTGAAAACGGCCGACAAAATAGTGCATCATCCGAAGAGGATCATCAGGAACGTGTAGATATAGATTGATAAATTTATTTTCCCCATAGATTTCTATATACTAGACATTAGAGAAGATGCAAAAACACCAATGGTTCTTGGACGACCATTCCTAGCTACTTCTCGTTCGATAATTAATGTGGATGGGGGAGAATTAACATTGAGAGTTGGAAAGGAGAAATTGACTTTTAAGGTGTCCAAGAAAGCCTATCGTCCTCTATTACCCCCAATAGATATTAAGGAATCAGAAATAATGGAGTCCATACCGGCTTGGTTCATTTACAGAGTTTGAGATTAGCTTTGGCACTGCCGCTATACCAGTCATTTGAACTGCTTTAAGCAAAAAGGATAGTCGAGTTACAGACGATAAAAGAAGCGCTGCATGGGAGGCAACCCATGGAATTCTACTCCCTTCTACTTGTTTTTATTTATTAATTAGTGTGGTTCTTTAGTTATAAGCATGTTTGAATTGAGTGTGATTGATTGATGTTCAATTTAGTTTTTGTTTGAATTTCAAGTTATTTTCTTTTCAAAATTCTTGATGATAATATTAATTTGATGCGTTTGTAGGTTATGGGATCATAGAGAACTAATATCAAGCTTGGAAGAAGGTTTAGAATTGTGGTAATCATGAATTCCCACAATCGTGGGAATTAAATTGATTCCCACGATTGTGGAAAATCTCTCTAGAAAATTTCTAGAGAGAAAACCTATAATCGTGGAAAATGAGTTGATTCCCACAATCATGGATAATCTCTCAAGAAACTTTCTTGAAAGAAAAGTGGGAATTCCATTTGGAGGGAAATTTAAATTTCCCTCCATCTTTTCTTCTTTCACCCACTCTTCAAATTTTCACTCCCTCTCTCTCTATCCCCCAAAATTCTCTCCTCCCTTTCTCTAAAACTCTTCAATTTTCCTCCAGATTCTTAGTATTTTCTTTAAATTTTTCATTAATCTTACATTCCTTCTTTCTTTTCATGCATTAATCATTCAAAAACACAAGGATTTAGGTAAGATTTTGCTCTTTCTCTCTAAAATACGAATTTCACTATTTTCTCCCCTTTTTTCAGGTTTTCATCTTATAATGGCACCAAGGAAGATGATGGCTCGAAAATTGACTGCACCGACCGATGAACTGCACCGTGAAATCTCCAATAAAGTTAAGTGCAATTTAGCGGCTGCTTATCGTTCCCCTATCCCAATTTATTCGGAAGAAGAAAGTTCTCATTTTCGTGACCTTAA
This sequence comes from Erythroxylum domingense, assembly GCA_025594535.1. Classification (NCBI taxonomy): domain Eukaryota; kingdom Viridiplantae; phylum Streptophyta; class Magnoliopsida; order Malpighiales; family Erythroxylaceae; genus Erythroxylum; species Erythroxylum domingense. Next base: position 22,982,609 of record JANQBM010000001.1, on the reverse strand, counting down.
GGATAGAGAACTAGTCACTCCTAGGTATTTGGATTTTGACTTGTTAGAAATATAGGAGTGAGATGAAAAATTAAGCGACTGGCTGCAAATATAGAATGGAATAGGTTTGAGGGTTTAGGTTACAAATTAGGTTACACTGTCATGCATGGTCTTTTTTATTTACAAAACACTAAAGTTTTAGATGATCACGATGAATTTTATTTGGATGACTATTGGAAAACTCTCCCGGGTGAAGAACATTTTGACTCATGAAATGCACCAAATTCTTTAATTCGTACTGCCGAGCATTTACTTTTACACAAATTTATGTGCTTAATTGTTTTCATTAAAACTGAAAGTAACAAATGCTAGGCCAAAGAATTTTTCTTTTCATGAATTTTATTTGGATGATTATTTGAAAACTCTCATGGGTGAAGAACATTTTGTCTCACAAAATGCACCAAATTCTTTAATCCATACTGTCGAGCATTTACTTTTACACAAATTTATGTGCTTAACTGTTTTCATTAAAACTGAAAGTAACAAATGCTAGGCCAAAGAACTTTTCTTTTTATGAATTTTATTTGGATGATTATTGGAAAACTCTCACAGGTGAAGAACATTTTGTCTCACGAAATGCACCAAATTCTTTAATCCATACTGCCGAGCATTTACTTTTACACAAATTTATGTGCATAACTGTTTTCATTAAAACTGAAAGTAACAAATGCTAGGTCAAAGAACTTTTCTTTTTATGAATTTTATTTGGATGATTATTGGAAAATTCTCACGGGTGAAGAACAATTTGTCTTATGAAATGCACCAAATTCTTTAATCCGTACTGTCGAGCATTTACTTTTACACAAATTTATGTGCTTAACTATTTTCATTAAAACTGAAAGTAACAAATACTAGGACAAAGAACTTTTCTTTTTATGGTGCATGGATCGAAAAGTTAGAATTAACACGCCTTTCAAAAAATTTTAATCAATAGTGAGTGTTGTAAAAAAAAAGAGTTCATATTTTGGCATGTCTTATATTGTTACTGCTTTAGCTCGGTTTTATAACCTTGATTTGGGAGAGGTGGGCGCAATGCCACATGATATGTTTGACATATCGTATTTGAGAGGAATAGGAGGGGCACCAGTACAGCTGCTTCTTGACCCTCCACATCTCGAGCAGTACCACAGCCAGAAGAAGAAACAGTGGAAGAGGAACAAAGTGCGTTAGTGGACGTTGACCAATTTCAACACATCCTCTACCAGATGGTTACCAATCAATAGCAAATGACATCCTAACTTAACGAGCTCGGCACACAAATGTGATAAGTCCATAAGGAGTAGCAAAGCTTGAAGAAAAGGTTCCTTAACTACTATCGGAGGAACAAGTTTGAAGCTCCTTCACCAAGTCGCCACAATCATCTGAACAAGCTTTTCTTACCTTTTCACTTTTAAATTTTTTTGTTTCTTTTGTTTGGTTTAATTTCATCTTTTTTTTAGTTTCTTATCATTTTCTTTTGTTTGGTTTGCTGTCTTTTTTTGTTTAGTTTTATGTGTTAAAATTATGTAAATATAATGCCCTGGAAAGAATGTGTATTTACTTATAACTTAATTTTCTTCCAGTTACTTTTGTAATGAAAATATTTATTATTAATAAAACAAAAGAGT
>JANQBM010000001.1:22955696-22971008 GCA_025594535.1 Erythroxylum domingense | reverse complement strand
GAGTATGTTGTTTTATTTATTGTGAATGTGGGAAAGATATTTCGTGAATGTATATTGTGTTGCATTGTGAAAATTTAGTGACTTTGTGTGAATGAAAAGAAAATATTTATGAAACATGAAAGCATGAATATAATGCGGAATGTATGAGCATTGTAAAATTTGTTATGTGGGCGAGAGAGAAATCCGTTTCGTTTGTCACGGGCACGATGACCTATAGCCTTCTCCCAGCTGTCGCTTATGGCCACGAGATCCCGAGAAATCGGACTCGTTTTGTTTCACTGTGTAAACTTCGGTTTCGTCGTTTCGTTCTACAAAACTCTCGAGCCATTGTGTGTGCATTGCAATTTTGAATATGTTAAGTATTAATGTATTTTGAATGTTATGATTGACTATAATTTTTAGCCCATTTGTTTTGTGATGAGGTGTTGTGTTATGGATGATTATTGTGTGGTGTGTGGTTCATTAGCATCGACTATAGATATATTAGCCATTGACCTGATCGACTCACTCCAAAATTTCTACTCCTCAGGTAAAGCACCTGTAGATTAATAGAAGCCTTGTAAAGTTTTTGGCATAACTATAAGGATTTTAGATTTTGTAACTAAGTAGTGACAATCACTTTTAGATGATCTTAGAAGCATGGTAGTATAACCATCATTGTATTATTTTTGCGATCATGTTACTGTTGTGACATTGTGAAGCAAAGTATGAAAATATGTATCACTTAATGTTGTGAATTGATAGTCATAGATGTATGTAGAATTTTTATCCTATGAGATTGATTGTGTGCTGAACTTTGGGAGATATTGTGATGGTTTAGTTGTGGTAAATTGTGTAGAAAAGGAGTTTGGTATGTAAGAAACTTTATGTTGGTTCTGGTCCTTTGAGATTGGTATGAAAATTGTTTGTATTTTGATGAGTGAAAACAGAAAATATGATAGTGATGCGATCTGAAACTTTGAGGAATAAACTGCACTGATATAGCTAGATTTAGGCTAAGTGATCTAAATGAAAGTTGTAGATTATTCTTTTAGCTTTCTAACGCTATAAAGATTGAAAATTTTGGATTTCCGATGCAGAAGTTATGACTCTTATAAGGTAGCTGTGTTTGGGTGCATTTATGCATAATTGAAGTATGAATTTGGCTGAAATGGTAACTTTATTTAGATGATTAAACTATATCAATACAAGTTGAATTAGGCAAAATTATCTTCATAAAAGTTGTAGGTCTTGATCTTAGCTTTCCAATGATATATAGTTTATAATTTTTGGGTTTCTAGATTGAGAGATATGTTATTTAGAAGTAAGGATATTTGAACTGGGAAGTCGCGATCGTTACCCATTACGATCGTGACGTTCCCGAAAACTGACCCAGTCGCGATCGTAACACGGTACGATCGCGATGGTAGCAAATTTCTTCGCTGTCGCGCTCGCGAGGAAGTGCTATCGCTACAATGCCCATTTTCTTCAATGTCACGATCGTATGAGGGTACGATCGCGACCCACTTGAAATTTTTATTTTATTTTTTAATTTATTTAACCTCATTTCTAGTAATTCTTTTTGCACCCAAAATCATTATTCTTTGTACATTTTTCTATGGATATTTTTATTAAATTGTTAAGTATTATTTTCACTCTTCCTAACAATTTTATTTAGAAAATACAATTGTAACCGATTTCTTTTATTTGATATGATCCACTAATTATTTTATTAATAGTTAATTGATTGTATAATTTTTTTTATTTTTGAATAATCTAATTATATGACCGAAATTATGATATGATCCCACCACCAAACTTCCGTGTCTAGAGTTTTAATTAAATCTAATGTTATAATTTATTTAACAGAAATATTCCCAATTATTATTATTATTATTAGTATTATTACAAATAAATATCAAATAATGACACGTAGTCACCATAAAATCCATACGGGGACCAGGGCCAACAGTTGTTGGTTGTGGATTATGTTTCTAAATAGGTGGAAGCTAAAGTCACCAAGACCGACAATTCTAAGGTTGTTGTAGAATTTGTCAAGTCTAACATTTTTGCTAGATTTGGAACACTGGGAGTGTTGATTAGTGATAGGGGTACTCATTTTGCAACCGATTAGTGGGAAGTCTTTTAAAGAAGTACCATGTCATGCATAGGGTGTCTACAGCCTATCATCCATAGACGAACTAGCAAGCAGAGGTTTCAAACAGAGAAATCAAGTCCATCCTTGAGAAAATGGTAAGTCCGAATCGTAAAGAGTGGAATCAGCGACTTGATGATGCTCTTTAGGCATATAGGACTGCATACAAGAAACCGATTGGCATGTCTCCATATAGACTGATCCATGCCATCTTCTAGTGGAAATTGAGCACAAAGCCTTTTAGTCTATTAAGCAATGCAATATGAAGATGGATGCGGTGGGTGATAAGAGGAAGCTATAACTACAAGAATTGAAAGAGCTTACGCTTGAGTCTTATAAGAATGCAAAAATTTACAAGGAAAAGAAAAAAAGATTTTATGATAAGATGATTATTAGGAAGAATTTTGTGGATGGACAAAAAGTTCTTCTCTACCATTCACGACTTAAGCCTTTTCTAGGTAAATTGCGTTCCCGTTGGATTGGCCCTTTTGTTTTTACTAATGTGTTTTCACGTGGTGTAGTTCAAATTGAAAGCTTACAAACAAACAAGAAATTCAAAGTCAATGGTCATCGACTGAAACCATTCTATAAGGGATTCCAAGTGGAGGACGTGGAAGTGATAGGGTTAGAAAACCCTCATTATGAAGAATGAGCAACAAAGAGTTGAGCCACTGACAATAAATAAAGGCGTTATTTGGGAGGCAATCTAAGGGAAGCTAAATTCTGTCATTTACATTTCCACTTTTATTACTTTTATGAACTGCTCCATTCTTGCATTTGATTTTACGTTGAGGATAATGTAAGTTTTAAGTGTGGGGGTGGGGTATGCTAGTTTCTATGCATATTTTTGAGCTTAACTGTGGATTAAATGGCTTCTTCGGAAGTTTTCAAAATCAAATGAACAAAATCAAAAAATTTCTCATTGTCTATTACTTTTAAGATTATTTAGTCATAATTATAGCGTAAATTGACTAGAAAAATATGTAGCAAAATTTGACATGTACTTTTGCTCTTGTGATTAGTTAATATACATTATTTTTAAAACAACGGTGACTTGTAGTAGAAAAAAACTAGTGAGGTTTTGAGCCATATTAGACTAACACATTCATATCAGTCTCATTGTTTTGTTTGTTATGAGTGACCTTCATGACATATACATCCTTACTTTGCATTGAATTTCTATTCGAGACCACATTGTTTATCACATGCATGTTTATGAACATGATTAGACATTCTTTGTTGATTATAAGCTACATTCGCCAAATAGCCTACCCATTTACGTGAATTTCCCTTGTTAATCCCTTCTGAGTTATATTAACCTTTTCTTTTGTATAAACCACATTGCATCCATCTAACCAAATGTCCTACCCAAGCTTTAAAGCTAGTGGAGCATTTTTTAATTCTTGATGAATGTGATTGTGCAAAAGTCTACGTGTGGGGGTATGCTTACATGTGGGTTGGTTAAATTTGTTAAACTATCATGTTATGATTCCTATGTTGATGTAGCCTCTTTCAATTTTATATTTGAAAAAAAGGAAGAAAAAGAAAAAAAATGTTTAAATAAAAAGTATGAAGAAGGCAATGCAATTGTTGTGAAAAGTTATTAATTAATAGTTTATCCTCCTTAAGTTGTATTGGTTAGGTATTTGAGTATATGGCATGTGAAGAGGATGTTATACTGTATGGAGCATTTCATTGTTTTATGTTCATATGATTTATGATATGACAGCTGCATTGAGTGGTGAAACATAATTGGTGCATTATTTATAACTGATGGTACCTAGTTGTGGATAAATGCTAACTTGTACGTTTGAGTTTTCATTAAGTGTTACTTTTGCTTCACTAGCTTAGTGGCTTTCAAACTACATTAACCAAAATGCATCCCACCTTACCTTAGCTCACACTACAACCTAAAAAGTCCTTTGATTTATGATTATGCATATGACTTTTCGTGGTGCAGAAATGAAATGATATGCAAAGTTATGGATTGTTGTGATCATGAATGGTGTTTGAGTGTACCTATAGAAATATCTTGTTTAAGCACTTTTTTTCTAAGTCTACCTCTAAATTACTCAGTTTCTACGGGTGGTGAATATTGATTGATTATGAGTATAAGATTGAAAGTTGAGTTTTTACTATAGCTTTTGAAAGTCATTGATCTTTACTTATGGTTATCTATTCTTAAGAAATATGAAAGATAAATAAAAGTTTTGGTTTGTGATTTTGATTTTGACAATTTTACCGAGGACATTCAAAATCTAAGTGTGGGGTAAGTTGATATGTGTTTAAATATTGATTCATTTGATATGCTACACTTAGTGATTAATGCCTTAGAAATGCTTAGGATACTCACTTTAGCTCATATTTGATCTTAGGTACATTTCGAAACTAATGGAGCTAAAGGAACCTGAAAGCATGTCCATTGAAGCCATCTTCTCAATTTCCATATTCTATTGATTCATGTAGTAAGAAGAAGACAATAAAAGCTCCTCAAAATAACGTTTGTTGGAGTAGAAGAAAATCTAGAAAATTTAGTCGAAAAGAAGAAAACAAAGAAGCAGCCAAGAGAAAGACCAAATGTAAAATGACATAATAGTAAGAAATTAAAGCAGTAAAATGCATTAACTATAAGATCACGTGATATGCATTACAAGATAAAGTAAACTTGTACAGCGATTACATGCATACAAGATAAGATTAAGGTCAGATGTCCATTTATCTATAAAAACCTAGTTGCCATATGTTTTGGAACGTAGCTTAGGAATAAAGACAAGATAAAAGTTTGTGTCGATTGTTGGAGACTGGAGGTTCAGCTGAAGAAAAGAATCGGTAAGGGTTGAGAAAAATGGCCGAAACAACATATGCAGAATGTTACAGCTATTCATTTTTCTATATGAAGCTAGTTGTCCATTTAAATCACGAGAAAAACTTAGCTTTTAGGAGGAACTGAATGTATGATGGCTGCAGTAACATGAATCGAAGGCACATGCAGCATATTACAAAATAAGACACCTCACGCTTCCATTTAAATGCCACCTATCCCTTCCATTTACTCTAGCATTTAAGGTATAAAGAATACATGTATGAGGGATGAGAAAAGGGGGGTTGGCGATGAGTAAAAAGCTGAGAGTGACAAAAAGGTAGCAATTTCTTCATTTTTGTCTCCTTCGATTTTGAAGCAAGTGGAGGAGCTAGAAAACCTATTTTCTCTTTAGTTAGGCCTCATCTCCCACAAATTTTAAGATAGTTTTTATCATAATAAAGGGAGGTGTCAGTTGGAAGGTGTGTAGAGAACAAAGAGTGGCAAGATAAGAGGGTAACATAGCAAGGTTAGGCAGAAAGGACAAAAGCGTGAAAATAGAAGAGAGAAGAGAGGACTAACGTGAAATGAGCAACCAAGAGCTTGGAGTTGTGAACAGTAGCATGGTCTAACATATTGATTTTTCCCATCAGTGAATAGTGAGTAAAGTGAATAGTAGTGAGAAAATAGAAGAGAAAAGAGAGGAGTAGCATGAAATAGAAGAAGGGCTTGCGATAATATAGTAAAAGAAAGAAAGAAAGGAGCAGCTAATCATCTTTAGTTGTGGACAGTAGTTATTCTCCTTTATTCTCTCTTCATTTTTAACATAAATGGAGGCTACAAATGGAGATGGAAGGCTAAATTTCCTGATGCTAGTTTGGAGGTGGAATCGAGGCCAAGGAGCACATTAAGCGTATAGTGTTGTGTATCATTTTCCACTCTCTTTTCCAATTGTTACATTATTTTATATAGATTAAGTGGGTATTTGGATAATAATAATTTTAATGCTCTATTAAATCATTTTTATGACTACTTATAGCTAGATATTGAATGTGATATGTATTAATCATGTGGAAGATCGTTTTTAGCAGCTAACGGTACTAAATCGTTAGAAATAATTTAGCTTAAGTTAAATAGTTCGTGTTTGTATGATTATTGCTTAAATTGATCTGTTTTTCTTAATTGTAATGTTGCTGTCCAGATAAACTTAGAGAGCTTGTTCTAGGTTTCCCGATAGTTAGGGTTGATTAACGAGTTCTTCGTAATTAACTAAAAGGAGGAGTAAAGATGATAACTCAATGACATTTGTGAAATTGTGGTTAGGCTGAGATGAAACCAATCAATCAGTGTTCAATTTATTCATTAACTTTATCATTTTTCTACAGTTTAATTTGACTTATTTTCATATATTTAATTTTATCTTATTTTTAGTTTGTTTCAAATCGAAAATTCCCCCATTTGCTTAAACAGATAATTTAGGAAAGTATTTGATATTAGTATCTGTGGGATCGACCTAGACTTATCACTATCTATAGTTTAGTTTAGTTATTTTGGTAGCATTATGAAGCACAACCAATTTTAACAATGAATTGAACACCGATTCATTGATTTCATCTCAGTCTCAGCACTATTTCATAAATGTCATTGAGGTATCGTCTTTACTCCTCCTTTTAAACTATTAATCGTGAATTAATAACAAGCTCTATTAAGTCCAGTTTTTCCTTAAGTTTTAGTTATTACGAAGCGCTCATTAATCAACCCTAACTATTGCAAAACCTAGAACAGGCTCTCTAAGTTTATCCGAACAGCAGCATTACAATTAAGAAAAATAGATCAATTTAAGCAATAATCACGCAAGTGCGAACTATTTAACTTAAGCTACATTATTTCTAACGATTCAGTACAGTTAGCTACTACAAACGATCTTCCACATGATTAGTACATATCACATTCAAGATCTAGCTATGGGTAGTCGAAAAAATGATTCAATAGAGCACTAAAACTATCATTATCCAAATACCTAATCAATCCATATAAAATAACGTAACAATCAGAAAAGAGATTAGAAAACGATACACAACACTATATGCTTATTGTGCTCCTTAGCCTCGATTCCACCTCCAAATTGGCGTCAAGTGATTTAGCCTTCCATCTCCATCTTTAAGCTCTAACAATTATCCATTGTAGCCTCTTTTTATGTTAAAAATGAAGAGAGAATAAAGGAGAACAGCTACTGTTTATAGCCGAAGATGATCAACTGCTCCTTTCTTTCTTTCTTTCTTTTACTATATTATCGCAAGCTCTTCTTCTATTTCATGCTACTCCTCTCTTCTCTCTTCTATTTTCATGCTACTATTCACTAATAGGACAAATTAATATATTGGACCATTCACATCTTTAAGCTCTCGGTTACTCATTTCACGCTACTCTTCTCTTCTCTCTTCTATTTTCACGCTTCTGTTCTTTCTACCTAACCCCACTTTACCACCCTCCTATCTTGCCACTCTTTATTCTCTTCACACCTCCCAGCCGACACCTCCCTTTATTATGATAAAAACTATCTTAAAAATTGTGGTAGATAAGGCTTAACCGAAGAGAAAATAGGTCTTCTAGCTGTTACACTTGCTTCAAAACTGAAAAAGATAAGAATGAAGGAGCTGCTGCCCTTTTTTCACTCTCATCTTTTTACTCATAACTAGCCCCCTTTTTTTGTCCCCCATCCATGTATTCTTTATACCTTAAAGGCTAGGTTAAATAGAAGGGTCAGCTAGTATTTAAATGGAAGTGTGAGGTGTCTCATTTTGTAATGTGTTGCATGTGTCTTCGGTTCATGTTGCTGTAGCCATCACACATTCGGTTCCTCCCAAAAGCTAAGTTTTTCTCATGATTTAAATGGACAACTAGCTTCATATCAGACAAATGAACAAGTGTAACTTTATGCATATGTTGTTTCATCTATTTTTCTCAGCCCTAACCCATTCTTTACTTTCCTCTGAATCTTCACTCTCCCACACCAGCCAACACGCAATTTGATCTTATCTTTATTCCCAAACAACGCTCCAAAACATATGACAGCTAGGTTTTTATAGATAAATGGGCAGCTGACCTTGTTCTTGTCTTGTATGCATGTAATGACTGTACAAGTTTGCTTTGTCTTGTAATGCATGTCACGTGATCTCATGGTTACTGTGTTTTACTGCTTTAATTTCTTACTATTATGTCGTTTTGCATTTGGTCTTTCTCTTGGCTACTTCTTTGTTATCTTCTTTTGGACTAAATTTTCCAGATTTTCTTCTACTACAACAAACATTATTTTAAAGAGCTTTTATTATCTTCTTCTTGCTCTAATTGTCTTCTTCTTACTCTATGAATCAATAAAATATGGAAATTGAGAAGATAGTTTTAATGGACATGCTTTCAGGTTACTTTAGCTCTTTCACTTTTGAAATATACCTAAGATCAAATATGAGCTAAAGTTAGTATCCTAAGCATTTCTAAGGCATTAATCACTAAGTGTAGTATATCAAATAAATTAACATTTAAACACATATCACCCTTAGATTTTTAGATTATGCAGTCCCAACACACTCACACAAAGGGCATTGGGAGAACAATCAAAAAATGAAGAACTTACTGGTGTAGTATGCTGTAACGTGAGAGTAGTTTGGGGGTGTTAGAAAAGCAAACAGAAAACAAAGGGCCGAAGGCTGAGGGCATCGGGAGAACAACAAAAAACGTAAGGCTAGAATTGAAAAATTTTGAAAGTTTGAGTATTTTATTGCCATCTTTTGAAGTTTGGGCTAGAATTGAAAAAAATTGAAAATTTATGGCTATTTTTTAAAGTTCAGACTATAATTGAAAAATTAATGAAAATTTGGGCTTTTTTGGTAATTAACCCTTTAATCTACTACCAATTAATATTATGATAGATTAAACATACCTAGGTGAGAAGGTACAGAGGACTTGGTAATGTTGAAACATACCAAGGAGAGGAGGTAATGAGGACTTAACAGTACAATGTGAAAAATGAGTATGTTCTATTGTGTAGAAATGTTAACAGATATCTTATTGTCCAACCAAGACACGATCAATATTACAGGATATTGGACCAGCCTAAAGAAATTAGATTATAGTTTCTTATTGAACCAAATAATCTATTTCAATTGTTATCCATCTGACTACATTGTTTCATAGAAACATTTCACAGGTGGTCTCCAGCCAATTTTTATGCCCTAGTTCCTAATTTCGATTTACTTGCTTAGTATTTAGTGCATATAATGTTTAGTTTTTGAGCAAATAAGCTTCTCCCATATTCCATTGATTATCCCAGTTGTTATTAACTACATTCCTCTAACTGTGTATCGAAGGCCAATTTTAAAGATTGTCCATTCTCAGTCCTTTCTATTTCCTTCCCTATAGCACCATTTTAATATTTCTTGCAACTTGAAGCTATCTAGTGTTAGCTTATAGAGCCTTATAATTTTCCTCTAAGCAAATTTGGAATAGGTGCAGGTAAAATAATGGTGATCGATGGTCTCCTCTTTATTGCCACAAAGAACACATTGTTTAGGTATATTCATAAATTTTTCAACCAGTCTCTAGTATTAAATCTTCCATTGAGTAGTAACCATAAGCATATTGTAGCTCTAGGGTATGCATGTTGGAACTATATTAGCTTGTACAAATGAACTATAGGAAAGTGTTTTCTAATTAGCTGTTTGTAAGAATGGCTATTAAAGATTCTAGAATGGTGGCCTTTCCATTTGATTTGGTCTTGCAGGTCGAGTGATAGGTTAATGAGTAAACTCCATGCTACTAATAAGTCAAGTAAAGCTATGCTATATGGTGAGTGCTTTTTGAACTGTAGCCTCCTGTGGAATTTGGTTAATTAGTTATATGGTTAATTAGGACCAGTTATCAAACTAGAAAGAGGTTATTGATCCACTCCCAATCTTGTAACTGAATGGCAGCTTATGAGTGTCTTTTAGGGTAATAATTTATTTTTAAATTTATAAGGAAGCTAGCTAATAGGTCTATCTTTGAACTTGATTTGAAGTCCTGATGGCACAAAATGCCAAGGCCACTTTTCTTTTTAGCTTACACAATTTAATCCACCTAATCTTCACCATAAAGTCACTCTGCCTTATTCCTCCTCAGATTAAGTTCTTTAAGATCTTATTTATGTCTTTTATCAATTTTTTGAGGAACCATAAGTGGGATGTTGAATAAATATACAAGCTCCCCAAGGCTGAGTTTACTAATAAGATTTTTGCTACCATTGATAGTGTCTTGTCCTTCCAATTCCTAATTATGTTTTGTATTTTATTTAATAGTGGATTGAAGTCAAATTAGGTTGGTCTTTTGGTAGTAATAGCGATGCCCAAATAGAAAATGAATGGCTTGCCCCAGTTGAGGCTAGTTAGTGAAGACAATAAACCTGTATAAGCCCCTACAATTATTAATTAACTATTGTCCCTATTTATATTCAGTCTTGATAGATCCTTGAAATTTTGTAGTGTAGCCATCAGGATAAAAATTGAGGTAAAGTCTACCTTAATAAATAATATAAGATCATCTACAAAGGATAAGGAAGTGATCCTTTAGGCCTTGTATTTAATGTGGAATATGAATCCCTATTCTCATCTTATTTCTTAATCATTGTTATCAAAACCTCCATTGGAATTATAAAGAGGTAGGGTGATAATGGATCCCCCTACCTTAAGCCCCTTTCACATTTTACTTATTTGGTAGGTTTCCTATTGATTAGGATTCCATAGAGACTATAGTGATAAACACTAAAATCCATTTCGTGAAGATGTCAGGGAGTCCCAAATCCCTTAGGGATATTGGGATGAATTGCCAATTTATGGAATTAAATGCCTTTTTAAGATCTACCTTGATAACACAATCCTTACTTGTTCTCTTCCGGTTATAGCCTTCAAACAACTCTTTTACTAAACGAATATTATGCCTTATTGATTTCCTTTTGTAAAGGTTGATTATGAACTATCAGTAATTTGCTCCCAACTAGTTTCAGTCTGCTTGTCAAAAGTTTTACAATTACTTTATAAAGTACATTACAATAAGACATAGGTCGTTAGTCTTTGATAGAGTTAGGAGAACTAACCTTGGAAACTAGATTAATGTGGGTCTTGTTTATCACTTTTAGCATAGAGCCACTATTAAAGAAATCCAACACTACCTCTGCTACCATGTTTTTCTTCTTACCTCTAGGTTTGATGGTAGAAGTATGCATTATACCATAAGGCCCTATAAGAATATGGCTTCCTCCACATCCTTATCCTTAAAAGTCTTGTTTAGGGTATCATGTAGTTCGATTGTAATTTGGGACCTATTCAATGGTAGAGTAGGCTTTAGTTTTGCTATCAAGTGTTTTAGGGAAGTAGGAGTAGATTGCTTTAGCTAGTTCCTCATTTTGGATGAGTATTCTACCATTGTCATCTTTTAAGGATGAGATAGTGTTTACATGGACCTTTCTGGTAGTGATCTGTGAAAGACTTGGTATCCTTGTCTCCATTCATTAGCCATGATACTAGGGATCTCTATTTAATTAGGGATTTATGCCTTTATAACTTGTTTATATATATAGTTCTCCATAGCAAATGGGGATTCATTTTAGGGATCTTTATCAAACATTTTATTTGATTCCTTCAATGCCTTCTTTACCACCTATACTTCCTTCTGTGTGTTTTAAGGAAAGTTCCCTATTAAATTGTTTAAGCTCACTCTTTATCAACTGAAGCTTCCTTATACATGAGAACATATTAGAGTCCTCTATGGTAGCATTTATGCCTTTATTAATGTTGATTCAAACCCTTCCATTCCAATTAAGAAATTATTGAACTTGAAGGGAAATTTCCTCATAAGGTTCTTAAACATACACTAAATTAGGATTGAAGTATGGTAAAAAAGTATATGGTAGTTGAGTGATGCCATACTTTTTGGGAAATTCTCTGACCATGCCTCATTTAACATTGCTTCGTTTAGTTTTTGCGTAATGAACCATCTTCATTTCTGTTTGTTTTACTAAGTAAATTGTTTTCCCTTCGATTTTGATATATGTTATTTGAGCATTTTCAACACATTTCCTTTGCTTATATATAAACATTAAAAAAATTTTGTTTAATGTACTGTAATATAGAGTGGTTTGGATTTATATATAAACATAGAGCAAAACAAAATTTTGTTTTATTAGACTATAATAAAAATAAATATATTTTGAAAAGCTAAATCCATATTTATTATTATGTCAAATTATTTTTTTCCTATTTGACAAAATTTAGGGTTTTTTATGAATTATAATTCCCTTGCTACCAATTTACGGACGATTGCTAGCAAATGCAAAGATTTTACAATTTCATTTTTTCCATTTACTCTTTCTATTAAGTAACTTTTACTTGGTTATTTGTTTAAAAAAACTTGAAAGTTCAAAACCTGTCAACTTTTTACATTGGAATTTAATGATGGATACATTTTTGCATTTAAAAGGATTCGGAATTTTCTTTAAGCTATTGTCAGTTATATCTTATTAGTTAAGACATTCAACTAGCAAATTAATGGAATAAACATACAGTCCATCTTAACTCCCTATCTTATGCACATTTGATTGCTAAATTGTCATTCTTCCCTTTAAATTAATTATAAATTGCTCTGTCAAAAAATAATGAAAATATTACAATGATTTACTTCAGTTGTTTAATATCTAATCCTTGTGGCATCTTTAGGGAAGATTTTTTTTTGCTATCCCTATTTGTGATTTTGATCATGTCTTGCACTTTCAAATCTGAATAAAATCAGGTTATCCTGATATATTGTTACTTGTGCGACATATGACATATATCGCCATATAAATTTAATTGAAGGAAATGACTAGAAGAATACACGTAAGATGAAGGTATTGATAACATTATAAGCTTGCAAAATCATCTATTCATTTCCACCCTTAAAACAAAAACACAACGCACTCGAAAAGAGAGGAACTCTAGTCGTATTGACAGCAGCATGAGGGACCCAGATATGTGACAGCGGCATAAGAGGGAAGGGTCCTCTCCTTCTCATGATCCAGCTCCAACTCCCATGTCCTAGCTTCAGCTCTAGATTTGATCTAACTCCAACCAACAGCAAGCCCTCTAGATCTGGCAAGCTAGAGGCGCAAGAGCGGGAGATGAACTAGCAAGCTAGAGGCACAAGAGTGGCAATCCTGGCCTCTAGGTCTACTGGAGGCATAATAACGAGTAGCAAGGTGGCAAACACAAAAGAGAGGTGACCCACTCAAAAGCTTGTGGTTTCCAAGACACACCTCCCCTACCGCTGAAACTTCGACCTCAATGGTAGTCGTGAGAGGGGAACCCTCCTTATCAAAAGCTGACTTCCTTGTGCTTACTAAGGAAATAGTAGCATCTCACTCTATAACTAACCGAAATGGTAAAATCTCTAACTACCATGAAATTGCAAATAAAGATCCAACCACATCCAATATGGTTGGATCATGGAGGAAAAAATTGAAGACCGTCCACCACAAAGGAGCACTTAAGCACTATCAAAATATGCTCAGTGATGGAGCCTTATCTCCACCAGTCGAACTGGTAATGGCAGGAGCTAGAGCTTATTCCACGTCTCTACTAAGTTTCTTTTGGTCCAAGCATTATGCATTTCTGATAGTTAATGCTTGGGAAAAATCAAGATTGGGAACGAAAGGACTTGACAAAGCAATGCTTAGGGAAGACGACTCCATTTTGGTCAAGTTTGCCGATAGCAATAACCTTGACAAGATTACGGAGCAAAGTCTTTGGCATGTTGGAGGGTAACCAATTTTCATCTAGAAATGGCAGTCGAGATTGGAAATGGATAGAGGTCAGATAGACCTTTTGCCACTATGGGTATAGTTCCATAACGTTCCAATGGAGTTCTAAACCATTGGGGGTCTTAGCTATATGGCTAGCTCTTTGGGTAAACCCCATTTGTATAGATTCCTAAACTATAATGATGGAACGAATTTGTTATGCTAAAATGTGCATTGAAGTTTCTAAGAAGGCCTCCCTACCTGATTCACATCCCATTTTGCGACTAAATGACAAAACTGAACTGGAGAAGAATGTCATCTCCTTATCCTATCCCTGTAAATTGATAAATGATAGCAAAGACTTGAAGCCTACGGGTAAGATGTTTTAAATTGGATGGCATAAGGAATTATTGGATTCTGGTATAGTTGATGATAAGGATGATGTAGTAATTGAACATAGGTGAATTTTTCATGAATCACCCTTAACAGAGGCAGATAATCACATTAGTAATGTCGTAGAAGTTGTTAATAGTATGGTTAATGTTGTTGAATGTGTAATGGTACATGTTATTGATGTAGTTTTGGATACAACCTAAGTTGAGGATGTTAAAGATAGGCTTCTTATAGAGGATGAAAATACTAGTGCTTTTGTGATGGGTGTGCTCAATGGTGCAGTGGATGTCGTTAATGATAGTGAAGTCAGCTCATGAGTTCTGACCAAAAAAATGGCTTAGATCGTAAACAATGGTAATCAATTATTTGGATTGAGAATTGAACAAGTTGTAGAAATATTTCCCAGGAACAGACAACTCTTGACAACTCCAATGTAGATAAAGTGGAGAGTTTGGATGGTGGAACAAATGATTTCACCTCCCAATATTTGGAGCATTGTTAGATGGATTAGGCCAACTTGCTGACTCCATTAACAACTGTTGGGAAAACTATGAATCAGAGGACATAGGTTATCATCTCTTAAAAACAAGCAGAGGACAGTGATACTCCATTAGTTGTAGCCCAAGTCCGTAACATCCCTGAAGATTTTTGTGTGAAATCCAAACTTAGAGAAAGGAAATCAGCACAGAAGAGAAAACAGAATCCTAAATACGAGGGGGTTAAATGACCTTCATAAGCTAGAAATGATAAATGGACTTTTCCACGAAGATGAAAAATTAGTGCTGCCTATACTTGTTTCTTGTTATTTTCTATATTGCAGACAATTAGACTACTTTACTTAGGGAGTTTTGTTTTTGTTCATATTTCAATATAATGGTAGGCATAATGCCTTAAACTCATCGTAATGTAGATTTAGTTTTAACTATAATTAAATTTTAATTTTTAAAAAAAACATTATAAGCTTGTGATACAATTTAGCATGATGTTAAGTAGAATAAGTGCTTTTGTGGATTGAGTTTGGAAATTTCCATTAATTTGATACAATCAATACGAATTTGAAAGGGACTTATTTTATTATGCTAACTTCATTATCTAATCTATTACCAATTGTAACATCCCGTTTCCAGAGAACGGGTCGGACCAAAGAAACGGGTCCAGATGTGGTAAATTACCACATCTCAT
>JANQBM010000001.1:22899972-22913292 GCA_025594535.1 Erythroxylum domingense | reverse complement strand
AACTCATTATGCATCTCTACACTACCTCATTGTTCAAATGTCAATTTGTGACTAAGCTTATGTAACTAACTACTTTTAATCACTATATATGGTTCACTTTCTACTCAAGTAGCCTAATCTGAGTTCAAGCATACATTAAATCTAATTCCAACTACATGACAGAATCTCATGGCAATATTTTTCAGAGTGACTCAAGTGTAGTTTCATTGCTAACAGAAAACACCATTACTAACACCAAGCAAATTATATGCCTAATATGCATCCTACTCAACACAATGCACACAACGTAATTAAAAACGTCGATGTCACCTCCCCACACTTAAAGATCACATTCTCCGCAATGTGACAAGTCAACCCCTAAGTGAGTGAAAATGACAATAAACTAAATAAAATAAAAAAATGAAAAAAAATCAAATACAAGAAATTGAAATCAACATATGATAGCAAACCAAATAGACCAAAATGAATTCATACCAAAATTAAAGAAAAAAACTAAGCAAAAGAAATTAAATGCAATCACATAAAAGAAATAACAAAATTTAAAAGTTAAAGGGTAAGAAAAGCTTATTCAGATGATAGTGGTGACGGTGATGGTGTAGGAGCTTCAAAATTGTTCCTCCTATAGAAGTTTAAGAACATTCTCTTCAAGCTTCGTTGCTCTTTATGAACCTTCCGCATTTGTGTGCCAAATTCATCGAGTTAAGATGTCATCTGTTAATAGTTTGCTACTATTTGGTCAAAAATTGGTTGATATTGGTTAATCGCCGTTGGTTCCCTCGGTTCCTCTTCTACTACTTCCTCCTCTGGCTCTGGAGTGGCACCCAATATGGAGGGTTATTCTACGACTACACTGACACCCCTCCTTCTCCTCACTACAGTGCATGTTTGAGGATTGCAAAGTGCCATAAATTGGACCTCCACAATATTAGAACGTCTCAAATAGACTATGTCAAGCATGTCATGGGAAGTAATATGCAAAGTTCCCATATTAACATTACAAAATACACCCAGAGCTGAAGCAATTTGAGTCATCCTAAAAGACGTATTCTTTTTATTAATCACACTTACTGTTGATCAAAAAAATCTATACGGTGTGTTGATTTTAAGCTTGCGGTCTATGCACCATAAAAAGAAAAGTTCTTTAGCTGAGCATTTATTGATTTTGGCTTTATTAAACACTGTCAGGCACATAAATTTATGTAACAGTAAATGCTCCATACTCTGGATTAGAGAATTTGGTGCATTACGTGAATCAAAATGTTCTGCACCTGTGAGAGTGTTCCAATAAGCATCAACATCAAAATCTACATGACCATCTAAAATTTTTGCATTCAACAAATTAAACAATTCACATAAGACAGAATAATCAGGTTTATAAACGTTTCCACCCAACGTAAACCAAAATAGATCCATTTTAGAGTTGTACCTAACTGTTGTGAAAAATTCTAAACTTAGGGTGGCATAAATAAGGACATCGCATCGAACAAATCTATTCCACCCTATATTTGTAGATAGTTGTTCAAGTCAGTGTCTTACTTCTATATTCTCTAACACTTCAAAATTAAAATACCTACGAGTAACTATTGCTCTATTCCTAAAGTCACAGAAACGGTCACCTTCTTCTTCCGAGTAAATCAAAAATAGGGCCCAATAAGTTACCGCTAGGTTGGTTTTTCCTTCACTGGAAACTTGTTGGCAGAGCTCATCGACTGGTTGCCTAACCCTAATCATCCTTGGTGGAGCCATTGTGAGAAGAAAACTTGTAAAAGTTGTATTAGAGAGAGAAAGAGAAAAATCTTAACTAAATCCTTATGTTTTGAAATGACTAATACATGAAAAACATGAAGGAATGTAAGATGATCGAAAGGGGTGAGGCAAATACCAAGAATATAGAAGAAAAATGAAGAGTTTTAGAGAGTGGGAGGAGAGAAAATTGTGGGTTAGAGAGAGAGGGGGTGAACTTTTGAAAGTGGGTGAGAAAAAAAAGAGGCAAGGAAACTTTAAGTTTCCTCGTGGGAATCCCCACAATTCCCATGAGCATGGGATTCCTCTCTAGAAAATTTTTAGAGAGGATTCAAACGTGAATCACCACAATTCCCACGGATGTGGGAATTGGTGATTCTCACAATTCAAACCTTTTTCCAAGCTTACATGAATTCTCTATGATCCAAAACTTACAAACACATCAAGATAATATCATTAACAAGAAGTTTGAAAAAAACAAATTAAAATTTAAACAAAATAAACATGAACATTAATCAATCTTAATTTGGAAATAATCAAACCAAAGAACTCAAACTAGATAAAAAAACAACACAAGAGATTAAACGTGCTAAGTTAAGGTTATTAGCTTGACCATTCAACATATGCTCATGAAAAAGTGGAAGATAGGAGAGAGATAACTTCCCATGCTTATGGATATGTCCCTCCATAATATGGTTTATAGCGTTGCCTATTGACCTTGAATGTTTCCCCCATTATCATTTTCTAACTCCACGGCTCCATAGGGAAACACTTGAAGAATTTTAAAAGGCCCACTCCATCTTGACTTGAGTTTTACGGGAAGCAGTCATATTCTTGAGTTAAACAAAAGTACTAAATCCCCACTCTTAAATTCCTTCTTCTTGATATGATCATCATGCCACTTTTTAGCCCTTTCTTTATATAGCTTGGCATTCTCATAAGCATCATACCTCAATTCTTCCAACTCATCGAGGTGAAAAAATCACTTTTCTCCTGCCAACTTCCAATCCATATTCAATTTCTTGATTGCTCAATATGCTCTATACTCTAATTCAAATGGTAAATGATATGCCTTTTCATACACAAACCAATATAGTGTTGTACCTATGGGGGTCTTGAAAGCTATTATGTAAGCCCACAGTGCATCGTCTAGTTTCGGTGACCAATCTTTTCTAATGTTCACTGTCTTCTCCAAAATCTTTTTCACTCTCTATTCACCTCCTCCACTTGACCACTAGTTTGGGAATGGTACAGGGAGGCCACTCTATGATGAATGTTGTATCTTCTCAGAAGGTTGTCAAACGGTTTGTTGTTAAAGTGACTTCCCCCATCATTTATGATTGCTTTAGGCACCCCAAATCTGGTAAAAATCTTCTTAATGAACTTTTGAACCACCTTGCTATCATTGGCTTGCCTTCAGAGGGTGGAAATGGTCCTATGAATTCCAGACCCCATACATCAAATATCTCCACCTCCATTATATTCGAAAGCGACATTTCATCTTGTTTTGATATGTTGCCAACTCTTTGACATCTATCGCACTTGAGCATAAAATCTCGAGCATTTTTAAATAGAGTTGGACAATAGAATCCACACTCCATAATCCATGCAACAATCTTGTTAGCTCCATAATGACCTACATACGATGAGCTATGACATTAATTTAAGATCTCAAGCATTTCATCTTTAGGAACACACCTGCAAATTAAACTGTTAGCACAGATCATATAGCTTATAGGTTCATCCTAAATATAATGAGCACATTAAAATAAGAAACACTTCCTTTATTGATATGATAAATCGAATGGAAGAGTACCACCTGAGAGGTAATTTGCAATATTTGCAAACAAGGAAGGAAAGGGTTATCTACCATCATCAAAGTCTCGTCAGGAAAGCTTTCCTTAATTTCCTCTTCTTCTTCATGATGTGCAACTTCAAGCCTTAATAAGTGATTTGCTATGACTTTTCTGCTCCTATCTTGTCTTTGATTTCAATATTGAACTCTTAGAGCAAGAGTACCCATCGAATAAGCCTAGCCTTGGCATCCTTCTTGGTGAAAAGGTAACGCAATGCTGCATAGTCTGTAAACATAATAAATTGTGAACCTAACAAATAAGAATGAAATTTTTCACAAACAAATACCACCGCAAGTAGTTCTTTTTCAGTAATCGTATAATTTAATTATGCTCCTGTCAACATCTTGCTTGCATATAGATAGCATGCAACCTCTTCTCCTTCTGCTGACCTAGTACACACCCAATAGCATGGTCGCTTGCGTCACACATAATCTCAAATAGGAGAGACCAATCCAGCGATGTCAGAATTGGTGTTGTTATGAGTTTCTTCTTCAACTTATTAAAAGAATTCAAACAGTTGCCATCAAAAATAAAAGGCACATCTTTTACTAATAGATGAGTCAAAGGTTTTGCGATATTGGAAAAATCTTTAATGAACTGTCTGTAAAATCCGGCATGACCAAAAAAAGCTCAGACATCCTTGATGTTGGAGGGAGGCAGTAACTTTTCAATTACTTTTGTCTTGGCTCAATCCACTTCAATCCCTTTATATGAAATCTTATGGCCCAATAAGATTCCCTCTTGGACCATAAAATGACATTTTTCCCAATTTAAAACTAAATGTGACTCCTCACATCTTTGTAGCACTTTATCTAAGTTCAGCAGGCAATGATCAAAAGACTCTTCAAAAATAGAAAAATCATCCATAAATACCTCCATAAAGTTTTCATTCATGTCTGCAATTATAGCCATCATGCACCTTTGAAATGTAGCAAGTGCATTACATAAACTGAAAGGCATCCTTCGATATGCAAAAGTTCCATATAGACATATAAAAGTGGTCTTCTCTTAATCTTCTGAATATATAAATATTTAATTGTTCCCTGAATATCCATCCAGAAAGCAATAAAAAGAATGACCAGCCACTCTCTCAATCATTTGGTCCATAAAAGATAAAGGGAAATGATCTTGGTGGCTAAATTTAACTTTCTATAGTCAATGCACACTCGTCACCTTGTGATAGTCCTAATGGAAATCTTTTCCCCTTCTTCATTTTCTATCACTGTCATGCCACCCTTCTTTGGCACACACTTTATTAGCCTCACCCACTTACTATCCGAAATGGGGTAAATTATTCCTGCATCTAATAGTTTTACCACTTCCTTCTTTACAACTTCTTGCATATTCAGATTTAACCTTCGTTGTCTTTCTCTCACGGTTCTACAACCTTCTTCTAGGTTAATCCTATGCATCACCACATTAGGGCTAACCCCCAAATATCATAAATTTGCCACCCTACAGCTCTCATCTCTTTCCTAATAGTCTCCACCACTTTCTCTTCTTTCTCACAATTTAATTTATTGGAGATAATGATGGGTAAGGTGTGGTTCTTTCCTAAAAAGGTATATCGTAAATGGACAGGTAAAGTTTTAAGCTTTAGAGTGGGAGGTTTAACGGTAGAAGGTGGTGTAGGTGCACTAACTCTCTCTAATCTTTCAAGCCCCACTTCCTCATATACATCCTCTTCCTTTTCATATTTGTGTACTTCATTTAGCTCATTGACTTCATTAATCTCTGTCACACACTCATCTACCACATCAATTTTGATACACACATTTTCGTCCCTAGGTTTGTTCAAAGATTTTGGGATGTTAAACTCAACCTGTTCATCACCAATTCTCAACATAAGTTTCCCTTCATACACATCAACTAATGCCCTACCAGTATTCATAAAGAGCCTACCCAGAATCAATGGACAATTCTTATCAGCTTCAAAATCTAACATAACAAAATCAACAGGAATTATAAATTTGTCCACTTTTACCAATACGTCTTTCATAACTCCAAATGGTCTTTTTATTAATTGATCTGCAAGTTGAATCAAATCAAAGTTAGTTTTACCTCTCCTAATCCCAATTTCTTGAAAATAAACAAAGGCATCAAGTTAATACTTGCACCTAAATTGCATAAACATTTTAAAAATTCAAAATCTCTGACAACACATGGAATAGTAAAGCTCTTTGGATCCTGCAATTTTGAAGGCATTTGACTTTAAATAATAGAGTTGTAGTTCTCCTTCAATGTAACTATCTGATTATCTTCCTAAGTATGCTTGTGCGTGAGTATATCCTTCAAAAATTGTGCATACTTGGGCATGCACTCCAAAGCTTCCACCAGTGACAAATTAATCTGTAACTTCTTCAATTTCTCTAAAAATTTGGAAAATCGGGTATCCACCTGATGTTGCTTCACTCTTTGTGGATACAAGAGTTTAGGCTTGTAAGGTGGTGGTGGTACATATGGCCTGCCCTCTTTTTTCTTTTCTTCTTCTATCTCTATACTTTTCTCTTTCTGTCGTTGTCCTTTTGTACACTTGGTTCTTCCATTTACTTGCCACTCCGAAGTGTAATAGCTTTGAGTTACTCCCTTGCAATGACCACATTATTGATTGATATGTGACCTTCACTTTGAGAAAATAAAGCATCAGTAAGTTGACGTACTTGAACTTCCAAATTATGGATCGATGAAGCATGGTTCTTCATGATCTGATCAAATTTTGCCTTCATTCTCTATTGATTTTCCTCCTGGCTTTCATGCATCCTTTTCTGACTCTCTACTTGAACTACCAGTTTGGAACTAAACATTTCCATAAACTTGTCCAACGTATTTTCTAATGCTATGATTCAATCTTGCTGGAATCATGGCAGTCCTTGTGGTCTTTGTTGGCCACCTGCATTATTGTTACTCCAAGAAAATTTTAGTTGGTTTTTTCAACCCAAATTATATGTGTTCGAATATGGGTTATTACCTCGCTGCAGCTAGCCTAAATAGCATACCTATTCGGTCCCGCTAGCTCCCAATAGGAAACATTCTGTTGAGCTGTGGTTGTTCTTCCTACACAGGTCATATTATGTTTGTATTGCCTTAACTGCTGAGGTGGACGCTCCTTGCATATTGTTTAGCTGCTTTGTCAGAGCCGTGATCTGAGCCTACAAGGTAGTAATTGAGTTAATAAGTATCAGACATTTTTGTTCCTGTGCCCTTGTCGACTCCTCTCGCTTGACCACATGCAGCTATTACTTACCAACTCTTCCAACAGATCATTAGCTGCTTTTACCTTCTTCCTCATCAGTTAACCTCTGACTGTTGCATCAATTGTGCCCCTTGTGCTCATATTCACTCCATTATGAAATGTTTAAAGTAGAAATTCCTTTGGGAGGTTATGATGGGGATAGCTTCTTTCAAGTTCTTTAAATCTCTCCTAAGCTTCATAGAGAGATTCTCCGTCGCTCTACTAGAAATTTGTTATCTCCTTGATATTCCTCGTCGTCTTTGTCAATGGATAATACTTGGTGAGGAATGCTTGGGTGAGTTGCTCCTAAGTAATGATCTGACCTGGATTCAACGAATTGTAAAACGCTTTAGCCCGATCCTTCAACATGAATGAAAATAATCTCATCTTCACAGCATCATCGAACATTCTGTTGAATCTTAATATGTCACAAATCTCTAAAAAAATTGCAATATAGGCATTCAAATCCTCGTTGGATAGCCCGTAGAACTGTACACTATTTTTCAGGATATTAAATAGCACCAGCTTTATTTAAAAATTATTTGCTTGGACTACCGGTCTCGCCACTCCTTGAGGACTAAACCCTAGCCTCATAAAATCTATTAATGTTAGCTCTGGTCCTCCTTGCTCTCCTTCTTTAGCCATATCTTGATTTGAAAATTTAGACGCTTTGCCCTTCTTATTTCTCTTTTGTGTTTCTTAATGTTGGGGAATTCGTCTTCAATAACTTCTTTCATCCTTCGTGTGCTCCTTGTGTTCATGCACCTACAAATACAAAAGGAAGAGTGTCAAAAACTCTTAAATCAAAGTAATCTAAATTAGACATGACGCTCAACAATCAATCCCCTGCAACGATGCCAAAAACTTGTTGATGGTAGAACCTATCTACTTGTTTTATGCTTATGGACCACAAATGAATGGGTCCTAACTTGTAAAAAAAGCAGATATCGATCCCACACGAATTGATGCCTAGACACTACTTAATTTAGACACAACTTTGTTTAAGAAACTAAATTATAAAATGCAAATAATCTAGAAAATTAAATTAAAATTAAAAGACTAATGTAAACAATGGAAAATATCGAAATTGCAGAAAATCTAAATTCAAGAATCTAAATACTAGAGATTACTTTTTTCCTATTTTGTCTCCCTCCTATTTTATCAATTGAATTATGTCTTACCCTAGATTTTCAAATGTGCTAATTACCCTCTCTCAAGTTGTAAATATTTATCCCTAATTGAATTAATAGGAATCAATTGGATGATCTCTCAACCTACCCAATGACTCTGCCGATTCATTTAGTTATCAAACTATCATATAGGTGATCAATTGACTAGTTGAGATCTCTCTTCTAACTATTCAATTAACGTGATGATTGCTAGTTTATAGGCTGCCAACTCTCATTGTACAATCTTACATAAATTTTATCTCACTGACTCTCTCGATTTTGCAAGATGACAAATTAAAACAGTAATCAACAAAGATAATTGCATTCAATTCAATAAATAAGAGTTCAACATAATAGTTCCAAAAGCAATCCCTAAAATAAAATTAGCCTAAAATGGTCTCCATAACATCATCAACATTCAAATAATCCATTTTTACAAAGAATAGAAGAGATTAAAATGAAAAAAATTTGAATAGAAGGACTCCTTCTCTTCTTTGACAAAATCTAGAGTTTTGTTGTTGATGTGCTATTTTTCCCAATCTTGATGATGATCCTTGTTTTCAATCCTTCCTCAATGGTCCAAACATGTGTTCTTCACTCAAGGATGGTGTTATTATAGGTGGGTGTCGTCTCCCCTTAGGATGGAGTCTTAATTCTCTTTTTATAGTCTTCTTTGCCAAAATCTAGAATTTTGGTGTTGATGTGCTATTTTGCCCATTATTGATGATGATCCTTGTCTTCAATCCTTCCTCAATGCTCCAAAAATATGTTCTTCACTCAGGGATAGTGTTTCTATAGGTGGGTGTTGTCTCCCCTTAAGATGGAGTCTTAATTCTCTTTTTATAGTCTTCTTTGCCAAAATCTAGAATTTTAGTGTTGATGTGCTATTTTGCCTAATCTTAATGATGATCCTTGTCTTCAATCCTTCCTCAATGCTCCAAATATGTGTTCTTCACTCAAGGATGGTGTTTTTATAGGTGGGTGTCGTCTCCCTTTAAGATGGAGGCTTAATTCTCTTTTTATAGTCCAAAAATCCTAAGTTTAATGAAGCCTCACAGATTGCCTTGGATTGTAATTCCATACTCGTGGGAATTGGCATGATTCCCGCAAGCGTGGGAATTTGTCACAAACACATCTCTCATTTTCTTCTGTAATTCCCACATGATGTGGGAATTTTCATGACTCCCACAAGCGTGGGAATTTGTCTCAGATTTGCTCCTCATTTCCTCTCCTCTTTGATCTTTAGTTCACCATCCAAGTTGCTCCATCCTTCTTCCTACATAAAAATAGTCAATTCTTGCTCTTAATTTACATTAAACACACAAGAACAATAATGAAAATCAAACTTAATGAAAACATACAAAATGAATCCTAAACTAGAACAATAATCAAAAATTATGCTAGAAAACATATGTCAAATACCTATAAAAAATATCCTAATGCACACCTATCACCGTGATGTGTTTGTTAGTGTTTTAAGGTAAATGGTGACGAGTAGAAAAGATTCAAAGAGTTTTGGGCCAAAGACATAACCCACGATCGGGGCACAGCAGGCCACGTTCATGACAGAGAAGGACGGGTCAACAGTAGCCAGGCCACGATCGTGCACATGGGGCACGATTGTGACAGAAAGCCTCCAAGTCAGGCCACGATTGTGCATATTGGGCCACTATCATGATAGAAAGACCTATGTTAGGCTGATGCAAAAACTTAAATTTCGTAAGATTTTTTAGACCTTTTCGACCCCAACTTTGACTAAATAGAACATTATGAGACGGATGGGGGGAGCTTGGAGAGTCTGAATATAGAGCTTTCACGTCAGCCACATCCTGGAAAAATCCTAGAGAGTTTTGAGAGATTGAGGAAGGAGCCGAAGGAAGAGAGACAAGGAGACGAAGCTTGAAGTGACGTAATTCCAAGAACAGGTGGTTTCTCGCTGTCGCTGCCTCCACGATCCGTTCCGACAGTAGTTTCTATTTTTATTTCAATTTTGTTTATGTATGAAATTATTATAATTATTGAATTTATTGTTGTTAAGTGTTGAATATTATCTATACTCACCTTTAGTTTTTAATTCTTGAGATTAATAAAGTTTAATTGGTTGTGTTTTCTTTTGATTTCATTATGATTCAATTCCTATTCGTAATAATTCGATAATAAACTAAGAGGGTGAACCGAGTGAAAATAATCAATTTGGGCTAATAAGAGTTAGGGGAATTGATAGGTCAAGGATTGGATCAAATCAATAGAGTTATGTAGCGAGAGATCGAGCATAGATTCCCTGTAGGTTAGTAGACAACTCTGAACTAATTTAGGTTTTGGTCAATTGCGAATCGAGAGATCGCGATTCCATAATTTAAATTAGGGATCATCAATTAGGGTTAAGAATTATAACTCAAGAGAGAGTAATTCATCCTAGGACCGTCTAGACCCATTAAGTCAAGAATTGCATAATTGATTAGATTTTCGTTAATTTCGGATTGAATTTCCTTTTCCCTCACTTGATAGTTTCTAGGTTAATTTTGGGATTGGTTTATGTGGTTTGTTATCGTATTTAGATTTCTTTAACTCAATTCTTAAAATTAGTTGTTTGATTGATTTATTTTCTGCACTATTTTATTTCTTTTGAATTATTATAGTTTAGTACGACCTTAGATTTTAAGACTAGATTAGGCTTTCTCATGGGATCGATACCTTAGGTACTACGAGAATGACCCGTGTGCTTGCAGAATTTACCAAGGTTATAAATAGTAAAACTTAGCACGTGTAACCTTGCGACCAAGTTTTTGGCGTCGATGTCTAAGAGGCGATTAGTATAGTTCTTTAGTCTAAGACATTTTTCCACCATCTTTTGTTTTTAAATTAGGTAAAAAAATTGAGGCATAACGTAGAGACACATCAAGATATCTTAAAGAGAGAATAAGATATCTGAAGAACTAAGTGCCAATAAGGAATGGAAAGAACGCTGAGGGAAGATAGATATTATAGGGAGCGAGGAACTTGTGCTAACTATAATGAGGCACAGTATGGTTGGGGAAGTCATGATCCTTGTTGGAACACGTACAATCTGGGGTGGCAAAACCTCTTAGATTTCTATTGGTCTAATAATGTAAGGACTCACTTAGGACATCGTAACCTATCAAGAATTCAGCAAGATGAGTCAAGTTCATGGGATTCCAAGCTAGACAAAATCATAGATAAGCTCACAGACATGGAACAGGGCCAGAAGAGACTAAAAGAGCAAATTGATCGAGTAAAGGAAAATCATTCCACTTCTATTCACAATTTGGAGATTCAAGTAAGACAACTTTCTAAGGAATTTTGTAAGCAAAGTGTGAAAAATTGTCTGCGCAGTATGAATGTGAATTTAATAGAACCATATCAGGCTATCACACTTAGGAATGGGGTAGAGCTAAATGAACCAGCACGAAATCAAGCTAAACTTGACCTTAGAGAAGAGCAAGAAATTAAAAAAGAGGATGAAGACAAGAACATCAACCCTCCCTTTTATTCACCAATTCTTGATATACCAACTTTGAACATCGAAAAATCTAGGGTGGATGTCCATGAAGAGAACTCTAACTTTTGGATTGATGATGATCAAATGACATTCAACATGAATGATGTAATTAAGAATCTAAAAGTTAGTAGCTCATTTAGGATAATTGATGTCTTTGAATCTTATGATGAACAAGAGGACAAAGATCATACGACAACAGACATCGAGTTTGAAGAAGCAGTGAAAGTCTCTGTTCATGAAGCAGAAGAAGAAAAGGAGATGAGGGCGAATGAGGAAGACCCAAGAAAAGAACAACTCACCCTCTTACTGGGCAAACTGCTGGATTCTATGGAAGACTTAGGGAGCTTTGTTATTCCTTGTTTTGTTGACAGTTCGCTCAAAAAAAGGGCATTAATAAGCTTAATTGGTTTTCATAATTCTATCAATATTATTCTTCTGATCATTTTGCAATTTGTAACTTATTCACAAGCTACAAAATTGATGTTGAATAAGAACGGTGGAAGCAAGCTACTCATAATTGATCCTGGTTGAGTTTTAAAGGGTGAAGGTCAATGACCATAAATTAGCACGTTTAGTAGTTAAATTTAAATTTTTATGTAATTAGGTCTATTTTAAGTTCTTAAATAAGTTTTAAATGATTTGAAACGGTTTGGAGTGCTAATTCTTTTGCTCTCTTGAATCACTTATAGGATAGGGAAACACTCTCGATGTCAAGTGGATTTGGTCTTAACACTATCGCCATCACCACCTCCATCTCCTTAGGATTTCTTTCTAACCCAATGTTTCTTTTCCAAATTAGCCTTCAGTTCTATTTTGTTTCTATTTTTATTTTTATTTCTATTTTTATTGTTAATTTTGTCTATTCTTTGTTACTTTAATTTTTGTCTTTACCCTTCATTCATATGTTTGCGGGTGCTTCCTTCTCACATTGAGGACAATATGATGTTCAAGTGTGGAGAGGGATTGTGTGTTTTGCTTTTGTATGTGATTTTTACATACTGTATGATAGTTAATAGGTTGCATTATGTGAAGTGTGTAATTGTGTCAATGGCTTAGATCGAGTGAAATTCTTTTAATCTTGGACATAATTTATTAGGTTATGAATAATAATTAGCCTGCAAAATTAGTGAATTAAGGGGCCTTTGGATAAATATACAGCCTAATTAGGACTTAGTGTAACACCTCACTCCCGCTGGACCCGAACCTGACATCGATGGTGATATCCGAGCTTGTGCCCCGCGAGGGTGGCATATTAGAGCACTCGATCACTCTAAAATTGGTATAAAAAAAATTTTAACCACAAATATAAAGTACAGAAAATCGATAACCAAAACGGTCCACTTTGTTTTATTACCATTTGATACAAAACAATGTAATCAACAGATTTTTTTTTATTAGCCATTTGGGCCCATTACAAAATACAAAGTACAATCATTTCCAATTTCTCAAAATTATTACAAACTGTAGTATTCAACTACAAATGATACAAAATTTTGTGGGAAATACAATTCAGTGCAAAAATAAAGAGACACAATGCAGACACGAACTGATCCCGACCTCTTCTTTCTCTCATATGCAAGAGATATACTCCCATTGCCTAATGGGGTATTCTTCTGAGTCCTGAAAAATAGTTGCAAATTTTGGGTGAGTTTTGCGAACTCAGTGAATGACCATCATCGATGGCTCACCCAGTCACATAACATATTATTCACACATCACACATCTCACATTTCACATTCATTTCAATTTAATCATTTATATTATGCATATGCAATGCCCATGAGACTCACTTTCCAATTA
>JANQBM010000001.1:22800347-22813868 GCA_025594535.1 Erythroxylum domingense | reverse complement strand
ACTTTTATTGGAATATTTATTTGTGATTTACCTCTATTTTGTTCGGAGGTAAAATTAAAGGATCCTGTTCATATAAGTATCCCTGGTGGGGAATCCCTTCCTCGTGAGCCACGGGTCCAGATGTCACGCAGGATGTCGGGCCCGTGGACCCGCCCGGGGAGGGGTTCCAGCATAACATTACAACAAGAAATTGACCTATAGTCCCTTATAGAGTTAAGAGAGGTTACTCTACAGATCAAAAAGAAAAAAATCTTGTTTAATTCTTTCAGCATCCTACCATTCTTGAAAAATTCCAACACTATTTATGTGACCGTAAGTTTAGTTTAATTCCAAGTTTTCCGATAGAAGTATGAATTGTAATCTTTAGGACTAAAGGCCTTTTGTGTGATTAAGGAAAATAAGGTACTTTTCACTTCTTGTTAGATTAAGTTCTCTAATAGATCTATACGAATCTTATAGTTGAGAATTTTCTTTAGCTCCTCTATAGTAATTATGGCTTCAAGTCTCATGCCAATAGTATTATAGAAGAAATTGTAGGCTTTTACATTTATCTGTTCACTATTGGCGAGGAGTTTTTCATTCCCATCCCTGAAGGAGGATATTTTTTGCATTTCTCCTCCCCAATATGGCTTTGTGAAAGAATTTTATATACTTATATCTCCTTCCTTTAACTAGGTTGCCCTATCCCTTTGCTTCAAAAGTGAATCATTGATTTCCAACATTTTTATATAATTTAATAAGGCTATAGTTTCTTTGCTTCTTAGATGATCATTTTTGGGGTCCACATAAAGCTCTTTTTTTATCTTGACAATTTCCTCTTTTTCCTTTCTTGTAATAGCCGGTTTCCAAAACTTACTGAGGGTTTAGACTTTTAAGTCATATCCTTTTAGAATTTATTAGGTGCATTTCATTCACATGCATAACATGAGCATACTCATACTGAATGTTAATTTAGAAAACATTGCAAAGATTATATTTGCATTCAATTGACATATTTCAGGGGTATGAAAAGTTTAAAATGATTATGATACGATTGTGTATTGTTTGTCTTAAATTTTAGTTTGATGGATTATAATTAGTAATTTGGAGTTAATTGTTAAAATTGGAAAAGTGATGAATTAAAATGGACATTTATTCTAGGAAAATTGTCAAGTGGTAAAACAAGTTGACACATAGAAAATTAGGATGACTAAGCCTACAAAATGAGTGACATTTGGCATAGAAAATTAAGTGACTAATGGCAGTAGTGATTGAGTAACAAATGGCCTAGGATTTTGATGACATTTGGTAGCCACATAAGAGAATATGTGGCTTATCTCCTTGGATGACATATTTTGTTTTAAAACAAGGACACCTTACACCAAAAGGCTTAAGAAAATGCAGAGTCACTCATCTTTCCTGAAGTTTTTGTTGCATGCTTTCTTCTCCTTTCCTCTCACCATTGAAACACCCATACCCTCACATCTCTGTGTTTTTCCTACATTTGTGTTCAATTACCACACCAAATTCCATATTTTTACCCTTTATAAAGATAATTATAAAACCAGATCATTGTTGTACTTGTTGTTATCTTTTGATCTTTATTGAAAACCATTCTACTTCCATCTTGTTCTTAGAATTATGCTTGCATGCATAGAAGGCTAGGTTAGCTTGATAATTGAGGAGGCAATTGAGCTGATCAAGTAAGTGAAAGATTGATCTCTTCTTATATAAGTTAATAGAACTTAATGATGACTGAACTGGAGATGGATTGATTGTGATATTGGAGTGAAATAAGTGCTGGAAAATGATGCATCTGATAGTTTCTGTTCTGTTTTTGCATGCATGAAAGACAATAGTTTATAAGCTACTAAATGAATGATTTTAAGTTGGAATTGGAGATGAATTTGAAGAGGAATTGAAGTATAATTAAGGTATACTTAAGATATAATTAATGGATTGTTATTAAGGTGTTTTGAATTTAGTATAAAGGTGTTTGAATCTAGAAAATTGAGGGAAATTAGATAGTGCACTTCGGGGCACTCATCCCATGATCGTGGGAAGGTCCCCTATGATCGTGAACAAAGCTTTGAAATGATAATTTTGATTTTGTGAATTTATTGAACCAAATGAGGATAATTCACTCTACATTAATGTATTTGGACTTGATTAAAACTTGAAATAAACCTAGATTATTTCTTGATTAATTGGTTAAGGGTTCGATAAGTTTAGGTTGTCAATTGATTTCATTACTTAATGAATGGATTGCCTTGATATCAATGTATTTAAATCTGAAAATTTTGAGTTGTTAAAGGAATAAATGTAGCACCCCACTCCCATAGGGCATATTCCTGAACACACAGACAGTATTCAAGAATATACTATATAAGGGTGATGTGCTAGGACTATTAGTCAAAGTTAATACAATTTTTTTCAAGCATCATACGCATATTACAAAAAACCAATTATCAATTTTGACCCATTTTATTCATAAACATCAATCAAAAGTGTTACAACCATTATACATATCCTCAGAATTTCAGTAGTCACTTGGGCCCATTATAGATACAAAACACTTTTAGTCATAATGTCATTACGTTACATAATCATTCACATACACATTGTACAGTACTTGTGAATACACACTTTAATACAAAATAATGAAACATATATGCAAGCGCAAACTGATCCTTATCCCTATCTTTTATCTGAATGCAATGGTTAGACTTCAATTTGTCTAACTGGGGATCTTCTCTGAGCCTGAAAAGTCAACGTTGCAATTTTGGTGAATTTTGCAAACTCAGTGAGTTAACCATTCTCGATGGTTCACTCATATCATATAACACGTCAATTCATATAATCACATAATTCACATCATTTCATTTATCATCATGTAGCATCACAAAACTCTTTGTTCACAATTTTCACATTTCTCACTCAACACATTTCAACAATACATTTCAATCATTTAAAACAGACATATTAAATGTATATGCAATGCTTCTGAGACTCACTTCTAATTGTTATTGTTATGACCAAGTGCCTGTAATTGTCCCGTATCTATGGTGGATATCGGGCTCATTAATAACTATCCCTTATCCATTAGAGATATGGGGCTCATTTTACATAGTGAGTTAGAGGTGTTGTTACAACATTTTAAGCTTTAAGTTCTTTTTCACTTTTGGAGTTTTAAGCTATTTTCGGTGGCTACTCCGATCACAATAACCTTTATCTGTTCATGCATTCATGTAATGAAATGCATCACATTCACATATATTCAATCAATCATTTGTGCTTAATTTTTCCACATTCACATTCACATTTATCCTTGGAACTTGGTCTGACATTCAACAATTAAGTTAAGAATCACTTATTCAGTCAAATTCACATTCAATGAGCACTTCCAACATGTTTTTCAAGCATCAAATGCCTCGAACATTTATTGTCCGAAATCGACATAATCACATCACATAATAATTCAATACAGAATGTAAACAAACAATAATTCAATGTGGGATCATCTTAGGTTACTCACAGTACACTCCAGATTAACATTTGCTTCCATGATCTGAAAACGTCTGGATGCGAACAATATATCCTGTATATCAACATCATGCAATACACATATTACACGCTCATTATTAATTGCACAATCACATAAATATTCAATTATACACATATGCATATATGTAATGTATAATGCATGCTCAAATTGACTATTCCGGGTATGTTTCCATAATCACATCTTTTAATCATTCGAACCTTATAATTTGTATGTGTCTAGCTTATTCTTAGGTTTACACCTCAAGAACACTTGGTTATTCTAATATGATAAATCAATTACTCTTCATTTCTTTTCTAGCATTATATGCTCTCATAATACCCAATTCTCATTCACCTTTACTTAATA
Organism: Erythroxylum domingense; assembly: GCA_025594535.1. Lineage (NCBI taxonomy): Eukaryota > Viridiplantae > Streptophyta > Magnoliopsida > Malpighiales > Erythroxylaceae > Erythroxylum > Erythroxylum domingense. The sequence goes on along the minus strand of JANQBM010000001.1, from coordinate 22,809,979 downwards.
CATATTACTCAAATCCTTTGATTCACAACTACAATAATATGAACATCTTCATTCACATTATACTCATGCCTTTGGTACTTTGATATCAACAATTTATTCACTTAGTTATAACCTCAATTATCACTTCATGTATATCGCACATTTAGTCATTTAATCCAAGCATCAATCTAGGTTCAATTCAAGCTCCATTCAAACCTAAATTAAGTCCAAATGCATAATAGTTAAGTACCTTATCCTTAATTGGTTCAACCATTCCAAAATCAAAACATTACCATGAAAACGCACTACCCACGATCGTGGTGATAGAAACTAATCTCCCATTTTTCTTGCAATTTCCAAATTTTTCTCATGAAAGATTTTTAGGTCAGTTTTGTACGACCATTATGACCTAGAAATTGAGGTATTTAATACCTTCTTCTAAAACAATGTTCCTATATGTATTAAGTTTCTAATGATATAAAATTGATATAGTTTGGTTCAGTATTATGTGATTTATACCTAAAATACTAAAGACTATTCTCAAATGGCGACAGCACTTAGTATTCAAATTCAAGCCAAATTTCAAAACCCTTAGGGATAGAGTTAAAATCCAATTCCTTCATGAACATTGTATCCATATGTATCTAGTTTAATATTAATTAAAAATCATCCCATTTGAATATCTATAGATCAAGATATGGCCAAAATACAAATGTCTGTTCAGTGAAAACACTCTATCTAACATATTCCAGCACACATTTAACTTCATTTTCATCCTAGCTCACCTCTTTTGCTTAGTTTATCATTTCTAGCTTATTTCCTTATTATTTCCTCTTCATTCTAATCTCTATTTTAGCTCAATATCGATCTTAAACAATTCATAATCTATGTTTTATATTAATACGATAATAGAATATATACATATACACATTCACGATTAATTTTTTACACATGCTCACCTTCATTATCACCTTCATTTCTCTTCTAATCTGTCATTTTAATTCACCTCATTTTAAGGCATCACATTGCTCCCTTTCTTTAGCTCTAAACTCATTTTTGTTTCATTTCTAAAACCACCAAAGAGATACATGTTATATACATTGAAAACATAACATGAGACATTCATTTACTAGTCAAATTTTTTGCACTTTTTCCTACACCATTTTAATGATCTTCCTATTATAAACTCATCTCTACAATAACTTATGAAATATTGATCATCATAAACACAAAAACAAGACATTTATAAGCTCATTTCTTCACTCACGATTCACTTATATACACATCACCGTTTCCTAAACATTTAACCTCTAACTATCATCATACATGTTTCTTTCTACATATCATGAAGAATAATGCTTTATACTTACTTGTTTAGCTTCAAAGTCTTCAAATCACTCTTAACCCTAGCCTCTCAAGCATAAGTCGATTATCATCATTCAAGGTGGAAGGGTTAGGTCTTTTGTGACAAAAGAAGAAGACAACAAAAATCTTGAAGAAATAAAGTGAAGGAGTTGGGCAAAAATCAACGTTAAGGAGGGTTGTAAAACAAAATCGTGGAGAAGAAGAAATGAAGAAGATGAAGAAAAGAAGCATTTATGAACAAGTGAAAGACCAACATTTGAATGAGAAAATAACAAGTGAAAGACAACAAAATGTTGGTCTTTCACTTGAAATAATCGTAGGGAATAAGTGGTGAGTGGTGGTGCCACTTGTCACCTCTCTATGGTTCCATTTGGGCCTCTTTTAATAACTATTCTATTTGCCTCCAATTTCTACTCCAATTGTCTTCAAATTTTAAATGACACTTGTCAATAAATCATATTGTCATTCATCAAATTTCTACTACCATCTGACATTTATTTCTACTACCATTTATTAATTATCCTGCCATTTGGTATTTTTCTTAGTCCAAAAATACTCATAATTACTAGAAATTTCCCATATTTTACCAAAAATTTTAAATCACTAATTATACACACCAACTCAATTTTTAAGACACATAATCCATAATTCCTATTATAATCAATTAAATATCAATTATACCTAGAAAATGCCAAATGAGTGCATGTATAGTCATTGAATTATGTGTAAAACAATCAAATTCACATGTGTGTATACTAATATTTTGCATGAGTATGAAATGCATTTTTCTAATCTCTCATTGCTATTTTCCATTTACAGAAATCTAGGGTTCTATCCCTTAGTAAGGAAATGGGATGTTACAATAAAGGTGTTCTTATAAATGCAAATATGATCCAAATGATTTGAGTAAGGTGTACTAGGTATGAATGAATGAGAATTGGGAAATTGTGTGAATGTATATTACTAGAAAAAGTTGATGAATGTATGATTGATGAATTTAGAGTAATCAAACTTACTCAAGGTATAAACTTGAATGCAAAGCGGTAATATACAAGCTATAATAATTGAATGGTCAAAACTTGTGAATAAGAATACATACCTAGAAAGGTCAATTGAGCATGCATTGAACATGGAAAAAATACATGGACATGATTGTATATTCATATGATTGAACAAATTAGTGATTGTGAGCTGTGTGTGTATTGGTTGACTATAGACGCACAAGTTGATTTCCAACACCCAAACATTGTCAGATCATCAAGGCAATAACTTTTCTGGAGCGTACTGTGAGTTAACCTAGATGTGTAAACTCAATTATATGTGTTTCTATTGAATTGTATGTGTAATGTGGAATGTATGAACAATTGAATAATGAATGCCTAACTTAGATCTGAAGAATTTGGTATATGATTTGAACACATTAAATGAAAAGTACTAAAAGCACAATATGTGAATTAATACATCTCATTACATTGAAATGTATGATCAGATAAAGGAGTTGTGATCGGAATAGCCAATGTGTGAAAAAGAGTTTTAAGCTCAGTATTGTGCACAAAGAGCCACAGGCTCAGATAACAATGAGTCTAGTATCCACAATAGATACATGACAGTAAATTAGGTTGATAGGCGCTCGATCACAACAAAGCAAAATAAGAATGGAGTCACATGTGCATTTGCATAAACAACTTTACATATATTATATAAATGATTGAGATGATTTATTGGATTGTTTTGAAGTAGTGATATGATATAATTGAATACATGTTGTACTTGTTGACATATGATAAAATGTGATGTGATATTCAATTCTGGATAATGTGTTATACTTGGTGAATTGGGTTGTATACTTGTCTTTATGTTTTGATTTGAGTGAGCACGTCGATGATGGTTCACTTACTGAGTTCGCAAACTCATCAAAATTGCAACGTCAGTTTTTAGGTTAAAGGGAGATCTAGCTTTTAAAGCGATCTAATCGAATTCTAGTACAACTTTTTTAGGAACAAGAATGGCTCAAAAGTCTGGTCAGCTAATACCTGTGAAGTATAGATAGATGTCTTTTGCATTTGCATTACATGTTATGACACACATTGTCTTTAGCACACTAAAGACAATGTGTGTCATAATTGTTATGTATAGTCTACTTGAATTTGGAATCTTATGACATATATGACTCATTATGATTGTGAAGGAAATAAGTATTTGGAATGTTTAAGTTATATTGATGCTTTAGACTATATTAATGTGATTATTCTAATGTACAATTTCTGTAGAGTATATTCTCGACTATTTGTAGATATGTTCGGGCATATACACTATAAGAATGGTATGTTACATTTATAACTACCTTCTTAGTATTATTCCCTATGGCTTTGTTTAATACCTTTAATTCCCTCTTTATCACTTCCAACTTCTTTATACAAGAATACATTTTTGTTCCCATTATGCTTGCATTTACTCCTTTAATAATAGCTCAACTAAATCCTTCTAATCTAATAAGGAAATTGTTAAATCTAAAGGTGCTAAACCTTCTTTAATGGAATAATATATTTTGGATGAGAATTGGGATGTGATAAGATAGTATGTTACGATTGAAGGAGACTTTTCCTTCTAGAAAGTTATTTAACCAAGCCCTATTGACCCTAGACCTATCAAACTTCTTCCTTATCAAACAATTCCTTTATTGTTTATTACTCCATGTAAATAATTAGCCCTCCATCTTCAACTTTATGATCTAGATCTAGTTAATGTAGTCATTTAATTCATCTATTTGATTCCTTAGGTAGATGGTTCCCCCTAGCTTCATTAGCATATAACATAAAATTAAAGCCTCCAACTATTAGCCACGGTCCCTTTATTCCATACCCTATACTAATAAGGTTACTCTATATATCTAATCTTTGAAATCTATGATTTAAAGCATAAAAATTGATAATTGAAAACTTACATTAATGTTCTTCCTCCTCACTTGGAGATGGATTAGCTATTATTATACCAAAAATGGTTGTGCTTCTACCTCCCTTATGTTAAAAGCCACTAGTATTATACCATTAATGGTAATTTTGATATGTAAGGAAACTCTAATTTTTCTTCTTAATAAAGGATTGTTGCCATTGTCCTCCTTTATTTTTATTTCAAGAACACCAATTAAAAGAGGTATAGATTCTTGAGTACAATTAACAACCATTCTTTGTTTATTAGGGAACTTTAGCACTCTGATTTTCCATATGAAAAGTGATATTAGTTCTGGGGGGATAGAGACTTTTTGTTCCCCTTGGATCTTCTCCTGATCAATCTCTTAAATCTGGAGTTCACTTCATTTTCCTCTAATGCTTCCTTGTGGTTTAGTACTTCCCCAGGTAGTAAGTCGGAGACATTCTCTATTGAAGTTTCCTTTAACTAGGATCTCTTAGGTGTTCTTTGAGAGATTTTTGCAATAATGTTTCATTCAATGATTCCATTATGTTGCTCTAATATTTCTTGCCTTCCTTATTTGTCCCTTGCATAATTAGGATTCACCTCAGTTGTCTTTCCTTCTTGAGTTATTTTAGGAATTAGGCTTCTTCCTTTAATTCATCTATACGTTTCAATTCATTAAATTCACCTGTCATAAATGTCCTCCCAGTAGGCACCCAAGTCTATTTTGGCTTAGAGCTTCCAAGTTTTTAGCTATAGGTGACAATCAGTCAATCCTCGAATGGCACCCCCCTCTCATCCATTCTCATTATGTGAATTACATTTGGCAGATCATTTGAAGCCTCCACCAAGATTTATATAACAAATTAAAAGGAAAAGTAGTATTAATAAAGAATAAAGTTATATAACAAATTAGGTTCAAGGGTATACCTTTAGCATACGATATTAAACATAGGAAAGCTACCAACAATCAGATTTTAAGAATAGATACATTAGATAGAAATTCAAAGAAATTATTAAACTTGATATGCATTTTGGTGCGAAGTTGTTTAGAATAATCAGCTCCCTAATTCCATTAATAACTTCACTGTTAAGTGTTCCCATTATTTTACTCTTAGCCTCAAATCTTCTTAAATTTCTTTCCTTCTAAATGGACTGCATAGTCAAACCCATAACTAGATTGAAAATCTCATTCTAGGATTTGAGAAGGGAAGATTGAGTTGTTAGCCAATGAATGATGCTAGGTAGGGAATTATCTGGTATATTTTAGCAATATATAAGTTTCACTTGTTTCCAAATTGTGTTTACTACTAAGCATAAGAAGAAAAGAGGATCTCTGGATTCATCTTGTACTAAACATAATGGGTAGGATCTGTTAATGTCAAAGTAAGTGATTCTATCAGTAGTGTTAAGCTTATTCATTATAGAGAGCTAAAGAAGAAAGGAAACCTTGTGAGGAAGTGCTTTATGCTAGATGCTTCTATTCCAATTAACCACAGAAGTCTTCATTACAAGCATTATACTGAGCTTATTCGACAGTTGATGAATTAGTTAATCCTTCCAGAAAAAGATATCAGGACTAAGTGGATTGTGAGGATAATAAGGTTACAGTTAGTTAAGATTGTTAGGAAAATGCCAGGAGTTATGCTTGATTAAGGAGCTAAGTTTGATATAGAAGGGAAATGAGAGAGGACTGCTAGTAGTACCTTGGAGTTGGAAAAGCAAACCTTAGCTAGAACAAATGTCAAACGATAGCGAAATTGTTTCTTCATTTCCAATTTTATAGAGAACATTATGTTCAACTGTATTTTTTAGATGAAGTAGCTAGTTCAGAAAATAAAAATGTGAAGGGTTGTTATTTATCACCCAAATGCATCTTCATTTGAGAAAATAAGAATAAAGCCAGCTGATCCATACGGATTGCTTATCCTCTAAAATCCACCATATTCATTTAAGTATAAAAAAAATCACGAAGTGCTTCCTTGATGAAAGGTCCTATGGTACTCTAAGACTTATGATAAAAACAACCATTCAGTCCATCAGGTCTAGGAGTCTTCATACCATCCATCAAAAAGACAATGTCCTCAATCTCCATGTCCTCCACAGGTTTAAATAATAATGTAACCTCCTCAGGAGTAATCCTTTTTGAAATATTCATCGAGAGTTTAGAATAGGAGGCTTGAGCTAAGTTAGGAGTACTTACTAATGAAGTGAAATACTTGAAAAACTCATTTTGGATATCAATTAGTTTGTGTAACTGAATTCCTTCATTATTGGTGATTGCATTTATCATTTATGGTTTTTCCCAACTAGGATGGTATTAAAGAAGAATTTCAAGCATTTATCACCATCTTTGAGCCAATTTGTCCTTGTTCTTTGCTAGAATAATAAAGAGTGATTATTGACCATTTTTATGTAATTTGAAAGAGCTTACTTTCTCTAGGATGAACGAGAGGATCTTAAGGTGAGGAATCACAAAGTTTTTGGATATCAGCTAATTCATTCCTAGCTATCTTTAAAGCAATATCACTGCTGGAGTCCCTTAGAGAATTGAGGACCTTGAGCTCTTTCTTGAATTTCTTTAAGCTTTTGAACACAACTGAATCGCTTAGTACCTTTAAACATACATTCGACCCCTACTCAAGTTAATAAGGAACCACCCAAGTTTTTAGAGTTAAAAAGGGAAATAAGGAGATATGAGCTCCCCATACCTATTTATATTGTGCTTAGAGGTCCTCACAAGGTTGGTTAAGTTCAATACTTGAAATGATCATTCATTCAAGTTTCATAGTAGGAAGGTTGGTTAAGTTCAATACTTGAAATGATCATTCATTCAAGTTTCATAGTAGGTGTAACGAGTGTACAATCACTTTCCTAACTTTTACAGATGACTTATTAATGTTGTCTCAAGTTGATACAGGTTCAATAAGTTCTCTCATGTCTATCTTATATACTTTTTATAAGCTATCAGGACTAGTACTAACTAATGAAAAGAGTTATTTAGTATTATCTAGTAGTGCAATGCAAATCTCATAAAAGTTCTCTTAAATCATTGGTTTAAGGATTGAACATTCCCCTTTCAAATACTTAGGGCTTTCTCTAACAACAAGAAAGCTATAGTTCTCTAAATGCATCCCTTTAATTGAAAAAATATATATGAGGTTGAGTATGGGGTATAACAAAAAGCTATCTCATGCTATAAGGTTACAATTGATCAAATTAGTCATAAACTCCATGCATATATAATTTCTTTTTGACCGAGGGAGTTATTAAAATAATATAGAAAATTATCAAAGGGTATTCATGGGCTAGTGTAAAGGAAAGGAAGTACTAAAAAAAAGTAGCTTAGAGTGAGCTTTGTACAACTATGGCTGAAGGGGGTTTAGGAATTGCCCATATCATGTTATCTAATAAGGAATATTAGGAAATAGACTATAGAGATTAATAAAGGATAAAAAGGCCTTATGGATTAAATGGCTACATATCTACATCCTAAAGAATAGACTTATGGGAAATCAATTACAAACCCTCATATTCGTGGTGTATCAATCAGCTACCTAAGATGAGATAATCTACGGAAAGTAAAATCAAGTGTGAGATAGGAAATTATAAAACAACATTAATTTTCTTTGACAATTAGAGCCTAGCAAGCCCACTATTTTGAATCCGAAAATGCAACCCATTGATTAGTCCATTCATAACTAATGCTAAGGTGAATGAATGACTATAGGGAAAGTGGTGGAGAGGAGTACTCGAATTAGTTGAATAATGGTTGCCTTTCTATAAACCAGAGCTTAATAAAGATGATGAATATGTGGATAGGATGAAGCTTATGCCATTATACTAATCAATACTTTAAAGAGGTATTAACACTAAGAGGGAGCTATCAAGAATGAAACAAGAACATATCATTCCGTATGTGGTTATTAGAAAAGAAAAAAGGATTTAACACTCTTGATAGATTGCAATCCCTATATATGACCAATATATGCCTCTTATGTAAAGGAGATGTAAAATATATGGAGAATATTTTCTTTAGATATAAATACTCTAATGTAGTATAGAGCATAGTCAAGAGACTATGCCAATAGGATATCACCGGAGACTAATTTCATGAAGTTCAATTTTGGCTTCTATCTAACACTACACAAAGAGAGGATAAATCCCTTATACTAATAGCTTTCGGAGCTTGCCTCTACAGATTATGGGCTGAAAGAAATGGAAGGTGCTATAAGAGTTTAGAGAAATCAACATATTAGCTTCCTAATGAAACAGTTTAGTAAACAAAGGAGCATATTTTAGTGAACCCATTGCCCAGAAATTATAATACATTGTTAGTTATGAACTATGTCATGGAAAATTGGATAAAATCATAAGGAATGGAGCAATTAACTAAGTCAAGCATCTATATCATAATTGCTAAAGATACATATCCACAACATGTTCTAGAACATTACGGAGGAATCATGTAAATTAATCTAAAAAATAAGTAAACAATAGTGGTATAAAGATTGTGAATATGGACTCTCACAGGTGAACAAATGCAGAGTAGTGTAATTGTTATAGCACAAAGTTAGGGAAGTTAGAACCAGCATTGAGCTTAAATGGTGGAGCCAACTATTAAGAAGGACCTTTAGGAAATAAAGAATGAGTTAGTGTACAACAAAATAAAAGAAGAAATACACTTACAGTATAATATGTGTATACAGATCAAGAAATTAAAGTGTGATGAAAGAATTTAGGGTGGTATCTTGAGAGGAAATAAGGTTATGATGAACCAGACAATTGGTAAAGTGTGCACATGGAGAAGTAATGTCTAGACATGGACATTAGGTGGCCCTATAGTGGCGCATAGGACAGATGTCCACTAGTAAACAAGGCTCAAAGGTGATCTTGAACAATCTTTAGTATATAGCAAGTATAATATTTTGTGTTTTTTATTACACCCCATCTAACATATAATTATCAGTGTAAATGCTCAACAATCCCATCTTGCATATAATTTAATTTTAAATTTTTCACAAAAATGTGGACTTCCATAAGGCCTATGATTCAGTAAGCTATGATTTCATCCTCTAACCAATTTAGGTATTTGGTTTCCTTGAAAAGTTTAGGCTTTGGTTAAATTTGTGTATCACTACTACATCTTTTAGTGTCTTGATCGATGGGGACCTTAAAAATCTCTTTAAAGGAGGTAAAGGCTTGAGATAAGGGGATACAATTTTCCTTTACATATTTATTCTATATATGGAAACTTTAAACAGACTAATCAAACACAACATTGCTCTAAAAATAGGTTTTATGTAACATCCCCTCACCTAGTGTATAAGTGAATAGTGACATATGCATGCATTCACATATGCACATGCATAGTA
>JANQBM010000001.1:22789416-22800247 GCA_025594535.1 Erythroxylum domingense | reverse complement strand
ATGCCATGTGGAGTTCGATAGATTTTTTTCACGTAGCGCTCCATTATCTTAGGTTATGTGTCGGAATGACCTACGGGCGTTCCGATACGTACTCTAAGGTAATGGGGTGTTACATTTTAAATATCATAACAAGTGTAGTAAAGTTGGATTATTTAGCATGGAGTTTGATGATGACCTAATTCTATTCTCTGAGGCTAATGAGATATTTAGGATTATTCTAATTAAAGCTCTAAATACCTTTAAAAACTTTATAGGATTAAATATCAAATATGACAAATGTCATATGATGGTATCGAGTCCTAGTTAGCAAAAAAAATATCAGCTATGTCTGGTTTGAAAATTAAAAGCCCCACTTTTACTTATCTTAGGTTGCCTCTATCCACTAAGAAACTAAAATTTAGGGATTGTATTCCTCCTATAGATAAGGTCTAATGGAGATTGGGGACCTAGGTTATTGTTGATAAAAAAGTATTGAATTTTCATGCATATTTACCGATCCTTAAATTTTTCTCTTACAAAAAAATGTGTTAAAACATCGAAAAGTCTTATGGGGAAGTTCTTATAGAGTGGAATGGGAAACAGGAGAAGGATGGACAAGTAAAAGTGGAATGAGGTTTGCAAGCCAAAGGTTGAAGGGGGATTGGGGAGCATACTTATTAGCTTTAAATAACAAAATGCTAATGCGGAAAAACTATGGAGGTTTGTGGAGAATCAGGATTCACAATGGATGAAATGGATCAATACTTACTTCTTAAATGTTAAAAGTGTATGGTAAGTCAGCTCATGGGGGCTAGCTTAACTCTTGAAAATTAGGAACAATTTTGTATAAATGTCTAAATGTTTGATAAGGAATAAGGATACAACTTCTCTTTTTTTTATTTATAACTGGAGCAATATTAGTCCTATCTATAGATCATACCTCTTTCAAAACATGATCAATATGTTCCCTATAAAAACTAAAGTCAATGTCTAGATTGATGGTGATCAAAAGCTTATACATATAATACCTTACTAAAATCCCAACTTAAGTAGGAAAGATATATAAATGGTTGGGAAATCCCTCCAGAATATTCGCAGACAAATCATGTTTGAAGTTTCTAAGAGGTACATAAGAAACCAAAGCTTAGAACATGGTGGTATGAATTCTAACCTCACTCCCAAGACTTCATTTCTACTATAGTTAATTACCATGTAAAAACTTTCTATTGTGGACAGACTGGCTTCCTAAAATTACTGCCTATGCAAAGTTGCTCCAAAGACAACTAACCACCTATTATTCAATTGACATTTTTCATCAAGGATCTAGAATACAATTCAAGACTTATGCCAACTCAACAAAACCTACATGAACATTGACGACTGGCTAGTGGGAGATAGGGGAAGCCTAAAGTAGATTGGACTATTTACCTTATGTGCTTTGGTACTTGCATACATAGAATATGGAAGGAAAGGACTAACAAATGCTTCGAGGGATTACAGAATTTAAGGTAGGTGATTTAAGAGCAATGCTTATTTTTTGTAAGGAAACAACTAATTCACAATACCAATTTTTTTGCAAACCTAGCATAGTACAAGCTTGGAAAATATAAATAAAGATCCATGCATTCTTAAGGCTCAAATGATCCCTGAATTTGGAGGAAAGTTGAATCTTATATCTTTTTGTTGATATTAAGCAATCTCATCTCGGTTAGATTAGACCTAATATTTTAAGTTAGTGAGGTAGTATGACTTGTACATGTTATTGTTTTATTATAATTCTTATTATTTTGTTAATCCATTTTTATTTTTTAAAAGAATCATTCCACTTATGGATGACGAATTTCATCTGAAGTTATATAATTAAATTTTGAGTCAATTAGATTGTTCAAAAGTCAAAAATAAGTCGTATCTATCACTTTGTTTTGCCTTGTTTCTAAAGCATTTTCTCAATTATTTTGGTAGATTATGAATCCCTGTGATAATAAAAGAAACAAAGATTTTGATCTCATTTGTATCTCACTTCAATTTGATTATGCCTTGTTGTGTTTTATTCTTTTCTTGTGTTTGACTGTAAATTAATGTCATGAAAATATGTAATATTAATTAAGTTAATTTATTAATTCAAGTTAACTTATTAAATATAAATATATAAAAGATTTATAAGATTCGACTAAAATAAATGTTCTCAGATTGAATCGATGGCTCATCTGATAAAAAGAAAAAGGAAAAAGCCCAACAATTTGTATCTTTTTAACCATATCGCGTTCCTAAGCCTAATCACCTTTCTGCAACGAACCCCTTACCCGTCCAAAGTCCAAAGCAAGGATCTGCAGCATTAAAGGTTCATCCTCTTTTCTCCCTCTCCTGCTGTTCCTTTTTGTTTTTCTTTCAATTTCAAAGGCTGCATTTTTTTATTTATCAATCTCTACTTCCTGCAGATCTGTGAATTTCTGCTGTTTCATCGTTTATTCGTTGTTCTCCACCCTAATCAACAGATCTGTAATCATGGATTTTATTAAGGTCTTCGACCAAACAGTCCGTGAAATGTGGGTTTTTCGCTTCTCTCTATTTTCTTTATTTTTCTTTTCCCTGATCTACCATTCAATTCCTTATGTCATTGATCGCTTTGTCATTTTCTTCTCTTCTCATTGGATTTCCAGAAAGAGGGAGGTTAATCTCAAGGTCTTAAAGGTCCCTGAAATCGAACAGAAGGTGCTGCATTCGTCCGCATAATTTTTCTGAATTTGCTTTTTCATTAGTGATTGTCTGTCCAAATTAATAAGTCATTTTCTGATGGTCATTAGTTTCTGTAAGTTATGTAGTGTTGTCTCCTGAAAATTTTCTCATAGGATTTCAATTATTTCCCTCATAGAGATCTTGCGCCAAAGTGTGACGGGATGTGATGATATAATTTTGTTCACTTCGATATCATTATAATTTTCTTACTTGATCTTCTAGTTTAGGTCTCCAAACAGTAAGAAATTTAAATTAATTCATTTCTTCGTTTTCTTTATTGCCATTGTACTATTACTCAATTCGAATATGCGAGTTTTATGTTCAAGTTTGTCTGTTTTTCCATTTTATGAACTGAGAGCATATCACTGCAGGTGTTGGATGCAACCGATGATGAGCCTTGGGGTCCGCATGGCACTGTATTGGCAGAGATTGCACAGGCAACTAAGAAATTGTAAACTTAAGAAACTTATTTCAATTCCAACAATTTTTCTCATGTCCTTTTTGTAGCAGACCATTATGCTTTCGTTGTAACTTCAGTAGCAGATTGTTAGTTCCATTATAAATTTAGTAAGATTAGCTACTTTTCTTATGTATATTGTTCATATCATTTTGACTTTTAGCACAGAGTGTCAGATGGTTATGAATGTTCTTTGGACTAGATTGACTGAGACAGGCAAGAATTGGCGTCTTGTGTATAAGGTAAAGCCTTTTCACACTCCCTGAAGACGTTTAGAGAATATGAATAGTAACATGTGTAGACTTTCAATGTTATTTCTTTGCAGACATTTTACTGACTTTATGTTTGATTTGGCTGGTATCAGGCGTTAGCTGTTATCGAATATCTGGTGGCACATGGGTCTGAACGTGCAGTTGATGACATAATAGAGCACACATTTCAGATTTCGGTGAGAATTTTTTTATTGTAGTCAAGTTGAATTGCTGATGTTTATTTCATTTCTCAAGAATTGGGAATCTAGTGGTAAATTTAACGTAATTTATCCTATCTGTGCTTTACTGCTTCAGTCACTTTCAAGTTTTGAATACGCTGAGCCCAGTGGGAAGGATGTTGGACTAAACGTTAGGAAGAAGGCTGAAAACATTGTTGCCCTTTTGAATGATAAGGAGAAAATACAAGAAACCAGAAATAAAGCCTCTGCAAACCGTGATAAGTAAGTTCACTCTTGAAGTTACTGGTGTCACGTTTGACATTAGCATTTTAGTAATTGGATTTTCGGTTTGCCACTATTTTTCCAGGTACTTTGGTCTCTCTTCTACAGGGCTAACTTATAAGTCAGGGTCAGCATCATATAGCGGTGGCAGTTTCCACAGTAGTGATAGGTATGGTGGTACAAGAGAAAGTGACTATAGAGATACTTATAAAGACACGGATTACTATGCAGAAGAAAAGATGGATAACAATAAGTATGGAAGGTCAAGACGAGGTGATGTGAATAGTGAACAAGGAAATTCAAAGATCAGCTCTGAACATATTGGCAGGTCTGAGTCGTGGCACTTTTCTACTGAAGATCTTAATAAACTTGCCCGTAATGTATTTTGATGATTACTAGATAAAGTAGTTGTAAGAACATTATTGAGATTGACTTATAGTAAGTTTCATCACATAATAAGGGCCCCATGGCATCAATATCTTTTCATTTAAGTTTGAACTGTACGATTTTGACCAATATTTCCATTCTGAACATACTGAAAATGAGTCTAACTTCTGCTTGTCCAGCAAAGCTAGGCCATCACTTCCAGCTATTTGTTATGCTTTTATTAAATTGGAAATGTTTTCTTAGGCCTTTTTGTGGTAGCTAGTTACATATTCTACTTGTAATAAGTTTTCTTTTAGGACATTTCCTCTCATCTAATGGTGCTATGCTCTTTGTGGTCTAGGTTTTTTTTGGCTGATGATCTTTTGCCATCATTTTTGTTGCACATAAACTAGTTATCATATTCTATTTCATTCTTGAGTGTCTTGAATTTGTCCTTGAAGCTAGTAAATTTTGTACTTTGCTCAATAAAGTCCATTTGCTTAACAGCAAGGATCAGAATAAAATGCCACACACTGCATCAAAAACATCTGCCAAGCCATACAAATCTGATGAGAAGAATTCGCTTCCTTCTCAACACTCCAGTGCCCTGGCAAGTAATTATGGTGATGATGATGATTTTGATCCTCGAGGGACTTCTGCAACCGGTGAGTACTCGAAACAATGTCTTACATGCTATGCCTTTGTGCTTCATCCAACTACACATGCTAGAAAGGGTTTGTCTGAGCTATGTACCTTTACCTCAGCTAATGTATTAGAACTCTATTGGTTCAGTTCTTACATATAAGTAGAAAATGAGCACCAACTGTCCTAAAGCAGAATTTATGCAATACCAACAAACTATGAACATCCCTGATGATTTGCCAAGTCTATAGATATTGAGGGATACTTCATTGATGCTATCTGGTGATTAGGTAATTTTCTGTGCATATTCTATAGCAGTATATTAGAACAACTGACTATTATTGTTGCTGTTGTAGTTGTGTACCTTGTTTCTATCTGTTCTTTTTAATTGCTAGAATTGTTGTCTTCTGCAACGTGTTTCTCATTTAGATGCATCTATTCTCTAATTTAAACATACGGAATGCTTCTGCACAAAAGGCCTTGTCTAAAATTGCTTCTAACATTCATGAACGTGTACTTGGTTGCCATTGATTCATATTTACCTGGTAGAAAGATACATTTCTTCATTTTTTGTACCTTCTTCTACCTGACAGAGTCAGCTGCTCGTGTTACTAACAAAGTAGACTTGCTTGGGGAAAGTTTGGTTGGTGACCTTTTGGATGCACCCTCTGTTCCAGCAGAATCTGCACCCAAAAATGATGATTCATCAGAGACTGATCTTTTTGCTGATGCTTCTTTTGTATCAGCACCAGTGCAAGTTGAAAAGGGAACCAGTCTCCATTCTGAGGTCATATAACTTTATCTTAATGTATACCTTACTGTTGTTGGTGCTAAATTATTGTGTACTAATAAAAAAAGGTGTGATACGTTCTGCAGGCTCAGGTCGATCTGTTTGCTTCTCAGCCTGTCAACAGTTCTGCAGTACCTTCCACGATTGACTTCTTTTCAACTGTTGATCCAGTTGTGCCACCAGAGACTAAAGCTTCAAAATCTGCATCAGTTAACACTACCACTGTTGATCCATTTGCTGCTCTTCCTTTGAACAATTTTGATGGATCTGATCCTTTTGGTGATTTCACTTCTAATTCCAATATGGTTACATCAGAAACCACAAAATCTTCTAAAAATGATGGCGCTCTCAACATTTTGAATGGACCATCTTCAGCAGACTCCAAACCAATGCAAAAGAAAGAAAATTTCCAGGTGAAATCTGGAGTATGGGCAGATTCACTGAGCCGTGGAATTATTGATCTTAATATATCTGCTCGTAAGCATATCTTTACATAAACAATTCTTATTTCTTTAGGCATGCATACTTGCAATCCATTTGAGCATTTCATCTATCAGTGCTTAGCAGGGATTGAGAAAGTAATCCGGTAAAAATCTGACCATGGCAATCAATTCATGTGAGAATAATTGATTTTTCATTTCTGTATTCTTCTGGTAATGCCTAGTAATAGGACTTTCCAAAACTCCCTATAAGAGATTGTTATGGTTGCAAGATCTATTAATATAATGACAGACATGTAAAACCTGTTTATTAACTGAACCTGACAGCTATTTGGTATGGGTCTTATCAGGCTTTAACTTTCCAAATGATTCTTTCTCTCACATGGTCGTCATTTATTT
Organism: Erythroxylum domingense; assembly: GCA_025594535.1. Classification (NCBI taxonomy): domain Eukaryota; kingdom Viridiplantae; phylum Streptophyta; class Magnoliopsida; order Malpighiales; family Erythroxylaceae; genus Erythroxylum; species Erythroxylum domingense. The sequence goes on along the minus strand of JANQBM010000001.1, from coordinate 22,793,726 downwards.
CAAACAAAGGATTGACTTCTGCACCCTGTATTTGAAAGCTTTTCCATTGAGGCTATACTTGATTGCAAAACCATAAAATCCTTGCAAATGAAGTCAAAGGGTTTTGCTTAGACACAGAGAATTTTGTGTGTATCATTGATCTTACTGTTCTCCACTTGTTGCAAGAGAACTGTATCCCGGGCAATAGTCTCGTGGAGGAATCAGTTGAAATATATGTACCCTATGGATGGGGCTACGAGATTGCTGCGAATATTGTCCTGTCATGTTCTTCGATACAATGCATTTAATCTAGAGTCATAGTTGATTAATGTTGCCCTCTTCTTGTTGATGTTAAGAACCAACTACTGTTTGATAGTCTTGTCATTAACTGCAAACTAGTTTGCTTGCGAAAAACTTCTTCGGTTCTATATATTTCCATTCAACTATATGTTGTAGAATCCATTGATTTTAAAACTCCCTTGTTAAATCTTCCATATAAGATTGAATGGGTTTCTCTTTGTGTATTCCTCGCCAGCCAAGAAAGTTTCACTGGTAGGAGTTGGTGTTGTGGGCGATCTGAGTGATGGACAAGATGAAATGAAGAAGGAATTCCCAGCAACATTTTACATGGGAAAAGCTATGGGCACAGGGACTGCGCTCGGCAAGCCTGGGTTCACATCATCACAGTCATCGCAGATGACAGGTGCGGATGACTTTTTCTCAAACCTTGGCAGCCAACACTATCAGTATGGCAGTTTCAAAAAGTGAATTTGTTAATTCTTTGGTCCATTACCTTCTCCGTTTTCCTTTACCTATTCAAAGCTCCGTGCTATTTGTGTGGTTAATCTTGTTTACGAGTCGTGAGTAAAGTTCATCGAGACTAGCTACTGCATTTTATTCTATCGTGGGATACCGTCATTTCGTAATGCGGATTGCCTGCAGATGTCCATTTAGTTCATGTTAGCTGGCCATGATGTAATTGTATTTATTTGATCTATAATACTATTAATTTAGGGAGCTGCTTTTATCTGAATATTGGACCAACTGTTACTCGCCAATCATTTTCTGTGTCTTCCGAGACATCAACGCAGTCAATGAGCCATAAATTGGGTTAGATTTTTACGTTGTAATTGATACATCTTCAGGAAACACTAAAACCATACTTGGTTTTAATCCAAGTTTTGTGGTAACTTGCCCTAGTGCCTGAACCAGGATAATGAGAATAGTGAACAAACAAATTAACGTGCAATCAGATGGAACTACTGAACATTATGTCAAATTTCGAATGCGATTATAAAGGTGTTTGACACGTAGTTTATTGGCTGTTTTTCAACTTATTGATTAGAACTTAACTTTTTCTTATGAAGCTTTTAAAAATCAACTTATTGAGATTAAATAAGTTAAGCAAGTCATTATCTAAAAAACATCAATAACTTTTTGAAATTTAATTCCAATAAGTTGATTTTTATAGGAGGATAATTTCATTTGGTATTGAATCTTCCTCTAATAATTTCTTTTTCATTTTTTGACATCTGATATTCATTTTTAAACCAAACAAGGATCTGGCTCAAATCAATAGAAACTTCACTTCTACCTTGCGTGGTATTAGAGCTTAGGCCACTAGGAGGACTTACATTCATTCATAAGAGGAGTTTTTGGAGCTAGCTGTTTGTCTAATGATAATATTGTCCTTCACTTTATTTTCTACTTTTGCTTTGTGTGTTTTCAAAGTTGGCTTTTTTTTATCGTACAGTTATGTCGTGAAGTTTGGAAGAATATAATAAAAAGGTTAATTAAATTTTTTAATCTTTATTTAATTTTATAATATTAGTTTATATTTAAAATTTTCACAATATTAATTTTTGAACATAAAGAGTCACATCAAATTAATATTTTTAGTATATAACTATTATATATCGCATCTCTGTCATGTTATAATTACAGAAAATTTTAATTTATTAAATAATAAAATTCATACATACTATATGAAAAATACTAATATGATCTAGCTCGTTGCATCATTCATATTAATACAGAATTTAACGTTGGATTATTATTATTATTATTATTATTATTATTATTATTATTATTAAAGTTATAAACTTAATTTTTGTAAAATTAAATATCTAAATCTAAATTCTTATCAGAATATTCGATAAAATATTAAGAAATATAATATTCATGCCCTTATAATTTTTTAAAATCATACCTTCATATACTATTTTACACATCAACAATTAATACTAAACAGCTAATTTTATCAAATATTTTTAATAAACAACTGATATTATCCGCTGATTAAATTAGCTAATACAATCAGCTATTAGCTAATTGCTAATAGAATTAGCTAATAACTAATATAATATGTTGTTTGCCAAACAGGATGATAGCTCGGAATGAGTCTCTAAAGCCTAACTTTTAATCCTAATATAACTCTTAAACCTGTTTGTCTCACTATTTTTGCTTGTCTTTGGTTCAATGAGCATGTGTAACAATCTCAAAAAATGTTACAGAATAAAAACATTACGGGCGATCTAAAAACGGTTGAGCACGATTCTATTCTAATTGATTAATTCTTAAAACAATTTGATATAAGAGCAACAAACATGATCAAGAAAGCAATTGCTCAAATGACTCATAGAGTTGAGTTGGGAGAATTGACGAACATGTCAAAATTTTGATCGAGGCCCAAGCTCGGAATGAGAAGATTTTGCTATACACGTAGAATATAGTTGATAAACAAGAGAAAGAGATTTTTAAGCTCAAGTCAATGTCCATCCAATGTAAAGATTTGGCATAGAACAGGGAATAATCAAATTCACTAATAAAGAGTAAACATAAGCAAGTACTTGACTCTCCCATAAAAAAGAAGGGTACATAATGCCGATAAAGTTTAGCATAATTGAATTTTCAGCATTTTATGGGGAGCATATAAAATTATGGTTGTATTTGTGCAAGCAATTCTTTATACTGACCATACACCAAAACACTTAAAAGTGGGAATGGTAGCAATACATTTAAAGGAGTTGGTTTAGGAGTGGTACCGGCTCTATCTGAGGAGTAAAACTACGGTAGAAGCTGTAGAATCGAAAGAGTTCGTTGATCTTCAATGACTTGGCGGCAAATTTTAAGGAGTTAAAACATGAGAGTCATTTCAAGAGTGTTATGCCAAATTTAATCATTACTCCAATCAACTGTCATTCCATAGGGATATTTGGTGGTTTTTCCTAAAATTACTTAAGCCTGAATTGGAGCTGTGAAATTGATGGACTGTATCATGCATCAACAAGCTTAGCTATTGGCTGGGAAGTAAGAGGAAATGATGGCTACTAAGGGGAGCACTCGGGTGTTAAATGGAGGCATGAGAGCACTCAACAATAGAGGGAACTTCAACACATGCCCAACGCTTTGAATTCACCAGAATGGAATCATCCTAAAAGCTCATTCAATAGATGAGTTACTCCCTATGCCAAGTAATCTATCACGACCCTACTCATTTAAAGCTAATAAAATATCAAGATTTGTCGGCAATAAGGAGTTTGATGAAAAAAGAGCCAAAAGGACTTTGTTTGTGGTGTAATAAGAGATATATCCTAGCCTACAAATTTAAAAAGAAGCAACTCCATTTACAGTTAATGGTGGGGGAAGAAAATATCAGATATTGGTAATGGGATAAAAGAAGAATAGATATGAGAGAATTATGCAGAACCTACTTCTCATAACGTGTCATTGTAGGCTATATGGGAATGATAGGAGAATGAGAGTTCAAGCAATTGAGGAATTTAGCGATGTATTAGAAGAAGTTGATCCACATTTTGATTAAAAAATGGGAATACCCATAATTTTGTGGAAGTCTCAATGATTAAAAAGTGGAAGTGATGTGAAGGAAGTAAAACCATTCCAAATCACCATCAGATAGGGATTAGAACTAACATATAATTGACGCTGCATGAATTTCACATGGTTTATGCAAGGATTATAATTCACTGCCGATGTTTTGCTAATAGCTTTAGGAGGTTGTGATGAGGTATTAATAATATAATGATTAATGGGGTTAAAGGATGTTATCTATACAACTTTAGGAGAAGAATATTAACTTTTAGATGGAAAGGGGAATTAGTTAATTTTAATGGCAATCTAAACAAGGGATCTAAGATGGTTTTAGGGAGATAATTTCAAAAGGTTCTCAAGCATTTAAAGAGGAGACAATAATTTCAAAAGATTCTCAAGCATTTAAAGAGGAGACAACTTTACATAATACAATTAACATATCCTATTAAATGTTAACTATAACAAGTTGACATCAAGGAGAACCAATGAAGTGCTTTTTG
>JANQBM010000001.1:22774416-22784416 GCA_025594535.1 Erythroxylum domingense | reverse complement strand
AGCTGCCGTCAACTTTGGTCGTCACAGAACATGGACCACTATAAAAAAATATGGTTAAGAGGAACAACAAACCGGCGACACAGATAGTAATTCAGTGGTCAGATGGTATGAGTGAGGACACCACGTGGGGATATTTGATGGAGCTTCAAAAGCAATTTCCGGAAGCTAAACTTTATGAACAAGACTTTTTAACGGTCCAACAACCTGGACACGTGCTTTCCAAATATTGGAAATCATATTGTACTAAATACGTTGTGTAACGACTCCATGGCAATAAATATATCACTCTCTCTGACTCTTCTTCTCTCCCAACTCTTCTGTTTTTTTTTTTTTTTCTGTCTCTTCATCGTTCATGTACTGGCACGATTCTATTCCCATAGATGAATTGTCAAAACTTCAAATCAGACCCATCGAAGGTGTGCGACAATCATTGAGGTTTCCTTTCAAAATCATTTTTAATGAAAGCTATCTCTGACAGCATTATGGTAATTTCATGAAAACTTTGTAACTTCTGAAGAGAGCTAATTATCATCATCATGCACATAGACCTGAATAATTCATAAACATTTTGTTTTGTTGGCGATTTTTATTGTTATGTGAAATTTGATGGATCATACATCTAACATCCTCCCTCTTAGCATGGCTTCTGCTTTCCTCACTTGTTTCAGTGGTCCAATTATGAAAACCTACAAAATAATAATAATAATAATCAGCATCATGCGGCTAAAAATCTGTCCAAGTATAAGCTCAATGTTTACAGATTAAAAGTTCTACCTAAATATATTTGTGTTTTATGAAACCAAGTCTAAGCTCAATGTTTACAGATTAAAAGCTCTACTATAAAAAATATTTTGATATTCGAAAACCTACCTTACGTCTTTTACCATATCTCAGATAACTATCTGAAGAAAATTTTGATGGCGTGACTTTCTTAGGTTTGCAAAGAACATTTTATTTCTCTTGAAGTTGCGCTATTAAAAACAGAGTTCAAGAAACCTCATATAGTCCTATGAGTTTAATTTCAAAGGCAACAACAATATCACAATCTAAACTATTCTTACCTTGTCAGGTGGACCCTTTGCACCTCCAATGACAATTTCAGCACTGAAAAGTATACATGTCGGGAAAGCATAGTGTTATTATAAACCAGAGGATCAAATGTTCATATGTGTAAGGAAGTGACCAACGAGGATTGGGTGCACATCTGAGTTGAGAGTAATACTTGCAAGATTCCTTCACTGACAAAATGGATGCTCCTCTTCTTCCAATAACACATCCCATCTTTCCACGAGGAACATGAAGGACTGAAAGGATTTCCTCCTCGGGAGGATTGCTCTCCAATGTAAGTTCATCTATGAATACAAACTACAGAATGATTAGCAATCTATTTAAAAGTAAAGCATCTTCTTTCCACTGTTGACAAATCTGTTTCTTCTGGTAATAGAAATCAAATTAGACAAACAAAAAAAAGTTGCAGGAGATTAAGGATGTATACAAACCAATAACTTAAGGGTCCTTTAATAGTTAAATTAATTATAAAAAACAGAATTAAATTATTTACAATTCTTATTAATAATTAAATATATAATATTGAATTAAATTATTTATAATATTATTAACAATTAATATTAGATAATTAAATAATATATATTTAGTTGAAAGTAACTCATATTATGAAAAAAACAAAAACAGAAAATGAAAATCACTTTTTATGGTTTTCAAAATTTATGAAAACTAAGAAAAACTAAAACAAAAAAAACAAAAACCATAAACTCAAGCAAACAAGCTTTTTTTACTGAATTTAAAAACAAAAAACAAAAAACCAAAAAACATAAATAGAAACAAACAGGCCCTTAGCTCATGATGTAACAATAAAACGATATACCATGTAAAGGCTTTCATTTATATATAATACCTGGAATAGAAGGGAGAGATGGCCAATCAGCATAGGCATCGTCATTGTCATTCATGCAGAAACATCGACAATAAAGTGCCCCACGTACAGCAAGATACCATATTGATTTTGGGTTCAGCTTCTCCATCATCTTACGATAGATGCAAAGAAGAAATCGAACATCATCTGTAGCTGCACGGATCATTAATTCAGAAAGAGGCCTGTATTTCCAGAAGTTAGGGTCCTGAAGATCATAAAATTAATACAGGGCTATGTCAGAAAGAACAAGATGAAGGATCATGGCATTAAAAGTTTCAGTTATGTGAGACCTAATTAACTGGCAATACTTTTACCAACTCTTCGATAAAAAATAAGTAACCATGAGTATCAGGATACAACTTCATATTAATGTAAGGACAGCCCACATCAAAATCACTGACAAACATTAAGCATTTCAATATTTTTCCTTAAGGTTTTCAGGCAATGTTTTCATGGTTCATTGCCTTTCTCTATTTCATATTATTGGTTTAAAAGTTTGTTACAACAATTCGATCACAGTTAAAGAACTTTTATCCATATATGGCTATGTAGAAAAGCCAATCTCTGTCGTGGAACAATTTATCATATTGGCAGACAAAAGCAATATCACATCTATCTTATAATCAAAGTCGAAGCACTTGAGCATTTCTAACATTAAAATGAAAAGTTACCACTAAGTTATTACACAATATGTCTGAGATGTTTAATCTAACCTGTCGAAGGAGGAGACGGACCTCTTCCTTCTCCTGATAAGATATGCCTGCATTAGGAACATTAGAGCGTCAATGATGTAGGAAAAGGGTTTAGGGAATGAAATTCAACAAATTACGCTACAATTAGGATAGATTGTGGTTGGGAAAATTAAGATTTGTAACAAAAACCTCTTTAATGATAAACTGAAATGCAAAGGATGTTGTATATCTCCAGCAAAGGCCTTATTTATGTCTTACTAAAAAACCTATCCAAAATAAGAAAAACATGGCCTACAAGATTACATATTGATAATAGGAAAACCAAGTATACTTTATTGAAAAGAATATCTAAATTAAATAACACAAATATTACAAATAGCAGGAAACTTCACCCTAATTAGGAATAAGCAAAATAGAGTTCTTGGGCTTTGGGCCGGATGCTCCTGCATCACTGAAGTTATACTCCAAGCAATAAAAAGTTCAAATATTTAACAAGCAATAAGATGAATGAAAAAGTCACTAACCAAGGACCTGCATGGAGATATTTATAAAAGGACAGGAGAACTTCAAAATGTCTACAAATACTAATACCTAAACAACACCATTCAAAAACATATAAGCACATTCCAGAAATTGTAAAATTGAAAAAAAAATCCAATAAATACCAGGACATATATAGTACCACAATATCGTGGATCTGCAAGGAGGCTGACAAATGAGATATAATCTGGGGATTTGGCCCTTCCATCTTGCTCCTCAATAAGAGAATAAGCAATCTAAGGGAAGAAGATCATAATTAGTTTGTGATTTATGATAACATCAAAATGATAGATTAGTTGATGACCAGTATTTTTAGTTTTTAGCACAGGAGAGACATAAAGGATATGCTGAAGCAAGCCATCAAAAACAAAATTGAGAACAGGGTCAACTTTGGAATTAGTTGCTAGATAAATGCTTGCACAAAGCTAACAACATACCCAAGGGTTCATTGGCTAAAGTATTAAAACAATAGAAAGGTATTCCTATGGTAGATTAGTTCTGTTACACCTACAGAAAATTTACTATTGAAACCTGTGTCAATCACACAATCAAAATCTTTTAATTATTGCTGACCCGATATTGATGCATGAAAGTTAAACACTAGCTTATATATGCGTGAAAAGAAATGCAACCCAATACCCGCAACTATCGTGTTAGCTAACAGAAAAGAAGCTTACCTGGGTGTCAAAAACATTGTGCAACTTGATGCCAAACTGAAAGTACAACGCCTGTAATATTGCAGTAGTATCATCAAATATGGAAACAACACTGTCATAAAAAGGAGATGATACAGTTTATAAAGCAGGAAGAGGTACATGAAATCAAATAGAGACCTCACTGTCGCGTTTGCAGTCGTGAATAACTTTTTTGACGTAATTAGATTCAAGTGCAGGCTTACACGCTTTCACAATCCCCTCTCTGCCATTAATTGCATCAATCAAATATATCTCATCTGGAAAAGCAAGCTGCCACAAACAAACATCCACTATCAGGAACAAGTATGAAATCCCGAAAAAATAACTTAGTAGATTCTTGGTGTCGAAAAGTTCCAAGGAAAAGAAAAGCACCTGCATGATACACAAAGCTCCATGGCGACAGAGATCGACACCCTCACAATCAAAACCAACAACTAATTTCTTATCGGGCGAAGGGTTAAGGAATTCGGGTGGAAGTTGAGAAGCCTCAGTGACAATATGAACAGGGACCAAAGAAGATTGGCCTTCATGGTCTAAGGGTTTGCTGCCTGAAACGTTAAACAAAACAACTCAGCCCCAAAAAAAGGGCAAACACAGAGGAGTATCTACCAAGATTAAATCACAAGGCACCGAAAAATAAACAGAGGAAGCCATCGAACATTATATCCAATGCTTCAACAACAAGGGCCAAGCAACCATAGCCGAATTAAACTAGTAATTGAAAATAACTCTGGGTAGAGATCTATAATCAGTGACCAAAAGGGTATCATGAAAAATCATTAATAGATTGCAGAAGAATCAACAAAAACCGAAGCTTGCGGGATAAATAGCCGCGGAATTAGCAAAGGAAAGATGAAATGAGAAGAAATTACCAGGGAGAGGAATGTGCGCTTTGTGACTGTCATGAGAAGAAGAAGAGGCCATTTGAGGATGGAAATCCGAACATGGAAACCTGGGTCTCTATCTCCCAACAGCAACTTTCCAGAGTGGGAAATTAAGAGAAGAAAATGACGGATTTAATAGTTTCGTTGGAACCGAGACGGCTATATTTTTGGTGAACTCCAGCACCAAGCCAAGGCGTTGCTTACCCCCGTTAGGGTCGGGCCGTTCTTTCTAATAAATTATCAAATAAAAGGAGGGTCGGGCCGCTCTTCGACTCGACATATGTTTTATCTTCAATTTAATGCAATTAAAAGTTTCCAAGAAAATACGACTTAAGAGAGATTTTCTTATTCGTTAAAACAAACAATTAATGCAATTAAAGTATTAACAAAAAGAAGTTCGCTTATACGTAATGTTCTTGACTTATTACAATTAATTTGAAGTACACCTTATATAAAACAAAACAATTCCTGCAATAATTAATCGGTTGGTTCTAATTTAATGATATAATTATGTAAAGACATTTTTTATTTTATAAACATTTAGATTTATAGGATCAAGTCTATAAGATTTAAATATATATTGTAAATGAAATTTATATTACATTTATGTATGATTCCTAAATTCTTCCTAATTATTATTATATTAAGCTTGGATGTTAATAGAACGTGAAAAAGACTAGCATGCGTTATATTTCTTTCTTATAAAAGAAGTGATTGATCTCATATACTAAAATATGAAGATTCTTAAATAAATTACTTATATATTTATGAAAATTCATATTGTGATGATTATATAAGTGATCATTTAAATTGAGAGTATCAAAGTATCTTGTTTAAGGATTCGTATATTTTGATACTACTTATGACTTAATCTAATCAAGAGTATTTCAGTAAATATTGGATATAACATGAACTATATAAAAATGAAGATCAATATAAGATTCATCACTATAGAGTTATTAGGGAAAATGTTTCATTATTCTTGATTAGTATTGATTCATAAAATTATTGATCAAAGTAATATGACTCTTTGTAAAAAGTTTACAAATTTCATTAATATAATCAATTACTAATAGTTGAGAACTAATATTATTATAGTCAAATAAAGTATATATTATTTCCATGCACTATGTCTTATAGGAATATTGTATAATGAAATGATTGAATTATACAAAAAGCTCATACATAGAAAGATTAGTCAAAACTACTTTGATATTACTAAAAATTTGGGTTATTATAAAGTGTTGATAGACGTTAAATTTGATCTAAAGTATAAATTAATTAATTAGATAATTAAAGATAAATTAAAAAAGTTTAATTTATTTAATCTTAAATATAATTTAAGATTATAATTTATATTCATTGTCAACATATTTAAAAATTATTGAATCAAACACAAAGAACAAGTTGAAAAGAGAAAATGGATTGATTAAAAAGTTTGAAAAACTTTATGAATAAATATAAGATATTAAATCTTATTTGGACATAATTGATATTTATTTATAATTAATTGTAATTCTAATTAATTAAAATTAAAATTTTATTTTAATTAAATTACTAAAATGTCTAAAACTTAGAATAATATATTTAAGCTCTAAGAAAGCTAGCACTTCTTGCCTAACATTTTCTACAATAGTTGTACAGTTCTCTCAATACATTATGTAAATATCATTAGAGCTGAATACTTGTGCGAATATGGTAGTTAAGATAAGTCAGTTTTAAAAATAGTTTAAGAGAAATGACAAAACAACAATCAAGCTTAATAATAAAGTATAAATTGCAATTCATACTTTATTATGTTTTATATATTAATCATTTTATAGAATTTTAAGAAATTAAAAAAAATATTTTGTAATTATTTCACCACGCGCTAGATCAGATCTCATTCTGATTTTTGAACGGTGGTGTCAAAGCAGACTTTAATCCAATAAGTTGATTAAATTTGCTTTATTATTATTGATTTGGTAAAGATTAAGGCTTAAATATTTTTTTTTTGGGATAATGAGGTTGGGTGTGTCATGTACCCATATTATTGAAATCATAAGTTACTATCTCATACAGAAAAGAAGGAGGGCATACCCCCCATTGTAGACCAGGCATAGAAACATAAGCCCTTGCAATCGTATGAGCTACCTGATTCGCTGATCTCTTAGCAAAAACATATGAAACATCAATGAACTCTTGTAAAAGAGTCTTACAATCTTGAACAATCAAGCTAAAAAAAGATAAATCAAAACCATCTTGTTTCAAAGCCTGAATTAAAACAAGACAATCAGATTCAAAAATTACCTTTGTGGCTCTAAAATCCTTCACCCAGCTAAGGACCTCTCTGAAACACAATGTTTCCCCAATCCATGGGTCTTCACAACCTGCTGCACTCTTCATCAAACCCGCCATGCACATCCCATGTGGATCACGTAGAATAGCTCCAAAACCAAAGCCATTTTGGCTAGTTGTCACATCAAAATTACACTTTAAATAGTGCAAAGGTGACGGTTTTCATAGTGTAGTCATACTACCGCTGCACCTAGTTTTATTTGGCAGGGAATTAGCAACATGCCATTCATGCAACCGTTGCAGTGAACTATAAAAAATATCAGCAGGCGGAAGATCATTGATAATGACTAGGGTCAGTTTTAGTGTTTTCTGAGAATTCTATGATGCCTCCCACGCTTTTGTTTAAGCTTTCTGTAAAAACAATTAACACACCTCGCAGGCGTTCTGCTCCCTTTGGTAATTGTTATGAATATCTTTAATTCCTTTTTGATATGGATTTTCTACGACTGGAAACATGGATGTACCATTTGCTTTTATGCTTTGTAAAATTAAATTCTATGCATATTCCCTTTATTTTTAGAAAAGCCATCATGTTCATGTGCTCCCACTTTGGATTGAATTTAGATATGAAAAAAATTAGGTTTTGGAAAATCACATCTCCACGAACCTTTGAGATTTCTGGAAATTCTCTTTCATGTTTATGTTGATTTTTGGGAATCTTAAGCAGTGTTTTTGAATGTGCATAATAGACTTTCACTAATGACTTACATCGCCAATGGTGAATTACCCTTTTCTGGCGACGATTGTCGCCACTAGCAAGGGTAAGATTTGTCCTTAGAAGAAAAGACTAGTGCTTACTTGTGATGCGAGAAGAAGTCAGAAGCCCAAGATAGGAGCGCATGGAAGGTGGAAGGAGCAAGTAGTGCACCAGGCAGAGATGTCGAAGAAAACTAGAAAGTAGAAACTAGGTTTTCCGGAAAACGACAAGGCGCTTGCAAGATATGTATCTTAAGTGTCTGATGGGAAACGCCGTCCAAATCACATTTTATTTTTAACTTTATGTGTTTTAAGCCTCTGATGGGAAGCGCCGTCCGAATCAAATTTTATTTTTAACTTTATGTGTTTTAAGCCTTTCTTTAATTAAATTAGTTTAATTGAGGTTAAATTTGTTTAAATTATTGATCAATATAGAAAAGTGTTTTTTAATTATTTGAAAATAATTTTCAAAAGAGAGGTTTGTTTGGAATATTTTTTTAAGTTTAGTTCAAATTTTCAAAAGTTAAATTATTAAATAAAATTAGTTATCAAATCAATAATTAAAATCAAGAAAAGATTTCAAAAATATTATCTTTCATGACTAGACTATGTTAGATAAATTAATACAATAAGATTATATTCATTAAAATAAGATCTTAATTTTAGTATTAAATTAATTATTTTTCTTAATTAGATTTAGATTAATAATTAAATTGATTCCTATTTAAAATTTTGAAAAGTTGTTTTAATATTAAATTTTATTATATTTCAATTAGACTAAAATTAATTAATTAGTCTCTTTAAAATTAAAAAAGTGGTTTATTAAATAATTAAGAAAAGTTTTTAATTAAATTAATTTATTTCAATTTGAATGAGATAAATTAAATATACTATTTTTTATTTAGAGGATTACTATTCTATTTTTAGAAATTATTTATTTACTTATAATAGTAAGTTTCTTGATTTATTAAAAAATATATTTTCTTAATTAAATTTGTAAAGGTATTTTCATTTACTAATTGAAAAAAGAGCTTTCTTTAGTCTTTTTTAAAATAGTTTTAAATTAAGAAAAGAATTTCTAACTAATTAAAAAATAAATTTCTAAATATATACTGTTAAAGACTTTCTTAATTAAATTAAAAAGTCTTTGATTTAATTTTGAAAATAGCTTCCTTTTTAAATATTAGAACATAGTTTTCTAATTACAGAAAGATAACTTCTAATTAGATTAGGAATAGTTTTCTATTATGATTGGAATGTTTTACTTACAAAATTTTGAAAAAGGAGTTTTAAAATTATAATAAATAAGAATCATAAATTATTGAAATTTTTTCCAATTAAAATTTTAAAAGGTGTCAAGATAATTAAGAATAGTTTTTAATTAGATTTGAAATTTTTGTAAATCAAATTAAATTTCAATTTGGAATAGAAATTTATTTTGATTTAAAAATAAAATAGAAATTTAATTTATTTATAAATCAATAAGTTTAATCGAATTTAATTTTTTAAGGAGTTAAAAATATTATTTTAGATTACGAAAATCAATAGCTAGAATCAAACAAGACTTGACGTTTTTAAGTATATAATTTACTTATGAATCCATAAGTTGCATGCTTTGTTTATATGTTTAATATATATGATATTTCATATATAATTTTGTATTTAATGAGATATAAAATTAAATTCCTATGTCCTAATAGGTAGGAGGAGAGAAAAAGAAGGTGCACTTCTTCTTCTTCTTCTTCTTCTTCTTCTTCTTCTTCTTCTTCTTCTTCTTCTTCTTCTTCTTCTTCACATCACTCTACATGTCCCTGAAGAAAGAGCCATGAAAGAACCAATATAGGAAAAACTTGACTAGCCACTGATTGTTGTAGTTTATATTATGCTTTGGTAGGTGTTTTAGTGTGTTTTACTACAAGAAAACTGTCATTTTGTGACAGAAAACACAAATATTCGGTCGGTATCACATATTACCGACGGAATATACCGACAGACGAAAACGTCGTAGAATTGACCGTAGCTAAATTTACCGATGATAAAAGAATTTACCGTCGTTAAATTTAGCGTTGGAAAATGATAAACCGTTGGTAAATATACCGAAAATGTGCCGACCGTAACAACTATTCCGTCTGTAAATTTGCCGACGGTTAAACATTTTCCAACGCTAAATTTACCGATGGTAAGTTCTTTAACCGTAGGTAAATTTAGCTACGGAATGTTTAC
>JANQBM010000001.1:22763166-22774316 GCA_025594535.1 Erythroxylum domingense | reverse complement strand
TCAGTTAAAGTAAACAAAATGTTTTGAAAAAGAAAAAGTGGGCCCAAATTATTGATCATTGATAAGAATTTAAAAAAAAGTGTACCGGGTTTTAAGTGTTAAGTGATGTGACACGCCATTCTCGCGGGACACGGACTCAGGTATCACCATCAATATCGGGTTCGGATCCAGCGGGAGTGGGGTGTTACATATTACCCCCTCCTCGTCTAAATTGCCCCCATGTAATTCACTTGCTCCTAGTTATTCCCTCTCATCAGGTAGCAGCCCACAGTGTCATGGTCTACTTGACCACATAACACACACTTCGGTTACATGGCCTTAACTGGAGCAAAAGATGACACCTTCATGTTGCTTAGTTGTCACGTCAGATTGTCGATCGAGGCTTGTATTTCCATCGTCTAATTGACTACGACAACTCCTTCTTCTCTCTAAAGGTAGTAGGTTGCCTACTTCTCTCACTCGCCCATAAATAGTTATTACTCGCCATCTCTTCAATTAACTCCTCTAGTTCATCAAACGTCTTACGCATCAAAGATCTTCCTAATGCTACATCCATCCTACCTCTAGTAGGTGGGTTTACTCTGTTGTAGAATGTCTGCAGGAGGAATTCCTTCAGTAAGTTGTGGTGTGGGAATCTCCTCTATAGGTCTTTATACCACTCCCACGCTTCATAAATCAACTCCCCATCACCTTGATGGAAATTAGTAATTTCCTTTATGATCTTTGTAGTCTTCGTTAAAGGGAAGTACTTATCCAGAAAAGCGCGCACAAGCTGCTCCTACGTTGTGATGTTAGCGAGGCTCAGTGAGTGGTACCAAGCCTTCACTCTATCCCCAAGTGTAAAAAGGAACAACCTAATCCTAGAAGTATCCTCTGACATCTGGTGATACTGAAAAGTGTCACAGATCTCAAGGAAACTAGTGATGTGTGTGTTCAGATATTCATTCGCTAACCCATAAAATTGGATGTTATGCTAAAGCATATTCAGGAGGGCTATCTTGATTTCGAATGAGACCTCTTGAACAGGCGGTCTAGCCACTCCTATTCGCTGGGTTGAATTCTAGTCTCATAAAATCAATAAGGGTTCTTTGTTGTTGCCTTCCAGGGTTAACTTCCTAATCCATATTTCTTTAAAATTCCTCGACTATTTGTGTTGTCTCTATCTCTTCTTCTTCCTCTCGCTGAGCTTTCCTCAAGGTTTGTTCTAATCACGTTATATCTAAATCTATCTCTTCAACTACATGACTCGAATATGCTCTCGTGACTCTTGTGTTCATACAAGAGCACGATTACGAAATAAAACGAACGAAACAAAAATAAAAACTAGAAACTCAAATCTAAGCTAACACCTTAAACTATAGACTAAATGTCTCCTTCCCCGACAACGGTGCCAAAAACTTGTTCGCAAGGTTATACACTCTAAGTTTTACTATTTTTTTAACCTTGGTAAATTTCACAAGTGCACGGGTCATTTGCATAGTATCTAAGATATCAATCCCACGAGGAAGTCTAGCTAGTCCTAAACCTAAGTTCGGACTAAATTACAATGATTCTAAACAAATAACTAGTGCAGAAATTAAATCAATCAATAATCAAATATGAGATTTTAAAGTACAGAAAAGTTACAAAATAGCAACTCACACAACAAACTGAAATCAATCTAGAAATAGCCAAATGAGAGAAGGGGGATTTAATTCGAAACTAAAAAAAATCTATCTAATTATGTAATTTTCTATTCAACATACCTAGACGATCCTAGGGTGAATTACTCTCTCTCGAGTTATAATTCTTAACCCTAATTGATGATCCCTAATTTAAATTATAGAATCGCGATCTCTCGATTCGCGATTGACCCAAAACTTAAATTAGTTCTAAGTTGTCCAAAAACCTACCGGGAATCTATGCTCAATCTCTCATTACATAAATCTACCGGTTTGATTCAATTCTCTATCTATTGATTCACCTAACTCTCGTTAGCTCAAATTGATGATTTTTACCTATCTCACCCTTTTAGTTTATCGTCAAGTTATTAAAAAAAAATTGAATCACAATTAAATCGAAAGAAAACATAATCAAATAAACTTTATCAATCTCAAGAACTAAAAAACCCGAAGGTGAATATAAACATAACTGAACATTCAACGTAACTATCCTCAACATCTATTTCAATTCTATACATATAAAACTGAAATAAATGGAAAATACTGTTAGGAATGGAATATTGGGAACGACGATAGTGGGAAGCTACCTGCTTAAGGAAGTACATCGCGTTTAGCTCATCTTTGTGTCTCTCTTTCTTCGTCTCCTTCCTCAATCTCTTGATCTCTCTCTAGGTTTTTCTCGGAATTGACGGAATTATGCTCTCTTGCACAACTCTCTAAGCTCTCCAAAAACCCTTGGTGGTTGTCAAATCATGTTATATTTATTCTATGGAAGCCCTAGGTCAAAGTTGGGGTCAAAACGGTCCCCAAAATCTCACAAAAATTAAGTTTTCTATCAGCCCGACACAAGGCACGATCGTGGCGCTACCTGCAACGATCGTGACCTACTATTTAACCTTTCTGTCACAATCATGGCCCAATGTGCATGATCATGGCCTGACTTCACGCTCTCTGTCACGATCGTGGCCTATGGTTCTGGACCGAAACTCCTTGAATCTTCGTCGTTCTTCCCCGTTTACCCTTAAACACTAACAAATGCATTAACACTAAAACACACAAACTAACATAATTACACCCTTAATGCTTACACACCACTCAAATTCACACTAAATAAATAACAAATTCAACCCTAAAACACATGTAATTACACAACTATCAAATTCCTTATCAGTTATTCCTTAAATCCCAACCTAAATCGTTCATATAACAACCTAAAAGCTACTATTTTCATGCATCCAAAAATAAAATAGAAAAGTAACCGTTTCATCCATCATTTTCCATCACAACTTCAACATCAACACTACATTCGATCCATCCCAATTCAGTCGTTATAAAATTCTACTAACACATGCCACAGAGATTAGTATTTCACTTACTTGTACAGCTTAAATTCCACCTCAATGTATCAAGCCCACTTTAACTCATATGTTTGTAAGATCATCTCAAAAATAAGGTGGGAATAGAATGGTTTCAGCAAAGATAATAAGATATCAGTAAGTACATCAATGTTTTGCTTCTATAATTATCTTTATAAAGGACTTTTACATGGAATTTGTTTTGGCAATTGAACAAAATTTAGGCAGAAACACATAGATGTGAGGGAGAAGTAAGCTTTTGGTAGTGAAAAGAAGAAGAAGGAGAGAGTTTCAGCATAAACAGCAAATGAAGGGGCTTTGCCATGTTTGTGTCATGTTGTGTGAGTGGAGGATGGGTTTAAGGACACCTGTCAAGGACCAGTTACATGTCCTCTCTTTAGGCTACTATATGTAACTTAGTTCCTAGGTCATTTCTCATTTAATTCTACTGCCATATGCCACTCAATTTATAGGCTTAGTCATCCTAATTTTCTACTTGTCAACTTGTCTTGTTATTTGAAATTTTCCTAGTCTAAATGTGCATTTTAATCCATCAATCTTCTAGTTGTAACAATTAACCCCAGATTACTAATTGTAATCCTTCAATTCTTTTTATTGGTAAATCAAAATGCAAGACATTAGACATGTACAATCATGTCACAAATATTTAAAAACTTTCATACCCCGAAATATGTTAATTGAGTGTAATTTTTATAAATAAAAAATCATATGTGTATATGCTCATATTATGCATGCCAATGAAATCATGAAATCATATCCCAAATGCACCAAATCCATTCTAATATGATGCAATTCATGTGACTAACACTTTAATCCATCAATAGGTTTAGAAACTGACTATTACATAAAGCAAGCTCTATAGATTTAGTATGATGGCTACTTTATGGGTTAGGAAAACAAGTTAATAATCACATAAGCTTGGATCATTTAACATATAATATGTTACTCCTAATGATGCATAACTATTAGTTTACCACACATTTCTCAAATTTATAATAATTATGGATTGTAATCATGATTCTAGCAATGAATCCATACGTAAATGATCTAACATGCCTTTTTAAATTATTCATACATAAATCCAAAACTTTAAACACAAAATAACATAATCAATTCCGAAAGAGAGTTAAGAACAAAACTAATAAGACTAATCGATGCCTAAATATGTTTATCTCCCTCAATATCCCCTTTGAATTGGAAAGAAGAGTATTGCTCATAGCTTTCAAAAGGGTAAGAAATCTACCTCCTTTTGTGTCTCTAATATGTTCAATACTTGATTGGCCTCTTAATTACCCTTTTACACTAAAAAATTTAGGTTGTATGATTATACATGGTTAGTTACATTGTCATGTAGGTGACCATGTATATCAATTTTCTAGAAATCATAAAGTTATATGTTCATAGATGGTTACATAAGCAAGATACATAGTCATGTATCTCACTTATATAGATCTCCATATAGGTGTGTAGGTCACAGAGATGGTTGAAACATCATCTTCACGTTATTATGCATTTTTAGTGACTTACATGATCATATACATGATCATATATCCATTCTTTGTCCCCTTTACACTCGAACTCATCTCACTTTTTCTCCACAATGGCATATGGGACCAAACATCAATAAATCTGGATCAAGGATGCAAATTTAACTCATTTTGGTTCTTTTTCAGCCAACTTGTACCTAATCCAAAATAAGAACAAATATAAGTATCTTAGATGCAACATAAACATTAATCTCTAAGCATTAAAGAATAAATATATAATCAACCAAGCATTTTTTTAGTGAGTTTGAATGTTAACTTCTATCTATAGAAAACCTTTATTTATGTAAAAATTAATTAAAAAACCTTAAGTCTTTGATATTGTTTGAATAAGCATTTATACTTATCATATATAAACTAGATTATACAAATCATGGTAGTTTCATAAACATATATTAACATTAAGTTTCAATTTATAAATGTAAAAAGATTAAGAGATTATTTGATTTTTTTCTTACATCATAAAGGGTACTTTTATCCTTGATTTTTCTTTAACAATAGAAACACTTGATAAAGAAGAATAAGGAAAGAAGGGACTACTTCTAATGCATCAACTTGAACTAAAAAAGTCTTTAAAATTCACATATTGTTATTCATTTATAATTGATTATCTATGATGACTGATACATTATTGATGTAAATTAACCATTATTTATGAAATTCATGTCTAAATAACATACATTTAACATTTTGATTGACATAAACATGGTTTGACCTTTTACTTTATAATAATTGAAAATGTAAAAGATAGAGAATATTGAAAAATGCTAATTAAACTATGTTTTTAGAATGATTTTAAGATATTTTACTTGTATTTTTATAGCTTTTATAGGATTTGTACTCAATATGGCTTATTTTCTTAGGCCCTATTTTAACTTCCTATTAAAGAAAAAATGTCTAAGTAATTTAAAGTCTAGTTAGGGAAAATTGGGGCAAATTGCATGACATTGGTGTCTATTTCAAAATATAGCCTTGACTTCTATAATATGGATCTATATTCTCCAATACGAAACGTTGTTTGAGACTCATACTTGTAATGATTTTTCAATAACATTATGGGAAGTAATGTAAGTAAAAATGATGTCGCTTTAGACCTATGTTCATCATATTTATTAACAATAGAAATTCATATTTGTTAAGTACCAAGCAACACGAGACCCATAAGAAACTATGTTGTTCTTATTTTGGTAGTGATGTTTTTTATAGGTTTCTAGAAATAAAATGATAGCGGTGATTATTATGACACAGAAGAACATTATAAATTGAAATTGTAAATCTTGAGATGATAAAGAAGCAAATGTGGAGAAAATACAGGGGATCATATCAAGATTCAAGTGAAGAACATCAAGATTTCAATTTCTATAAGAATGAATTCTTTTATCTTTTTTTTCTTGACTGTCATTGTGTTGTTATTAGCATGAAACAAATTGGGAAAAATCTAGATGTGATAAACCTTATAACAATTTGATAATTGAAATTTTCTATTTTGATTCAAGTTCAAATTTCGAATATAGAGATTGAGAAATCATATGCACTAGTAGGTTATAGGATAATTGATATGAGTTGTATGGAATCCCAAAGATAAGACAACATAAACGTTTTACGTTAGGGCCAAATCTATTATAGGAATTTAAAAACGACTATATGCATTCTTAAGAGTTTCAATTAGAAAGAGATTTCAATCAATTAACTTAAGGATAAGGGGTATATTTCTTAAGAAAAAATATGATTGTAACTTTTGAATGACAATTAATTCAATAAAATAGTGTTAGTCATTGAATCAAAATAAATGTAGTTATAAAATGTTCTAAAGTGATTTTACACCTACAACTGGATTGTCATTTGCTTACTTCCTTCTTATTCATTTCTTTAGTTTCCCTTTTTAGATTAGTTACTTTAGTTTTGTTAACCTTAATCATCTTTTACTAGATTACATAATGAAAACACGATTAGTACTAATAATTGTAGCCCTTATGGGATTAGCATTTATATTCATAAGACTATACTATAAGAATGATTAATCAAGTTTTTTTCACTATTGCCAAAGATTAGGATATTAGGAACACTATTTTTATTGTAATCATTTTTTTACTTTTTACATTTATTTATTATTACTTTATTATTCTTGTATTATTTTGTTGAATTTCATGATTTAGGTACTTTGTTTTATAATTAGAAATAGTCCCAGAGAATGACTTGATTTAGATAAAAAAAAATAGGACTTTACTTTTAGAATTTAAGGTAGAGAAACCTAGAAGTTCTAAGGTCACAACTACCAAGTTTAATGATAAGACATGGAGGATAGTGTAATAAAGGGGATTCTATTAGACCATCGCTTATGGGGGCATAATCTAGCATTACTAGGCCAGAGGTGGAGGCAAATAATTTTAAGATTAAAAGAAGTATGATTCGAATGTTTTAACAACTTGTGCAATTTAATGGCTAGCCAAATTAGGATCTAAATGCATAGTTCACCAATGTTTGGGATGTTTGTGACACTTTTGAGATCAATAGACTTTTAAAGAATGCTATTTATATAAAGTTATTCCTTTTAAATTATGGTTAAAATACTTATCCCATAAATCTATTAACTCTTGGATTGGTGTTGTTAAAATATTTTTAGCTAGATGTTTTGCTCCAATATGATCAATAAAAATCAAGAGCGATATGTTTTCCTTTCAACAATTATAGAGTGATATGATGTATAATACCTAAGAGAGATGAAAGGAGTTACTAAAAAAATTCCTACACTATAGACTTAACTTAATTCTATAGATATAAACATTTCATAATGATGGTTAATGCAATTTTAAGTCAATATATAGTTATGATTGAGAATATAGTTATGAACAAATACTAGTACAAAAACATAAGGGAAAGCCAAAAACAGGAGGTATCTATAATGTTAATATGTTGAAAACATAATAGATGAAATTGAAAGTTTTAAGAAAGAAGATGTTTTTATGAGAAGGGCAAATGAACAGGCATAAATGATGTATTATGATATTTATAGTGGTAGCCACCTAATCATAAACATTAGGTGCTTCACAACATGGGACATCTAACAGAAATAGTTGATTTTGTAGGGAACTAGCCTAAAAATAATCCATATCATTATGTATATAATGTAGAATGGAAACACTTCCCTAACATTTTATATAATAACCAAGGATAACAAAGGCAAGGTCCTCGACCTAGATTTTAATAATAACATTAGACAATGAAGCTAAGCCTTGAGGTGCTCATGAAAAAATATATTATTGCATCTGAAATTTTCTTTGAAAGTATTGGATCATTGCCTTATTACTAATAAGCTACCATCTATAACTTAGAAAAACATATTATAGAACTCTCTAAAATTATCTCTCAAAGGTATCAAAGTACAATGCATAGCTAAATCTAAGGTAATAAATGAATGTAGTGACTTTGAGGAGGAAAAAGGAGTAGAAATTTGAAGAGGAAAAGACTGTTGCATAGAAAACAAAGGATGACGAGAAAGAAAAAAAGAGAAGTTAAGGAAGAATGTTTTCAAAAAGTACCAATAAAAATTTTATATTCATTACTTAATAAAGATAGAAAGAAAAATAAACTTGAAAACTTTTTAAGCAATTACATTTTAATATTCCTTTCGTTTAAATTCTTTCACATATGCCAAAGTATGTCAAGTTCATAAAAGATCTCCTTTATAATTAAAGAAACTCGAGGAGTTATCAATGTTCTCATTACGTGAGGAGTGCTCTACCATTTTGTAGAGCAAGCTATCATTTAAAATCAAGGATCCAGGGATTTTTATCATCTCCTATAATTTTGGAAGTTTTTCAATGTCAAGCGCAATAGCAAACTAGGATGAGCATCTAATTAGCAAATAGGTTAATTAAGTACCTCTAGGGCTTTATAAAAGATGTTTTGGTTAAGTTTGACAAGTTCATCTTTTCCCTTGATCTTATGACAAACTTTCTTAACTATTGTTAACACTATAATGATAAGCATTATAAGAAATTAATTTTGAGGGTAGGGGATGAGGAAGTAGTGTTTTTGTAACATCCCATTACCTATGGGAAGGTTAGAATAGTAAATAGGAGTGTTCAGTGAGATGCAAGAGATGCATTTTTATGTTCATGCATAATATGACATACTCATGCAAGTGAATAGTGAACTTTTCTGCACATGAATTTAAGTGTACATGCATTCATGAATAATTCCAGGTATAATTGGATTGAATTGTGAATTTTTGAGAATTTTGAATGTTTCTGCATTGAAAATATTATTGGTTAGTAGAATTATGAGATTTATGAATTTTAGTGAACTTAGGATTTATTTTGTAATTTATAAAATATTATGAAAAATAGGAAAAAGAAGAGAAGAAATTAAATAAATATTTGGAGATAGTTGGATTGTAAAGATGAGAGTTAGATGGAGTTGGTTCAAAAGGAACTAAGTCATAACTTAGACCTTAGGAAAGTGACAAGTTTAAAGTTTCTTTTATTATGTATCAAAAGTAAGTTTGAGTAATTCGAGAGTTAAAAAGGGGATTGGTACTTTTCCTAAGTTCTTATCCCTATTATCATCTTCTCCGAATTTCTTCCCATATACAGAATTTTCCATCAAACTCCTTCTGAGAGTTAACTCTGATTTTTCATATCCCTCACCATTTCCTTTACTCTTAAAGTGTTTCTTCTGCCTTAAGAAAAACTAGAAATTGGTTAGTGTTCACAGAGGAGTACGTGATTTTGCATGAAATTAAGGTTTTGGGGATAGTTGAAGATCTTCGAGTTTTTCAACAAGAAGGTAGTGAATAAATTCTTTAGTATTGGAGATTTTGAAATAAATCTGATGAGTTACTGTCACCTGCATGATAATTTCATTTACATATCACTATATTTTTTAACACTGTAATAAGGGGATGAAAATTTAGGGAAATGATTTTATTTAGGTTTTGATGGATTATTAGTGATCAGGTGTTGTGAAATGGTTCTTGGAGTTGAAATAGAAATAAAATGATGTATAAGATTAGTGTAGAGAGTTAGATATGGAAAGGTGATATGCTATGTTTCTTCACTAAGCATGCATGAATATTTAGGTGTTTATATGAGAGCAGATGAAGATTTAGAGATGTCCAGGAGCATAGACATTTCGTCTATAAAGACTTAGCATCTGTGTTTTATCGTCTGTGGTTGACTATTCTATCGTCTATGTTGACCACTTAGCGTTTGTGTTTTATCGTCTGTGGTTGACTATTCTATCGTCTGTGTTGACCACTTAAAGTATGTGTTTTATCATCTTTGGTTGACTATTCTATCGTCTGTGTTGACCGCTTAGCGACTGTGTTTTATCTTCTATGGTTGACTATTCTATCGTCTGTGTTGACCATTTAGCGTCTGTGATTTATCGTCTGTGGTTGACTATTCTATTGTCTGTGTTGACCACTTAGATTCTGTGTTTTATCGTCTGTGGTTAACCTTTCCTTTGTCTGTGTTGACCACTTAGTGTCTGTGTTTTATCGTTTATGGTTGAGTTTCCTTCACCTGTGTTGACCACCTATCGTCTATGTTTTGCTTCCGTCTATGTTTCACTTCGTCTACCTTTTTCTATCGTCTGTCTTTTGCTTTCATCTGTCTTTTGCTTTCGTCTGTGTTCCACTTTGCCTGTCTTTGAGATTTGGTCTGCCTTTAGACACTTCGTCTGTCTTCTAGCGTATCATCTGTCTTTTGCTTCCGTCTATGTTTCGCTTCGTCTGCCTTTAGACACTTCGTCTTTCTTTTGGCATATCGTCTGTCTTTTGCTTCCGTCAATGTTTCACTTCGTCTGCCTTTGAGATTTTATCTACCTTTAGACACTTCGTCTGTCTTTTGGCGTAGCATCTGTCTTATGCTTCCGTTTATATTCCACTTCGTTTGCCTTTGATATTTCGTCTACCTTTAGGCATCGTCTATGTTTTGAATATTCGTCTGCTTCTGTTTTGTCTACTTTTGCTTTGTCTACTTTCTGCTTATATGACCAAATTATATAAATTACACTCTCTGATTAAACATGAATAGTAGACTCGAAAGTCATAATTTGGAGAAAAATTTAAAATGGCTCCTTAGGTTATGAAAATGGATTCAAATAGGTTATTGAGGTATAAACCCTACGAGTAATGCTAGTTAAGTGAGTTTCAATATTTGATTATGTTCATGATAACCTTGATGGAAGGATACCCGGGATTGTCATGAACATGCATTGTACATAATTCAATCCATATATGTGCATTAATGAACACATATAATTGTGTAGATTGTGATATATGTGTATTATTTTGTTATAGAAGAACAGTTGGAATGTCAACTTCCAGACGTTGCCGGCACTTCCAGGCATTAGCTTCGGGAGTAACTTGTGAGTAACCTAGACGGTCTCACTTAATTTCTGGTTATTTAAAGTCTGTTTAAAATAATTGAATGAATGTGGCTTGAATGTTGATTCCGAACATAGAGGTCTGATGACTGTGATATTGAATTGAGATATTGAAGTGCTACTTATATGTGAATGAGATGAAATAAATGTGCATTTGATATGAATTTGTCATTTGATTC
>JANQBM010000001.1:22744884-22756843 GCA_025594535.1 Erythroxylum domingense | reverse complement strand
TGAGTAGACCGAGATGGTCTCATTTCTTTCTTTGTTCTGTTTTGTTTCATTTGGTATAAATCGATTGTTGAATGTGACTAATTGTATTGGGTACTGGACATGAGGTCCGATGATTGTGATACTGATTTGGATATTGAAGTGCTACTTGAATGTGAATTGGATGAACTATGTATATGCATTGTGATTGATAAATGTGTTTTGAATGCGCATTATATAAGTGATAAGTGCCGGACTACGGTTCGACGACGTGTGAAAGTGAGTGAATGGGATTGATGCATTTCATTGCATAAGTGTATATAATATAATGGTTATTGTGACTAGAGTAGCCACCGATCAGAGCATAAAGCTCAACGTATGATTCAGAGCCTCAAGTTCACCGCTTAATGAGCCCTATATGGGACAGTTATCAATGAGCCCTATATGGGTCAGTTTAGGCACTCAGTCATAACAAAATAACAAATGAAAAGTGAGTCCCATGTGTATTGCATATGCATAAGATAAATGATTAAGTGTATTGAATGTGAATAATATGAAATATGAAATGATGTGAGATGTGCGAATTATGTGTTATATGACTGGGTGAGCCATTGATGATGGTAACTCATTGAGTTCGCCAAACTCATCCAAAATTTGTAATTATTTTTCAAGACTCAGAAAAATACCCCATTAGGTAGCGGGAGTATACCTAATGCATGTAAGTGAGAGATAGGGGTCGGGATAAGTTCGCGTCTGCATTGTATTTCTTTATTTTATATTGAATTGAATCTTCCACAAATTTTTGTATCTTTGTCATTGAATATTACGGTATGTAATAATTTTTGGTATTGGAAATACTTTGTAATTGTAATGGGCCCAATTGGCTATTGAAAATTCTATTGATCATATTGTTTTGTTGAAAATGTTTATAAAACGAAGTGGGCCGATTTGGTTATCATTTTTCTGCTCTTTATGTTATTGTTTTAAAAAAAATTGTACTGAAATTTGAATGATCGAATGCTATAACATGCCACCCTCGCGGGGCACGAACTCAGATATCACCATCGATGTCAGGTTCGGGTCTTGCGGGAGTGGGGTGTTCCATCCATATACTAGAAATCATCACGTTAATTGAATAGTTAGAAGAGAGATGTTGGCTAGTCAATTGATCACCCATAAGATAATATAATAACTAGTTCAATTGATATAGTCATTTAGGTAGGATAAAAGATCGTCAAGTTGACTCCCTTTAATTCGACTAGGGACAATTAGTTACACCTTGTGAGACTGTACTTAATACAGTCAAAAATTTAGGGTGAGACACAATTTAATCAATAAAATAGGAGGGAGACAAAATAGGGGAAAAGTAATTTCTAGTCTTTAGATACTTGAATTCTGATTATTTTGCATGTTGGTATTATCTATTACTTTGTGTTAGCCTTTTATTTTTAATCTATTTTTCCATATTATTTTTATTAAACAATCTCATTTCTTAAGCAAAGTTTTATCTAAATTAAGTAGTGTCTAGGCGTCAATCCCTGTGGGATTTATTTCTGTTCCTTTAAGCTACAAGTCATGACTCATTCATTTGCGATTTTTTAGATGTAAAACAAATATATATATTGTACCATCAATAGAATGAAATCGTGAAATCATATCCCAAATATGCCAAATTCCTTCTAATATGATGTAATTTATATGACTGATAGTTTAATCCCATAGTAGGTTTGGAAATTGACTATTACAAAAACAATCTATTAGAGTATTAAAATCATTCTCACACAACACCAAATTCAATAAAAATAGAATAACATAAACAATTACTAAGAAAAAAGAACACAATAAACAATAGAAAGAAGCCTAAATTGTTTCTTTGGCTTCAACATAACTTATTAACTGGAAGAGGGAGGCCTAGCTTTCCATAGGTGCCAAAGAATCACAAGTTCTACCCCCTTCGTGTCCTAAAATAAAGTCATATCTTCTAAGCTACTCAAATGTACATTTATAACAAAATTTAGGGTTTTAGGAAACTGCAAGGTTGGATGAATGATCATGCATCCAACTGTGCATAAATAATGCTAATTTTTGTAAAGATATATGGTTCGATACAAGGTTAGGGTTCTGGGAAAGTATACGGTTGGGTGCACGATTATGTATCCAACTGCGTATGACAAAAAAATGCTGATTTTTATGAAGATTGGATACACAACCGTGTATCCAACCATTTAGTAGTGTATCCAATCATGTAAGTCCAAAAATGCATTTTCTTATATGTGTACAACCGTATAAATAGATACATGAGTATGTATCTTTTAGATCATCTTGGAAACCACATTTTCTTGCATTTTCTTATCCCATATTCACTCCAATCCTTCTCCTTCTTATTATACAATGAGAATTAGGTGCCAAAATCAAGTAGATGGCTCAGAGAATGTACTGTTAACTCACTTTATCTCTTATGCTTCCAAATTATACCTAAAAATAAATATGAACCAAAATGAGTTTCTTAAACATTTCATAGCATTAATGACTAAGTGTTATGGAATAAGAGTATAATCAATTAAGCATATATCAGAAGGGAATTTATACCTCTAACATTCTATTTTAAAATTGACATACTATTGAGGCTTGCTTTTAAAGCTTTTCCCTTTTCCCCTTTGTGTTTTTCTTCTCTCCACAATTTTGAATTGTTCATTGATGGGGGAATAGGGGAGGGGGTTTGAGATGGAAAAGGTGGGAATTAACCTTTTTCTTTAGCATAATTGGTTAGCATTATGTAGGAGACAATCCTAGAAATAGAAAAAGAAATAGCTTTAGCAGTTAGGGAGAGCAGAAAAAGAAAGTTTAAAAATGGTAAAGAAAGTTAGCAGGAAAGAATGCTGGAAGGGTTAAGAATTGAATACTTATGGAGACGAAACCATTAGTGAGAGATAAGGGAACCTGAGTATAAAGAAGAGCTGGCGGTGAGAAGAAGAAGTGGTAGAAGGTGGAAGATCTTCCAAAGGTATAGAGCATACTCGAGCCTTACTTAAAGAGATGATAGAGAAACAAACCTAAAACATCTCCTTCCTATTGCTCACGTTTATGTAGATTAATTAAAATTAATCTATAGTAAACATGGAACTCTCACCTCACACACTCACTCACTATTGCTTGGTGTTTCTTGCCTAGTTTGCTCTAGTCTAGCTCAATGTTTCTCAGTTAATTCACTCTAACTTCGATTGGTGTTTCTCAACCCCTTACTCTAGTCTCACTTAAAGGATGATCTCACTTATATCAAGCTTAAGGGATGGTCTTGCTCCAGAATTCATCTTTTGAATCCCCATTGCATTCTTCATAATACTAAAATGGAGACAATGAACCATTTTTTCTTCTAATATACCTACTCAAAAGAACTTTTGAATAGAATTAGGGATGCTTGTAATTTATTTATTGCAGAAAAAGTTTGTAAAATCATCTAATTCATGTCTGTAATGCTTCCCTACTAAGTGAAAATGTTATCCTTATGAAGTTATCTCTATACACTATAGTGTATAAGGTGTGTAGGGAAAGGAATGTGAGAAGAATTAGGCACAAGAAAATGGATATGCATGTATTTAGCTCCAATATATTGGTAAAGATAATAGAATAATTTGTGATCAACTTTGAGGGTTCTAACTTTATATGGAATAATGGACTTAAATAGGGACTTAACTTATTTCGTTACTTACCTTTCTTACGTTATTTCTTATTACATTAGTGAACATAGATGATTTGATAAAGTATCACCTTAATGAGGCTTTATCTATTTTGGATATGGTTTTATGAAATTTATATTGCTTTCTTCCCATAAAAACTCCTTAACTAGCCTTCATTTTTTGGAATATATTTATTTAATTTCAAAAAGAGAAGTTAGATAAGATAAATGTAATTAAGTTAGGCTTGAGAAAATCCAATTAAAATATCATTCAATAATTTAGAGATACAATTATGGTTCATTATAATGAAATATATGAAGAAGGAGGAGTGTAAGAATTATGTAACAAAATTCCTAAATGATTTATTTGGTCATTTCCCTTAGGAATTTTGAAGATTAATATTGAGGAGAATAATTTGATATAACTCTTCAAAGATTGTGAGTACCTAGATATCTACATAAGGTAGTTTCTTATACAATTGCTACATTAAGGATTTTTTCTATCTTTGGTGCACAATGGAGGGAACACTTTATAACATAGATTACTAATTTAGCAGATAACTGGAATCAACACAAAAAAGAAAGATTGGAGCCATATGTGGAGCGACTTAATAATTTTGGAAAACAACTTAGGGTTTATAACATAGCAATAATGAGTGAGAGGTTCTTCCATTAATCTAAGCATTCTCCTTTGTCTTTTTATGGATTCCTCATTCTCTCCAACCTTTTACCTTTTCTTGTCCATTTCTGTTCACTTCTATATTATTTCACCCAAATCATTTATGTCTTCTCTTTCCTTTTATGCCTGGTTTTCGAGACTAGAAGTACTTCTATTTTTCTCCATTTACTTTTTTTCCCACCATGGCTTTCTTTTCGATTCTTAATAACTACCTTAAAACACCTAACTCTTGCCATAATATGAATTCCATTTAAATCTTAATGAAGTCTAAGTTTTCACCTTTATCCTCATCTTCATTTTTTTCTCCACTTCTATGAAAATTTAACCCTAAAAAGCCATTAGACACTTTATCTCCTTCCCAGTCAACAAATCAACCTAATCCTCTCAACTCAAGTAGCAAGTGTGTATAAGAAGTATGATGAAACTCAAAAAAACTGGAAGCAAGTTGTATGGGATAGATTGAATTCTTCCCTATTTTATAGCCCTTTTGTTGAACTTGAAGGAAACCTGAAGGTGGCCCTAAGCATCAACCTTCTACAATAAGGTGCAAGGACATGGGAAGCAGTGATTAGAGGATTCTTCATATAAAAACATCCTACTTTCCCTGTGATAAAAGCATGGAGTCAGAACAATTAGAAAGATAAAGGCATATAGGAAGTAATGTTAACTGTAAGATAAAAGTAATGTCAAGCTTGTTTAGCCTTACATGCTTGCAAGAACATTTCAAGAATAGTGAGGGAGCAGGGTGTTTTTGACAATGACAAAAAGAAGACAACAAATTATAACAATATTCTACCTCTAAAGTTATCTTTATGATGGATTTTGCATGGGTTTTAGGGTAGTAATGTACATAATTAGTGCGGAAATCCAAAGGTGTGGGTGAGGTGTGGATTTCAATAGTAAGAGGGAGGAGAAGAAGAGAGTATAGCAGAAAAATTACAAAGGAGCTGATTATGTTAGTCACATAATGTAGGATAAGTGTTCTTTCATAAAGACACTTGTCATGTAAATAAGCAAGACACATGTCCTCCTTCTTTGGCTGCCAAATGTCACTAAAATCCTAAGCCATCTGTCACTTAATCCTTAGTCATCCTAAATTTTCACATGTCAACTTATTTTGTTACTTGAAAATTTTCCTAGAATAAATGTACATATTAATACATCAATCTTCCAATTGTGACGATTAATTCCAAATGACTAACTGTAATCCATCAAACCAAAAGACAAAACATTAACAATGCATATTCATATCACAATTATTTTAAAATTTTCATACCTCGAAATATTTTAATTGAGTGCACATACCATTTTTGCAATGTTTTTCGAAATCATAAATCATGTGTGTATGCTATTATTATGCATATGAATGAAATCATGAAATCATGTTGTAAGTGTACCAAATACATTTGATGATCGTACAACTTATGAGGCTCAATAATATAATATTTTAGTCCCTCGGTATGGAAATCGATTATTACAATTCTCCCCTCTTTAAGAAATTTCGTCATCAAAATTCTTACCTGATTGATCAAATAGACGGGGGTACTATTTCCTCATGTTCTCCTTAGTCTTCCATGTAGCTTCCTCTCTTGAATGGTTTCTCTAATGGATTTTAACTAAAGGAATTCCTCGGTTTCTCAATTTCTTAGTCTGATAGCCAACTATTTTAATTAGTTCTTTTATATAACTCAAATATGTTGTAACATGAAACACATTATCAAATATGTTGGATTAGACTAATATCTTCTGAGCATACTAACATGAAACACATTATGAATCTAAGACATTTTTATCCATAATGCTAATTTATAAGTCGATGGTCCAACTGTCTCAGTAATGTTATAAGGACCAATGTATCTAGGGCTTAACTTTCCCTTTTTACCGAACCTTAGCATTCCTCACCACAACGATACTCTAAAAGACACCCTGTCTCCTACTTAATACTCCATATCCCTCTAGTGCTGATCTGCATAACTCTTTTGCCTGCCTTTAGCTACTTTAATCATATTACAGATCAATTTTAGCTTATCAATGGTGTCTTGTATCAACTATGGGCCTTCAACAATCCTTAGACCCCCTTCATCCCATTATAAGGATGGTCGACACTTTCTTCCATATAACACTTCATATGCTGCCATACCAATACTATCATGATAATGATTATTCATCTCATGAGGACTATTCAATGAGAGCTACATATTCATCTCATGCTCCTTGAAACTTTAAAATACAAGCTCTAAGCATATCCTTAACAGTATGAATAGTCCTCTCACTCTGCCTGTCTGTCTAAGGATGAAAAATTATACTAAAATTCAAATTTATACCCAATGTTGCTTGTAAACTGGCCCAAAATTTAGAAGTAAATTTGGGATCCTAATCAGACACAATAGACACTGGGACCCCATGCAACCTCATTATCTTATTTACCTATCTTTGAGCTAACTGATCTAGTGTGTTGTTCTCTCTAGTAGGTAAGAAATGAGTCGATTTTGTCAATCTGTCTACAATGACTTGTCAATTTGTCTATAATGACCCATATGGTATCATGTTGTCTCGGAATCCTAGGAAAACCCATAATAAAATCCATTGTAATCTTCTTCTATTTCCATTCTAGAATAGGTAATGACTATAACTTCCCAACTAGAGCCTAATGCTCTACCTTAATTTGTTGACATGTCAAACACCTAACAACATATTCAACCACTTGTTTCTTCATTTCGGGCCACCAAAATTGTTGTTTTAGAGTATTATACATCTTGGTAGTACTATGATGCATAGCATAGGTTATTATGTGTGCTTCCTCCAAAATTTCTTCTCAGATCATCAACATTCGCTATACGTAATCTCTACTTCAACCATAATATATTATCTTTCATCTTAAACTCAAAACTTGGATTATGTTTTAACTTCTCTACAATCTTCACCAATTTTAAGTCTTTACTTTGATTTATTTTGATCCTCTCATATAATACCGATCTAAGCTTTAATGTAGCTAACAATGTTACATTTTGTCCCAAACTTATATCAACATTTAGGGCTTTTAGTTGAACTAGGTTTGGTAATCTCGATACTTGAATTTATGCCACACTATTATTGGATTTCCTACTTAATGCATCAACTACAACATTAGCTTACCTAAATGACACTCTATCGTGCAATCATAATTCTTAAGTAACTTAATCCACCTCTTTTGTGTCATATTAAGTTCCTTTTGACCCAACAAATATCTCAAACTTTGATGATATGTAAATATCTGAAACATTTCACCATATAAATAATGTCTCCAAATTTTTAGAGCAAACACTACTGCAGTAACTTCTAAGTATTGAACTGGATAGTTGAACTCATGAGGCCTTAACTGTCTCGAAGCATATGTAATCCCGCTACCATATTGCATCAAAACATAACCTAATCTTTGATATGAAGCATCACTTTATACAACATATCCTCGAGATTTAGATGGAATATCTAACACTGATGCCATAGTTAATCGATGTTTTAATTCCTCAAATGGGACGAGATCAGTACCTGGTAGCCCAAGAAAACTCTAAATCTTTGACACATTTCTAGGTGCTTCCCACTTCATCACTACCTCAATTTTCTTTTGAGCTACTTGTATGCCCTTTCTGGACACTACATAACCCAAGAACACCATCTGATCAAGTTAGAATTCACACTTACTAAACTTGGTAGACAATTACTTCTCTCTTAATATCTGTAAAATTAACCTCAAATACTCAAAATGTTCCTCTCTACTCCTCAAGTACACTAAGATATCATCTATGAATACAATAACAAAGTGATCTAAATAAGGTTGGCATACTTTATTCATCAATGTTATAAAGGCAGACTGAGCATTCGTCAATCCAAAACGCATCACCAAAAACTCAAGGTGACCATATCTAGTTCTAAATGCACTCTTTGGTACATCAACTTCTGCTATTTTCAATTGATAATACCTCGACCTCAAATCCAGTTTATTTAACACCCAAGCTCCCTGCAACTGATCAAGTAAATCATCCATTCTTAGTAATGGATAATATTTCTTCACTATCACCTAATTTAGTTTTATATAATCAATACACAATTTCAAAGTTCCATCCGCTTTCTTTATAAACAATACTGGAGCTCCCCAATGTGACACACTGGGCCTGATAAAGCCTTTATCCAATAACTCCTACATCTGAGTCGCAAGTTCCTTATGTTCCACAAGTGCCATCCTATAAGGAGGAATAGATATAGGAGCACTATCTAGGATAAAGTTAATAGTGAACTTCATTTCTCTATCTGGGGTAATCTTGGTAATTCAGTCGGAAAAATGTCCAAAACATTCCTAACAACAGGAATATTCTGAATTGTCTACTCAACTCAAGTATCTATCACATAGGCTAAATAAGCCTCACATCCACTTCGAGTCAAGATAAAAGCGCTCATTGAAGAAATCAATCTAACTAGCATTGCTTGACTAACACCTCGAAATATAACCTTTAGTTGGTTAGGAGATTCAAGAATGACATTTTTAGCATAACAATTCATTACAACCCTATGAGTAATAAGCTAGTCCATACCTAAAATGATGTCTATCTCTTTCAAATACAGTATTATCAAATTGGTTTTGCATACTTCTCCAATCATCATAGTACTACCTACTAAAGTACTCACCTCCAAGACAAATTTCAACATCTCTCTCACACAATAAAGTTTAAATGCCAGATATGGCGTAATGAATGAATGTGTAGATCCAAGATCAAACAATGCAAATGCCTCAAAATTAAAGACATGTAACACACCTGCAATAACATCTAGATAATTCTATGCCTCCTGTCTCATAATAACAAAGATCTTGGCCTGGAACTATGGTTCTGTACTTCGTACCTTGGTCCTAACACTAAGACCTGGTGAATTAGTTTTACCCCTACATTTGCCTCTCTGTCCTGCTTCACTAGCTATGTTCTACTGGATAGTCATTTCTGTCACTAATCCTCCTCTCACTCTAGCTTGTGCTCCTAAAGTTGTGGGACACTTTCTAATCTGATGCTCGAAAAAGCCACAACGCAAACAAGCTCCCAATACCTTCTAGCATACCTCACTATGTCTTTTCCCACAATGTTCGCAACTGGGAATCTGTTCTGCTTGCTTACCATATGTTTGTCCTCCAGACACCTGACCTCTACCACTACCAAAATAAATAAAACTGCCTTTTCACTCTCGAATTTATGTCAGTCAACTTTCATTTCAGCAAGGATTTTCATTAACTTATCTTCCAGAGATGGCTCGTTATATGGAGATGTTTGTTACTGTAAATGTCCAAAAGGAGTGTAACCATTCCATATATAATTATAAGAATTACTCCATTCTGAATTGTAGATATTCCCATATAACACACCTTGAGGTTCATTGTATATGCTCGGTTGCTCCCATGTATAAATAGGTGCTTGACATTCACGATTATATTGATAACTCCTACCAATGTTACTATATGGCCTGAATATCGATTGAGCTTCCAAAAACATATGAGAACACCTCACTCTTCTATATGGTGATGCCACTATTTGCAAAGACATACTCTAGCTCCCACAAATGTCCCGTCTGCTCCATCCATACATTATGAGTTGTGGATATGACAACAAATTGTAATTCCTATAATAAACCATAAACTTAAGATCTAGTAGAGAAATTTAAAAGATAATTAAATTAATAAGCCACAAATATAACAAGATATAATAAAATAAAATAAAATAAACAAAATAAAAGAAAATTAATACAAAAAATTAAAACACAAGAAAATAAAACAAAGACAAAACAAAATAAAATGAAAATGACTAGAGTAATAGCGTTCAGGCATTTTTAATATCAAAGCCCCCAGTAACAGTGCCAAAAACTTGATTAACTTATGTGTGAGTTAGTCAATTATGTAATAATAGTAAGTTCAGAATGTATATATAGCTCATTGATAAATACTAGTCGATCCCAGGAAGACTATTAATACTAGTACTTATATCTAGCCTAAACATTGTTTTTAGACTTTTAATAAAAAAGAAAATAAAATAAAAACAATTAAAGGAATAAGAAATGATAATGAATGTGATAAGTGTAAATTGCATCGAGTTTTAGGGCATAGTTTGATATATGTTTAATTGTTAATTCAATCATTTTATATGTGTTTAGGTTAGAATTATGTTAGTTGTTAATTATTTATAATTAATTGTTTTATGGGTTAGTACAAGTCCTTGAGCTTAATTACCATGTTTTTTAGGTACCTTGATGTGATTGCTAGTGCTTTAGGGTCAACAATGAAGAACAAAGGAGTTTCGAAGACATTCGGGTCGAAACATTGTCCCAAAATTATGGCATGTTAGACCACAATCGTGACAAAAGCACCAGATTTGGCCTACGATTGTGGCCTACATGCCACGTTCATGACAGAAGCCTAGGGAATGGCCCACGATTATGACCTGTGTTAGAATTTAGTCCATTAATTTAGCAAGCATGAATAGAAATTAGAAATTTTTTAAAATTAGAATATATCAGAATTTAGTCATGAATATATGTTATTTACATGCGTTTTTGTGAATTAAACAGAGATGTTAGAATTAAGTTAGTGTGTAATAGACACAAGAGATGAGAACGTAGACATTAAATTAAATATGGAAGGGTAAACTTGAAAGTACAAAAAGTAGTCTTATATAATAAGAAAAGAAATGAGAAAGAGGTAGTGAAGAGTGTGTGAAGTGTGCTGGAAAAGTTAGTAAGAAAGAAAAGAAAAACATAGAAGGAACTAGAAGAGGAGAAGGAGAAAACGAACCAAAAAATAAGAAGAAGGAAGGAAAGAAAAAAGAGAAAGAAGAAGAAGTAGGTTCAGCTGAGCCTTATTTAATTTTCATCTTTTCTTCTTGCTTTGGTAGCAAAAGGAACTAGAGAAAAAAAAGTTTCTTGTGCTAGAAATAAAGGGAGACAGGAGAGGACTAAGAAACTTATTTTGTTTTTGATTATTAAAGCTTTATGGATTTTCTATTTGTATATTTAGTTAAATGAAACTTGTTTGTTTGAAGGAAACTAGGAAAATCCAAGGCAAGAGCAAGAGGAAAGGCAAACTTGAGATTGGATTTACAATCAATTAGGTGGGTAGAATGTTTATAGTTACTGTGTTGATGGGCTGATTTCTTACTTGCTTACATACTTAAATGCTTGACTTTGAATGGTTACAATTGTTGGAAAATGCACTATGGTTTATCTTCTGGTTAGGCCTTGAAAGATGTTACTTCTTTTGGTATTAATGAAAAGAGGAAAAAGCATAAGAAGCATAAAAGTATAAGAATATGATGAAATAAATTGATCATTAAAATTTGCTTGTGTTTGGGCAAGAGAGATACCATTTCGTTTGTAACATACATATTGACTCAAAGCCTTCTCCCTACTACCCGCTTGTGGCATATGAGCTCCTAAGAAACAGAATCATTTTGTTCATGGAGTAAACTTCTGTTGGACCCTGAAACTTTTCTTAGAAAATTTCGAGCAGTACATAAGAAGTGTGGATAGGTTCATGTTTTCCTTTGGTGATTTTGGTAGTGAGAGACTATGAAATGGGAAGAATTAGGGTGAAAGTGATGAAGAACACGTATATATAT
>JANQBM010000001.1:22694004-22708930 GCA_025594535.1 Erythroxylum domingense | reverse complement strand
GAGGGGGTATTTTCACAGTACAATTTTTCATTTTTCTTTTCTCATTTCTCATTGCTCATAAACCCTCAATGGGTCACATTCTGACCTATTTTCACTTTTCTCACATCTCAACACTTCACGCATGCTCATGCAAGTGACTCGTACATGTATGACTCAGACTCGGGATCAGTCGCCACCGTCTGCTATGACAAGACTCCAATGCAATGCACTTGACACCTATTTCAGAAAACGCCCATGTAAGATAGTACTTCTGGGCTCTGATACCACATAAATGTAACACCCCACTCCCGACTGGACCTCACTTGGACCCGTTTCTCTGGTCCGACCCGTTTTATAGAAACGGGATGTTACATAACAAACTAAGCCTAAAACATGATGCAATTCATACTTATTATTAATCAATTATACCTCTATTAGGCCTGAATCATACTTCAATTCCTCATCAATAACCTATCCAATTCTAGTTCAAAATTATTGAATTGATAGCTCACAAATCATTATCTTTCATGCATAAAAAATCAAACCAGAAATTATTATACATTATTATGCATATAATTCTAGTTCTTTCTCAATTCAAGAACACTATACTAACATCTTTCTTAATCATAAATCAACCTTCATTACACTTCAAATTCAGACCTAATTCATCCATGAATCAACCTATATAATTCATGATTTTTACCACACCAAAAACAAGCATGAAAAATTCTAAGTTTATCCAACACATTTAAGCATATACCATTACCAACATTATAAGCATTTCATTCCAATTCCAACATCATTCTCATACTATTATTCATACCATAAAGATCAAATTGTTACTTACTTATTAGGCTTCCAATTCAGCTCAAAACTCCAGATTAACCAATCACTCAAAGTAAGAAAAATCAACACAATTCCAAGGTGAAAACATATTTATTTTTGATAAATACCAAGGACAACAATCAACTAGTTCTTTGGCTGTTTTGTGCAGGGTAAAAAGCTAGTTTTGGTGTAGCAATTTGGATAGGGTTCAGAAAAAATATAGAGAAGAAAGTAGAAGCAATTTCGGTGAAGGAATCAAAAGAAAGAAGCAGCAAAACTCTGTTGCAGGAGCTTGCTAGATCACATGCTAGGTGTCTTAATTTGTCCAAGGCATTTTTCCTAAGGCATGTATGCCATGTATCACCCTAAAATTCTGCCATTTACCCACACATTAAGTTGCCATATTTCACCAATTAATTAGTCCGCATGTCACACAATGATTGGACCATTTGTCATTTAATTACTAGTCTATTTTTCACTGATTTGACTATACCAAATGTCGCTCAATTATAGGCTTAGTCATCCTAATTTCTCATGAATCAATTTATCTTACCACTAGGCATTTGTCCTAGTCCAAATGTACATATTATTCCATCAATCTCCAAATTAATAACATTTAATTCAAATTTACTAATTGGAATCCAATCAAACAAAAATTCAAGATATAACAATTCACAATTTACATCATAGTCATTTTAATTCTTTCATACCCCAGGACATGTCAATTGAGTGCATATGCTATCTTTGTAATTTGTTCAAATTATAATTCATGTGTGTATGCTAATGATATGCATGTGAATGAAATGATATCAATTTCATTACTCATTCACAATAATCTAGGGTTCTAACCCTAAGCATGTTCCAGAAACTGGATATTACATATATGCTCTTGTCTAACATATAAACATACAAGGATATCTAAGGGCAAGAATATAATTCAAAATAAAGTCCCAATTAACATAATTAAATGATTTAGTGAAATCAAATGTTAAAGCATAACTTTTGATTGATTTGTTAGAGGAATATCCTTTAAAGAGCTCTTTTGTAAGGATAATATTATCACCAATGCTTCTACTACCCACATAGGCACCTTGACAAGGATTGATGTAGTCATAAAGTGTATTTTTTAGTCTATTTGCAGTTATTTTAAAAATTAGTTATAGATCATATTACAATCAGAAATGGGTTTATAATCATAGAGGTTAGTAGGGTTGGAGACCTTAGGGATAGAAAATATGCATGTTTTGTTCAATTCAGCTAGTAGCTTACCAGTTTAAAGAATTTAAGGACTGCTCTAGTTACCATAGTTCTAGTTTGGTTCCAAGTGGCTTGGAAATATCTAGCATTGAATCCATCAAGTCCAGGTGCTTTATCTAGATGAAAGGAGAATAAAATAGACTTGATCTCTTCTTAGTTGACTTCCTTTAATAAAGAGGTAGTGTGATGGGGAAGGGGGGATAAAGAACCTTTGAGTGAATTGATGAGATCAATAAGAAGTGCTTTGACATCACTGCTTATTCATATGTTGTTGCTAAAGTGATTCTGAGCTATTTCCTTGAGTTTATAATGATCATTGACTAAGTTCCCATTAGAAACTCTTAATGAAAGAATCCTTCCTTTATTTATCCTTTCTTGAATTAAATTTGAGAAGAATTTGTAGTTTTTATCTCCTTCCTTTTACCACATGATCCTATATTTCTGCCTCAATTATGAATTATAAGTTTCCAAGACCTTTTAATATCTTCTCAGCTTTGATTCTTCCTTGTATTTAAGTGTATGTTTATATAGATCCCTTTTAAGAGCATCTTGAGCTAAATTAAAAGCCTTATATGCTTCATTTTTATCATGTAGAAGAGGATCTACATTATTCTTTAGTAGCTTCTTGCATTTCGCTTTAATCCCTTTTAGCATTTCAAGACATTTAAAACTATGGAACCTTTGTAATCTATGCTCAATCATTTGTCTACCACTTATTTGAAGTGAGGATGTTGAAGAACAGAATTGAAGATTTTAAAAGGGGCTTTCCTTTTGTACTTTTGTTGGTTTAATTCAATTTTTAGTAGGAGTACGATATGATATCAGTATGTTACCACAGTGAGTATAGCTTTAGGTATAAGAGTTGAGCCAATATCCATTTATTAGATACCTATCTAAATTCATTTAATTGAATCTACCCCCACTTTGTCAATTGGTCAATGTATAAAGTGAAACATGTAAATCTAAGATCCATTACACCCAAAGTAGAGGTGAGGATGGATAGTTTATAGAATCTAGTAGGAGCATGTTTCAAAGCTCTTTCTATTTTAGAGGGGTATAAAGTGAAATTCTAGTCTCCCGCTAGCATCCAAAGGGCATTTATATTATCACTAATTCTTTATAGATCAACCCAAAGATTAAGTATTTGAAATTCCAAATTTTAAGCATAGATAACAATTTTGACGAAAGGTAAGTTTGAATCCTTTAACACCAATTCATAATGCATAATGATTTGAGTTTCTCCATCTTTCTAGTTGTATTTAAAAGGGATAGAAAGTCATAGTTAGTTTACCATTAGGGTGGTACGAGCAATTTCTTAGAGTTATCCACTCTTTTTAGAAAAACCAAAGTTCTTTTTTATACAGATCTTATTTTATTTAGGTATTAATGAGACCCAAAAAAATGGCCTTCTTTCCATTAAAATGTCTTTTAAGTTCTCTAAGCTTATTTAGGAAATTTAAGCCTCTAATGTTCCATATTATATAATCCATCAATGTTTTCTAGTTTCAGCTTTCTTCCTCCTGGTTCTGTGTTTACTAGAACTAGGATCAAAGTAGTTTCTACCTTAATCAAAGTACATTATGATACATCAACCAAATGTGTTGAGTTAATACTTATCTTACCTTATATTTCCTGTATTGCTTTCCTTGTTAGGCATGGAGTTAGCTCTTCTTATATGTACCTTTATATCTTCCTTTTTATTACTAAAGAGTTCCGTACACAAGCATCCATTATGGGTTTTACTTTACGATGGGCCTCATTTCTTGTATTCCTTTAAGAAGTACTATCTACCATATTGTCTTTCAAGGGGTAAGCTTTACTAGAGTTTCCCTTTGTGGCAGTGGATCCTTTACTATTTCATTATAAGTAGTGACCTTAATCTGTGGGGCCAACATAGTCTTTGGTTGTCAAACCATTACCAAGATTTTTTTGAGCGATTATAATAGGACAACTTTATTGAGTCCTTAACAAGTTCCCCTTTTTCA
Source organism: Erythroxylum domingense (assembly GCA_025594535.1). NCBI lineage: Eukaryota > Viridiplantae > Streptophyta > Magnoliopsida > Malpighiales > Erythroxylaceae > Erythroxylum > Erythroxylum domingense. The sequence goes on along the minus strand of JANQBM010000001.1, from coordinate 22,704,884 downwards.
TTGAAGATTTTTATTTACATCAATTCTAGTATTTCTCTCTCCTTGCTCACCTCAACGTATACTCATGCAAAACATATTATTTTTAGGTTTGCAGCATTGTCATCAAGAACTAATAGGTATCAAAAGGAGCTTGCAAGGGAGCCTAATCCTTATGAGGAATGATATTCTACAGGAATCTAGTGAAAAATTGCCCATATTAGGATAGTTTGTAACTTAACTCTATCCAGGGTTAGCTAGGCTTCCATTTCTTTAGTAACAATAGCTTACCTTGGATGTATCATGAACTTATGTTCAATAGTCTTCACAACATCTGCTTTATGGCGAATTTGAAGATGAAGAGCTCATCTTCACTCACTAGATTGTTTTCTAAGCCAAGCTTTCTCAAATAAACATTAGCCCACTTATTCATTACTAGAAAAGCAAGTCACTTTTCAAAGAAATTTCCAACCAGTGATGAATTCCACTTCTTGGATCCTATTTGTAACACCTTAAGAGGTGTATAGACTAGTGTATCACCTATAAAAGGAGGTACACAATGTAACTTCCTCAAGGAGTTTGGATCTTGATAGTGGTAGATTGCATAATGTTTTATTATGTAGCTTAATATGTGTTTAGTTGTTGAATTGAATAATTAGTGCATGTTTAGGTTAGGATTATGTTGTTTAGTTAGACATTTTTATTTTGAGTGTTTTATAGGTTAGAGTATGCCACTAAGCTTAAATTTTGTGTATTTGAGGTGACTTAATGTGCTTGTTAGTGTTTCATATCAAATATAGAAGAACAGAGGAGATTCGGAGGAAGCTCGGGGAAAAATCCAAGGCCAAAATCGTGAGAAAAGCCTGGTAGAAGTGCTATGATGGTGATAGAAGCAAAATATGATGCCACAATCATGGTACTATGGCCCACAATAGTGTCTTACACGATAGAAACCATGAACAACCTTCCGGACTTAAGTTTTCAAGGGACATTTCAAACTTTTTGGGCACAGGAAAATATTAGGGTTTACTTTAAATGGAAAATACTATATAAAGAAAGAGAAATGACCTAGAAAATAACTCGAACCTCTTTCATTTTTAGAAAGATCCAAAGAGAGAGGAAGAAGAAGAAAGAAGGAGGAGAAAGGAAGAGGAGAAGGAGGCTATTGTGCTGCCATCTTCTCGATTGATTCTGGCCCTTCCAAGTGACTTCATTTCCTCTTTATTGTTCTTTCTTTTGAATGTATAAGATGGATTTATTAATGATGGATTTGGGTTTGATAATAATGTTCTAAAATTCTTTAGGGATTTGTTCTTGGATCAATGTTAATGTGATTTCTTTTGATGTTAATATTTAGTGTTGCGATTATTTATTGTATTTGCATGCGTCGGTAATAAATCGAGAGAGTGAATTGATAGCAAAAATGATTAGATTGTGTAATGAGATTTAAACAATCTAATAGATCATGTAAATAATAAAATCAAAAATTTGACGAAGAGAGATCTCATATAAGGACCCGTTTGTTTATTAGATGGCTTAAGATATGATTGTAATTTTAGGCTTTTTGTTAATTGAGAGATTGCAAATTCCATAATTCAATTAGGGGTTATAATTTAGGGTTTAATGATTATAACTCGAGAGAGATTAATCCACCCTTTGAAAGTCTAAGTTCGATACCTTATTAACTCAAAAGTAGTCATGTTAGCATTTGATGATAGGATAAATTCCCCTTTTTAGATTTGAATAATCTTCCTTGTGTGATTTCCATTGTTAATTTGGTGTCGCTCGCTTTGATTCTCTTTGTGTGTTAATTTTACATTTTTATTCCAATCAAACATCTTCATGTGTTTATTTTTCTGTGCAGCTTTTATTTTCTTTTAAATAATTCTTTAGGCCTTAAATAATTAGAATTAGATTAGTTTAAAAACTCCTTGAGGGATCGACACCTCATATGCTACACCCATAACCTATACGTTTGCAGTATTTTAAGGGTTTTAAATAGATTAAAACTTGCCTCAACAAGTTTTTAGTGCCATTTTTAGGGAGTAGTAGGATTAGTTTCTTTCTTGTAGTTTAAGGTGTTCTCACCACTTTTGTGTCCGTGCATTTGCATGAACACAAGAGTCACTTGAAGTTCAAGTTGACTAAGCTTTTTTCTATAACAATTGTAATAAGGTTTCCTCTAAGTTAAAGTATAAATTATCATAAGCTTTTTGAAGGAGGTCTTGTTTTGGAATACCATTTGAGTGTCACTAATTCTTCTTTTGATGATTTATTTTAGTTCTTCTTTGTTAAATTGAAGTTTCCTCAACCAAATGCAAGTTTTATATCCTTATAAAAATTACTTACATGAAGCTTTCAGTGTCTACTAGATAGTTATTGACTGTGAAACTAAAACTAAGGGGTTTGCCTAAGTAAGCTTTTCTTAGAGGATACTAATAACTGTGAGGAATTAATGAGAGCTTTGTGATTTCCATTACATATTAGTCATATAATTCCTGTCAAACAAATGCAATATCTCAAATCATTATTTTGGTATCCTAGAATGAGTTTAACACTTTTTGATTTAGAGAAATAGGTAGTTTTTGTTGAATTCTTTTTAATTAAATAAGTATCATGGATGTTCCTATATAGATCTCATAAATTGTCCCAAAGGTATTTTATTTGAAAAGTAAGATTGAGTGCATATATGAATGTTATGTTTTTTATGAGTTGATGAGTCATTAGGATTTTCAAATGGATATGTTGGTTTGTAATATATGTTTGTAAGACCTAAGCTTCCCTAGGATCATATGACACTATAATTATTCTATTAAAATACGCTTGACGATTATTGATTATATTTTAACTTTTTCCTAAAAAGTATAGTTATGAATCTAGTCTTCTAGCTTTTATTTTAGTTTCTATAAGATTAAAAAATGCCTTTTTTCATATAATTAAACTTAGATCACTCAATGCTTGTCGTGGTAACTTAAACCCCTAATATTTCAAGCTATTATATAAACTTCCATTAGTATAAAGGGCTAGTATGTACCTTTTTCTTAGCATTCCTCCCTATTAACCTATTGGTTAAAACTTAAAATCCTTCACTAAATTTTATGGTTTTAAATTTTATAGATGAACTTCTTCTATTGGTGGTAGTTTGGGTTCTATTACTAAATTAACTGAGTTAATAGATTGAAAATGCCCGAATTTAACAATTGTTTAGTGATCTTCTAGAGGGGTGCTTCTTAAGATATAATCTTGCTCTCCAAAAAGATTAGTATCCATTTCAATTGGGTTGGATTAAATGCTTTTAGCCATTAGATTGGTTGGAGTAGAAATTTTCTTAGGAGACATATGATTAAAGTTATCTAAAGGTTATTATGAAATAGCGTCATCATCTTGAATTAGAGAAGTAGATACAACTTGTGTTCAGTTAGTTCAAGGTTTTGAAAATTGTGTGCTCAATCCCCTACAACTCATTATAGTTACATATGAGAAAACTAGAATAGTTAACTAGAATGCCACCTTTATTTAGAAAAAATAAGTAAATTCCCCTTAAAACTTGCATGTCTCAATAAATAAAAGAATAGATCCAATTTAGTTCAATAAACTTATACTAGGGTTCATCCCACCTAAATCTATCCTAATTTAGTTCAAACTAAAAACAAGAAAACCAATAATTAAGAAAGTACAAAAGTTCATCTAAATCTTGAAATATTAGTGTTCTTAATTGAACCTTGATTGAGTCCCTTCCTTTGCATCCAAAGTTGCACCTTTCTTCTCCTAAGAAACTTTAGTTTAGCTATGTATGATTGCTCTCTAATGATATCCTCGTCTAACTCCAAATCCTACCCTTTTATTCTTAGAAAACCCTAAAAAATAAAAAATGTCTCACCCAACAAGGATCCAACACAAACCCATGTTGGGCCCATGTTCTTTGTAACTAAAAAAAAACCTATTTTACGTAAAAAGTCGTTGATAACACTAGTCCCTAAAACATATCCCTGTGTTGGCTTAGTAACTACTTAATTATGCAACTGAGGGTTATTTTTAGGTCATGGGTATGAAGTCCATGAATATGAGTTCTTGTTTAAACCATTGTTCATGTGGCAAATTCTCTAAGAAATAGAATGCACTAATAAGCAACATAATTGGAACACAAATCAGATAATATGTCCCCAAAAGATTTATGTTTCTCTAAAATCATGCCAAGCCTTCTCTAACTTGACTTCAACTTTCCAGATCTCATTTCTTCTTTATTAAGGGAGCTAAAACAAAGCCTGTGTACAAAATATAAGCCATATTGAGTATCAAATTTAAATAAAAACACTCTAAAATCAGGTAAAATGCTCCTAAAATTATGCTAAAAGTAGAGAAAGAATGATAAATTGATTTCTATATTTCAATATGCCTATTCATGTATACAATAAGGGTATTTATACATTTGGATGAGTCTTAAGTAAAGAAAGGAAATCAAGGTGATAATTAAAAGATAATCATATACATAATTATAGGAAAAAATTGATGCTAAATCAATATTGATTGTTGGGTTCCAAAGATATGTTGTAATAACCTCTCTTAATCTTAAGGTGGTAGTGAGGACGATAAATTAAGTTTGGAGATAAGATCTTGAAATTACGGAAGCAAATGTGATTTAGTGAATAATCTATAATCTACAATTGGGATGAGATACTAACAAGTTGTATAATGCCATAAAACATATGATGAAGCACAAAATGACAACCAATCTTGCTATGTTTTGCATGTTCATGAAAGACTTCATTATGAACAATTTGTATAGAACTATGATTAACATAAAAGAGAGGAACTACATAAGAGGAAGATTCACCAATATCTTGAAGTTAACCATTATAACCAAATGAGTTTAAAGGAAGTGTTAGCAAGGGCGTGATATTCTGATTCAGTGTTGGAGTGAGAGATAATTTTTTATTTCTTACTGCACCAGAAAATGAGAGATGTGCCAAGAAAGAAATAATAACCAGAATTGGATCAATGATCAATTGGGTCTTTAGGCCAATTAGCATCAGAGTATACATATAAGTCCATTAAACATGAATGATTAAAATGAAGCCCATAAACAAAGTTCCTTAGATGTATCGAAGTATACAAGGAATAGAAAAGAGGTGGGTGGTACAAGGTGTAGACATAAATTGACTCACAATTTGAATAACATAGGAAATATCTGGATGAGATATGGTGAGGTATATAAGATTAATAACTAATTACTGATAAAGTGTACCATCATTAAGAAGAATTCCACCAGTAGTAGAAATATGATTATTATAGTCAAGTGGAGTGCTGGCAATATTAGTGTTAGTGAGGCAAGAAAGAGAGATAATATCATTGGCATACCTTACTTAGGATATATAGTAAATAAAATCATTAAAAGAAACTTTAAGGCCCAAAAAATAGCTCAGGTTGGATAGGTCTTTCCTTTCAAATTATTGATGGACAAATGATTTGAGAGCAAAGATACCCTAAGTGTCATTTTCAGTTATTATTATTTCATCATAATAAAGAAAAAGAAGAGTGCGTTCTTGATCTATTTAACATAAAAATAATGCATGATCATAAGAGTTATATTTAAAGCTAACATAATCAACAATGAAGCTAAATTTGGCAAACTAGGCTCAAGAAGCTTGCATAAGTCTATACAAGGCTTCAAAAAGACAATAAAATTTATTGAGTCGATGGTCATATTCAGGTGAAGGTTACTTATAGACTTCTTTAATAATATTACAATGAGAAAGACATTCTTGACATCCATTTGGAATAGCTCCCAACACTTGTTGGGAGTAACTACTGACAGGCCCTTATTATGAAATGACCAGGCAGCCTGCCTGGCACCCCATGGTGGCACTTTAGTCAATATCTAATCAAATTGGAAGGTTCTTATGGAGCTAAGCATATTGCCCTTTTTCTATTGAAAAGCTTTAAATTAACATAAAACAAGATAAATAGTGGACTTTTAAAAAAATTTTAAACCATTTTATTAAAAATTTTGGCAACATAATGACTGCATTTTGACATTCCCAAAACTTTCAATGTCTTTGTAAAAGTTAAAAACACTTCTATAGTCACATCAAAATATCCACTATAGATATTGGAATTCTAGTCCTCTCATAAGTAATCTCAACAATCACTTCAATAAACTTAAAAAAGCTTAAACATATTCATGCATTTCATTAAAAAAACTTCATGTAAATACTTTCTTTACATAAAATACATTCTAAAACACATTCATTGATATGCAGTAATTCTTAAAAGCATTTACAAGGCAAAAATGCCTATACAGTAGCACGTGACAAAGTTATCTATTTGAGTGGTGGAGTCCCTACTACTGAAGCCCCTCAACATGCACCTGGGAGATTTTATTTTGAAAACAAAAAGTAAAGTGTGAGTTAAACGAGCTCAGTGAGTGTTAAATTTTTTATGCAAGCCATATTTAACAATTTAAACCTCCCTAAAACAAATTCATTTCATTTCTTATGATACAATACTAATATAAAACATATATAAAATACCAATATTGCCATGAACTTTCTTATACGACATAGCCCACCACTAACTTCTTTGCCATATGGTACCTTTAGGCATAAAGTCACATAGTTGGTTCTTCATCACTTACTCTCACGACTAGTTAATCACTAGTTACGAAGTTAGTTCTGCATCACTTACCTGCATTAGGTTAACTACTATACATGGACAGTTACGGAGCTGATTCTGCATCGCTTACCCACACTAAGTTAACCAAATATACTGTAGTTATAGAGCTGGTTCTACATTACTTACCTATAACTGGTTAACCACTTTTACAAAGCTGGTTCTAAAATCACTTACTTGTACTAGGTTAATTGTTACATACTGGTATAATAACATGTATAAATCCTAATGGTGTACCGTAGGCTAAAAATTCATTTCCCTTTTATCAACCAATTACATAATATCAATGTAACTTCAAATTGGATAAAATTCAACTTTCAAACTTTAATTCATATATTGCTAAAATATATACTTATACTAGCAATATTCACTTGTAATGTTCACATAAAACTCATAATCATACAACATAAAGTCATATGTCATCAATTCTTTTGCAAAGAATTTATTCATACAAAATAATTAAAATAAAATCACAGTTTTTGCAAACTTATCGCCAAGCATGCTCACGTGCTCTATGCTTGTCCTTTACCTACATAAGCTACATTTCCTTTTGGCATTTATTTTTAAATTTGGAAATAAGGTGTTAAAACTATAAATTTGGTTTAACCAAATTCGAGATTAGTATTTAATTGCGTAACATGTACGTTAATCGTATTTTCGCTTACTTTCATAAGTTAACCTATTGTTCTCCATTTCAAAGTATAACTTCGTAAATTATCTAAATGCCATCTTTTACCCATTTTAACTTAGCGATTCCTTCAAAAAATTATCTCACTCAATTAATTCACCATAACCATAATCATTACAAGAAAAACATTATTTTGTGATGGACATTACCGATGAAAAATATTAACATTTTATCGGTATGTAATATTAGCTACGGACATTATCGACAGACAAAGGTGTCGTAAAAACAACCGTGACTAATAAATACCGACGGAAAATTGTGTTCCGATGGTAACTTTACCAAAGGAAAAATGTAAATCGTTGGTAAATTTACTGACGGAAAATAATGTTCCATTAGTAAATTTACTAACGGTTTACATTTTTCCATCGGTAAGTTGTTAAAAAATTACCAATGGTTATTCCGTCTGTGATTACGGATGGTCTATAGTTGGTTATTTTGTCTGTGATTACCGATGGCTCACCGTTGGTTACTCCATCTGCATAAGAATAAAATGTTATAAATGAATTAGAGTTTATAAAAATTTTCTCTATTTTTATGAAATCTACCCCCTGTTGAACAAAGAAAAAAACTAAAAAACACAACCATATATGGCACCAGACATTTATAACATTATCATTCTCAACAAGAAACATATTTTCATTCCAAAATTCACATATAAAATTCAATAGAAATATAACAAAGTAAAGAAACGAGAATATAAATTTAACGTAGAGATACTTACAAGTCTCTTTACATGCTCTTGGTGGGTAATAGATCCTCCCGTATGTACAGGAAGACTGTCTCCTCCCGGTCCTCTATGTCTGTTGCTCGAATTACGCTCTAAAATGGACATTGCCTTAGGTGATGCCCAACATTGCTACCAACGACTATAAGGCGGTCGTACACCTGCCCTGTGTATCATAGCAATAAAGTCGCGATAACGTGTATGTGCTCGTTTTTTCCATACTCGATAAATGATCGCATCAAATTGAGAATTCTAAATTTTTTTTTCTAAAACAAAAGGAAAAACATTCAATTAATATTTATGATGTAATAATATTTATCTAATTAATGTATAAAACTATTAATTAAAGAAAATAATAATTTTTATTGTACCTCAAACTCCTACCAGTAAAATTTCTTTTTCACTTGAGAGATATTCTTCCATATAAAACCCTCAATATCAATCTTCTCCTTAAATTTTGATGTCATGTTTCTTGAGCATGGTCCAGATGGAATGAACCTAATATCAAAACAATAATTTTATACCGTTTTGAAAATTGAAACGTATAACTTAATTATAAACATATAGTGTTTAATGTATTTTCACTTACATATTATTGACAATTGTAATGTAAGTTCTTCCATCAGGTCCCTCAACTCCAGGCTAGCTAGTGACCGTCTCCTTCATCATCATTGTTTACCCCTAATATTCTTGTCAGTATAGGGGTAGTAAATGATGTAGGGGTGGTGGATGGGGTAGCAACATCTATGGAAGGTGATGCCTCATCTACACGTGTAGTAGCTGGAGGGGGAGGAGGAGATTCAATTCTAGACCATGAGATACTTCACCTGTACAATAAGTACCCCCAAATCATGGTCTAAATTTTAGTCATATCATATTATATCTTCTCTTTGGTGGCATATTTCAACTTGAAATTAATATTAAGCTTCAGTTCATAAACTATGGTATCATCTTTTTGTCTAATAATGTTAGAATTTATGCATCAGGTCTAACTTTATGTAACAAAAGAAGGGAAAAAAAGTAAAGAAGCATTACTATTCTTGTATGATGAGAGGATATACTTAAATATGCTTTCTAATCAAAGTTATCATTTTCTTGACGAGTTTCAATTTAAATATTTACTTTGTAATGCATTAAATAAGTATTATTTGTGTGCATAACTATAGATATAATTGTTAGTCTATGAAAAGCTTAATTAATTAACATGTAAAGTCACTTCTTTATAGATATAAATATCTAATGACTTTGGTTTAATCATTTAACTCGTAGGCTTTTGCTTATATGTAATCAATTAAATGATTAAGGTCATATTTTACTTTACACCTTAATTTTCAGTTACAAATATCCAAAAGGGTTAAAATTTATTAAAATTTAAAAACTTCTTACCTCGAGGTAGAAGGAAGAGTAGGGTGGGAGAATAGATTATTTCAGGAATAGAAAAAAGAAAACGTTGTTGTTCGTAATTAGATAAAGTTTGAGATAATAACAAAACATTTTAATATCATACGCTTTAACTAGCTTATCATCAAAACCTCTATATCTATGTTGAAATTGATAATGTTTTATAAATTAAAATACCTAGGAAAAATGAAAAAATAAAGTTGAAAAACGTAAAAAAGATAAAATAAATTAGGTTTTAAGATTTCTCGTCTTTACCAACATCTCTTATAAATTACACTTAGCATCTTCTACTTATTCCATATCCAAATGCTTACAATTGATAATGATTTCATCTAATCAACCTAACAATCACTAGTTACACATTCTCATCTTATACTATGAATATGATCAAGAAACAAAATTCAAGTAAAGAATGGACTTGTAGTTAAAGATAAAATGGACCAATTTTTTCAAAGTGTTATGGGAACCATTAGTTTAAGGATGTGAAGAAATACTATAGGAACCATTAGTTTAAGGATGTGAAGAAATACTAACTCATTGTGGGTTTTAACTAGTTAGGTAATGGATACGCAATGACAACCAAGCAAGAGGAGACGAAGATGATAATGAAAAAAAAAACAATAAAAGGTATTTTGTTAGTTAAAGTGTCGATTTTTTAATTTGAAAGGGAAGCATAAAAAGGAGAAGGTAAGTGAGAACATAGAAAAAAAAAGATGATAATAGGAAAGAACAAAAGATTCTTTTACAAGCTTTGTGCCTAATTATAAGTAATATTACCATAGTTTCCTTTAATTATTGGACTCAAAACAAACCAACTTTCAATTTGGTCTCTGTATAAGATTAATGGTCCTTTCTATAGCTTATAGATCTACTTTTAAGATTGGAATAATTTGATTATATATGATTTATGATTTTACAAGTCATTAATAAGTCACACTATACTAGTATCTACAAAAGAGTTTAGTTAGTAATTTGTTTATGCTCATAATTATGGAGACTTGTCTATATATTTTTGAAAGTTGAAAGTAATTAATTGATAAACCATAAATGGGTACATAGAGTAGCCATTAATTAATTGCTGGAAGTTCCTTGTCAATAAATGTTTTTATTCCCTACGCAAATTTTTATCCCAATCCACTTTGGCATTGTTTTTCTTAACATTTTATTCCCTATGCAAATTTTTGTATATTAATTTATGCATATATTTATTTATTAGATGTATATATTTAGGGATCTAATGAGCATATATTAAGTGATTTAGAGTTCTCATGCATATTTGCTCTCACATACTTTATTTGTTCTCATTTTATTTCCCTTAAGAGTAAGGCATTGCCAATGCTAATTATAGATGCCATTTTGTTTCACTTATATGATATACCTTATTAAGATGTACACAATATATTTTCTTCAACCTTGTGATTG
>JANQBM010000001.1:22620342-22660295 GCA_025594535.1 Erythroxylum domingense | reverse complement strand
CAAAATCCAAATACTTATGTTCTTTATGTGGAAATCATAAATCCATTTGCACCACAGGGCTTATTTGTCTTTCATTAGTCTCCATAATCTCTTTGAAAGCATAACATTATTCATTACCTTTAATAAATTAGAATAAAACTAGAAATAAAATATACCTCATTTTGACTACAAAATGTTATAAAATACCTAAAATAAAAGAACACTACTCTTAAAATAATGCTAAAATTAAATTCTAGTTAGCATATATCAATCTATTTGTTTCATTTTCCAAATTGAATAAAGAATTAAGTATAAGGTGGACTTTAAGGTTTGTAGCAAGGCATAAAAGTTTAAGGTGGAAATTTGACCAAAGTTATAATGTTTAAACAGTTTTATCCTATACTATATAGATTTTTTTGGTGCTTCAAACTTTCTTATATATAATCACTTATTTTGTGTCTACTTATTCATCTATTTTTTTATTTTCAAACTAAGAACCATAAGTCAATTATATTGATAAATTATAATTCAGTGCATACCTATCATGTTAAGGTTTTAGTTTCTTTACTTTATAATGTCAGTTAAGGGTTAGTTGAATAAGGTGATGTTAGTAAAAAGTCTATTAGTACGTCTATTGTTAAGCTTGGGCTAGAAGTGCATAGACCTATAATTGTAGATGTTGAAGAGGTTGTGAGCAGTGTTGAATGGACAATCACTTTTGATTCCATCCCTAGACTTATAAAAGATTTTAAGGTAGAAAAATGTGAATTAAGACTAAGGATAAACATAAATGAGATAAATTTGGAGTTCAATATTATTAATACTCTTCTTTCGTCTCCTTCCTCAATCGATTGATCTCTATCTAGGTTTTCCCTCAGATTTTTAGCAAAATCTCACGTTTATGTAGCTCTTTTGGCTCTCAAATCTCCTCTTGGCGGCTGCTAGGTATTGTTCTATTTATTTTGTAGTAGCCCTAGGTCAAACTTGGGGTCGAAACGATCTGAAAAATCACCCAAAATTTGAGTTTTTCTATCAACCCAACGCAGGGCACGATCGTTGCCTACTTTTTTCCTTTCTGTCATGATCGTGGCCTGAAGTGCACAATTATGGCCTGACTTGACGCTCTCTGTCACGATCATCGCCCATGATGTACGATTGCATCCTGTGTCTTTTAGCCTGAAACTCTTCACATCTTCACCATTATTCCCTGTTTGCTCTGCAACACTAGCACACACATCAAGGTACCTCAAAAATATACAATTTAAGCTTAAAGATTCAAACTAACCCATAAAAACACTTAAACACAAAAACTAACCTAATTAAACCCTAAATGCATACTCAACACTCAATTTAACACAAAATGCATAACAAATTAAACACTAAAACACAATACAAAACACTACTATCAACATCCTCACACTTAAACGTTTGCTTGTCCTCAAGCAAACAAAACAACAACACACAAAACACAAAACACACAATGCAATAATGAGACAATGGCTTCGATCTTCATGAAATTAATTTAATCTCGAACACAATCAATCAGTTGTGTCAAATCATTAACATGCAAAACATGTGTCTAAGGGCTTTGAATTAAATATACAACTAACTCAAGACCAAGTGTTAACCTATTTACCCTTTTCAATTGTGCACACACATTAATAATTTTTCGGTCCCTCAGAGTAACTATTCCTAGGTATAGTTCCGTGAAACTTCAAGCCTAATATAAGTCTGTAGGTTTTTATTTAAACACAAAATATTTTTTATTTTTATTTTTATTTTTATTTTTTTGAGACTTAGCCTTTTATTAGGAGGCAAATATTTGTGATGAATGTTGATCCGGTTACTCGACTAAGTCAATTGTTAACAGCTTGGTTGAAACATCATTATAGCCTTTTTATGCAAAGGCACACATTTGTGATGCGTGCCGATCTAGTTACTCAGCTACATCACGTTTTCAACTGGCTACTAGCTCTACTCATAACTCAAAGGTCAACGGAATAGTGATTTATTGAATTAAACTTTTTCTTTTTTTAATTACCTAACTTATTGCTTTTAGTTATTCGTTTCCATGAAAAATACTAGTTGAGCTACTTAACCTAAAAGACCTCAAATTATGAATGAATGCGACAATTTATCGAGTGCTAAATTTCCACTAAGTCCTAACTAGGCTGTATAATTATCCAAAGGCTCCCTAATTCACTAATTCCGTAGGTTGATGATTGTTTATAACCCAATAGACTATGTGCAAAATAAAAAAGAATTCACTCAATCTAAGCCATTGACACATTCACACACTTCACATTATGCAACCTAATACTATCATACAGTATGCAAAATTCACATACAAAAGAAAAACACAGAATCCCTCCCCACACTTGAGCAACACATTGTCCTCAATGTGAGAAGGAACACACACGACACATGCATAAATGAAATGTGCAAAAAGAAATTAAAATAACAAAGAACAAATAAAATTAACGATAAAAATAAAAATAAAAATAATAGAAAAACAAATAACACAAAACAAAATAGAATGGAAGAAAAAAAATTTGTTTTGATTTTTTTCTTTTTTTGATTTTTTTTAGACTTGAATCCTAAGGAGATAGAGGTGTGATGGTGTGAGAGGTGGTAATTGAATACCCTAAGCTTCGAAATACTGATGGAGTCGGCGGATCTCTCAGCTCTGGCATCTTTGTGTACACACCACTTCCTTTAATGTTCTGTTGGTTTCAGTTATCACATCCAAAACCATTGTCCAACATTGGTCCTCTTCTTCCAATTCCTTGCTCGTTGATGCTTCTTGTGCTTGCCTAGGTGGCACGAAGCTCAAGCTTGCCTAACCCTTCCTGGTCCTCACATGTTTCTTTTCATTTATTTCCCACAGGCTCATGTTGGTGGAGTGAATGATCTCTACCCAAAATAAATGATGGTGGTCAAGGAACTCAGGCAGATGCATTATTAACCCCCTCTTATACACACCAAAATGCTCTGCGATGGCAAAAACTAGGTACCCCATTCGAAGATGGTTGCTCCGCTTTCGCGGAACTGCAGCAAGAGCATTTAACACATGTGTGGATGTGCATACCAGAATACTATGGTCCATGCATCATAGTATGAACAGTTTCTTGGTTGAACACTTGTTGGTCTCTAATTTGTCAAAGAGCAACCGGCACATAAATTTATGCAGCAGCAAGTGTTCATATGACCAGATAATGTTGTTATGGGCATTTTTTGGCGTAAAAGTGCTCAATGTCAATAAGCTCGTGCTAGTATTGGGAGGCACGGAATTCATCATATTGGTTAACAATGGTGGATTCGGGGAATCCATATATGTTGCACATAATTTCTACCATTAACTCATACGCTTGCCCCCTCAATCTAAGTCATAATTCCTTAGTGTTATTGGGTTAAAGGTTAGGGATGTGAAAAATTCTAGGGTAAGCTCTTCATAAACGGGGAATTGGAATCTAATAAATTGACCACATTGGATCCTCTCTGCTAAGTTCTCTACCCTCTCATACACTTCTATCTTATCCAATGTATCGAAATCAAAATATTTAGGCACAATAATTTGCCTACAACGAAGAAAACGGAAACGAATACCTTCCTCCTCAGTATAAATAGGAAATAAAGCTCCAAAGTTTGCTGATCGGTTTCGTCACCCCCGTTTCACGACTTGTTGTGATCTGTGAGGCTCCCGTCAGGTGGTTTGCTTGATATGAGGCATGATTGGGTTGAAATTGGAATGTTGATGATGACAAATTCTAGAGAGATATTAGAGTGTTTGGAAGTTGGAATTCTAGAGAGATAAAGTAAAAATGAAGGTGAAGGTGAAAGTTAAGTAAGACTTGAATAAATAGGTGGTAAAAAGGGTAAAATAGTAAAATTGTCACTTAAAATTTGCAACCTTCCTATTTTGTGCATAGTCGCAGGCCACGATCATGGCATTCCCAATCGCAGGCCACGATCGTGACTTGTCAGGTCACGGTCATGGCCAATGCCTATATTCTGACACCAAGACCTTCTTCTCCCAATTCTTTTCTTATTTCAGTTCATAGCTCTTCTTCGCTTCTCTTAATACGCTTGCGTACTCCTCCATATGATTTTGAAATCCTATTCCTCTTTTTGCTTTTATTGAACCAAAACAAGAATGAACATAACTACGAAATTCAACTAATCTAATAAAATTGAACAACAAACTAATTTTTCCATGGGTTGCCTCCCATGTAGCACTTTTTTTAACATCGGTAGCTCGACGCTCCTTGTAAAGCTCACGGTAGTTAGAATGACTGATTTGATGAGAGCTTTGTTATTAATCTCAAAGTCTGAATATTTGCTACGATATTGAGAATACCACCTTCCTTGGAGTTTTCTTTACCTCGCCTTCTCCTTCACGAGCACTTTTTTTTGGAAGGCATTTGTAGGATTCTCAATGTCTTCTCATTTTGCTCGAGGTTCAGGTTCGATGTGATCCACTGGAGTTGAAGGAGATTTGTACTCTCTAACAATCACCTTGAAGGTCAGTAGCTCCTTCCCTACTCGTAAAGATCGTTCGCCGCCATGCACATCAATCATCGAACGTGCAGTGGCTAAAACACAATCGTCCAAGAATCATCAGAGTATCCTCATCTTCATTGATATCCAAAATATAAAAATCTGTGGGAAATATAAAATTATCGACCTTGACTAGCACATCATGTATAATTCTCATCGGTCTAAGTGAGGTCCTATCAGCCGTCTTAACCAAAAACTTTAAGGGCACTAACTCTCGTAACCCCAATTTAAGACTGAGAATGTAGGGCATTGCATTTATACTTATGCCTAAGTCTACGAATGCCCAATCTATGATGATCTTATTGATACTGCAGGGGATGAAAAAGTCCCCCGGATCATCTTTTTTCACTATATTGGGAGTGTTTTCCAGTATCCGCTCCTTCCCCTTCTCTGTGATAGTCTCTTGTAATTTCAGTTCATATTGTATTCGTTCCGTCTCTTCCTTGACATTGTTTGGCATTGTAACATTCCTGCTCCCCTCCTAACATAAAATTCCTTCAGAATAAAAAATTGACGCGAAAATACCCGTCGAGTTACTTGCACTGATTTACTCAACACCTCACTTGGAAGATTGTCTTTGACTACTTGACCTTCTCCTTTGTCTACCTCTTCCAGCTCCTCATCCTAAGTCTAGCTTACAACCATGATATGTTCCTTTGGGTTAGACTCGGTGTTGCTTGGAAGAGTTCCAACATTCTGAGTTGAAATTGCTTCCTTGAACTGCCCTACTTGGACTTCTAAATTGTGGATAGACGAAGCACAATTCTTCGTGACTTGCTCGAATTTACTCTCGAGTCTCCTATGTGCATCCTCTATCCCCCTATCTTATCCAAAATATTTTCCAATTTTGAATCCATCGAGCTTATTTTGTCTTGTGGGAAACTTGATTGTCTTTGGGGTCTAAACTGCCGTCCATTGTTGTTGTTAGACCAGGAGAAGTTTGGATGATTCTTCCACCCAAGGTTATATGTGTTGGAATAGGGATTATTTCCTCCTCCACATCCAAATTGGGCTCCCATGTAATAAACTTACTCTGGGTTATCTTCTCTCATCAAAAAGCATTCCACTATATCATGATCAAACTGGCCATATAGCTCGCACTTCAATTGCATGGCTTTTACAGCAGGTGAGGATGACGCCTTCATATTACTGAGTTGTCGCATCAAGTTGTCAATCTTAGCTTGCATTTTCGTCATCTGATCGACAGCGACAACTCCCTTCTGCTTCTTAAAATTAGTAGGTTGCCTACTATGTTCACTAGCCCATAAGCAGCTATTGCTGGCCATCTCCTCTATTAATTCCTCTGCTTCATCGACCATCTGTCGCATTAAAGATCCTCTTGATGCCGCAACGATGGTGCCTCTAGTTTGTGGGTTTACTCCGTCATAAAATGTCTGCAGCTGGAACTCCTTAGGTAGATTATAGTGTGGGCATCTCATCTGCAAATCTTTGTAACGCTCTTACGCTTCATAAATAGACTCCCCATCACTTAGTTGGAAATTTGTAATTTCCTTAATAATTTTGGTGGTCTTTGTTAGTGGGAAATATTTATCCAAGAAGGCAAGTACTAGTTGTTCCCACATTGTAATATTAGCGGGGCTTAGTGAATGATACCAAGCTTTTGCTCTATCCCTAAGTATAAAGGGAAACAGCCTAATTTTCACTGCGTCTTTTGACATCTAGTGATACCTGAAAGTATCATAGATCTCAAGAAAACTCACGATGTGAGCATTCGGGTCTTCATTTGCAAGTCCATAGAATTGGACGTTCTATTGAAGAATGTTCAAAAGGGTTGGCTTGATTTCAAAAGAAATCGTTTGAATAAGCGGTCTAGCCATTCCTTGGTTCGCAGGATTGAACCCTAGCCTCATAAAATCCATAAGGGTCCTCTGTTGTTACCTACTAGGGTTGACTTCTTGATCCATGTTTCTTTGGAATTCCCCGGCCATTTGTGCTTTTTCGAACTCTTCTTCTTCTTCTTCTTCTCTCCAAACTTTCCTAAGGGTTCGTTCTAAACATGTTATGTCTAAATCTAAAGTCTTAATTTTGCGACTCAAATCCCTCGTGATTCTTGTGTTCATGTAAGAGCACAATTTCTATGTAGAACTATGAAAAATAAAAACAAAAATTAAAAGCTATCCTAACGTCTTAAATTGTAGAACTAAGCTACCTTCCCCGGCAACGGCGCCAAAAACTTGTTCGCTCAAGGTTACACGCTCTAAGTTTTACTAATTTTTAACCTTGATAATTACCGCAAGCGCACGAGTCGTTTGCATAGTACCTAAGGTGTCGATCCCATACAGAAGGGAACTAGTCCTAAATTCTAACGATAGCTAAGTTCACAAAACCTAATTTAACAACTACTGCATAAATTTAAATCAACAGAGAATCAAATACGAGAAATTAAAGCACCCAAAGAACAAAAAAAAGCAAGCTCACACAAATAATCTGAATTCAACCTAGAAGCGACCAATTAAGAGAAAGGGGGAATCTATTCGAAATTAAAGAAAATCTACCCAATTATGAACTTTCTGATTTAATAGGCCTAGGCGATCCTAGGGTAAATTACTCTCTCTCGAGTTATAATTCTTAACCTTAATTAAAAATCCATAATTCAAATTATGAAAATTGCAATCTCTCGATCTGCAATTTGTCCAAAACCTAAATTAATTCTAAGGTTTTTTATTAACCTGCCGAGAATCTGTGCTTAATCTTTCGTTACATGACTCTACCAGTTTGATTCAATTCTCTACCTATCGATTTACCTAACTCTCGTTAACCTAAATCGGCTCACCCTCTCAGTTTATTGCCCAGTTATGAAGAATTGAATTGAATCACAATAAATCGAAATAAAACGCATCCAAATCGGCTTTATTAATCTAAAAAATAAATAAACTCGAAGGTAAGTTTAGACAGAAAAATCAACACTCAACGACAAATAGTTCTAATCAATCTTAAATTCCATACATCAATGAAATTGAAATAAAAATTAGAAGATACTATTGGAATGGATCTCAGAGCTGCGACTACGGGAAACTACCTATTCTGGGAAGTACGTCGGGTCAAGCGTATCTCCATGCCTCTCTTCCTTCGTCTCCTTCCTCAATTGATTGATCTCTATATAGGTTTTCTCTCGAATTTTTGGCCAAATCTCACGTTTGTACAGCTCTCTTAGCTCTCTTAGCTCTCTAATCTCCTTTTTGCGGCTGCTAGGTATTGTTCTATTTATTTTGTACCAGCCCTAGGTCAAACTTGGGGTCAAAACGATTTGAAAAATTACCCAAATTTTGAGTTTTTCTGTCAGCCTGACGTAGGGCACGATCGTGGCCCTGCCTACCACGATTGTGGCCTAATGTTTTTCTTTTTTGTCACTATCATGGCCAAAATTGCACGATCGTGGCCTAACTTGATGCTCTCTATCAGATCGTGACCCATGATGCACGATCGTGGCCTGTTTCTTTTAACCCGAAACTCTTCAGATCTTCACCATTATTCCCTATTTACCCTGTAACACTAGCATACACATCAAGGCATCTCAAAAATATACAATTTAAGTTCAAAGATTCAAACCAGCCCATAAAAACAGTTAAACACAAAAACTAATCTAATTAAACGCCAAATGCATACTCAACTCTCAATTTAACACAAAATGCATAACAAATTAAACATTAAAACATAATGCAAAACACTACTATTAGTGCTCCTTAAGATTACTAATAATTCTCAAATTCCATTCATCAAAGGCATGTCAATAAGTGACAACATTATATTAGTGCAAGAGCTTATCAACAGTTATAACATAAAGCATATGAAAAAAAATGTGCTATCAAAGTGGACTTCCAAAAAGTCATTTGATTCATTTGATTGTAGATATATTTAAAACACTATAGAAGCATTTAGGTTTCCTATACTTTTTATAACTTGAATCAATCAATGCATCACTACAATCTCTTATAGGATTTTAATCAATGGTGAGCCCTCCAGCTCATCATAGGTTCTAAATCTTTACCTTAGGCATATAAGTTATCATCAGGCTGATCAGGAACTCTTTAAATTAGGAAAAGCATTTCCAATTTCATTAAAGATGCAAAAAACCTAAGCATTACCAACTTATCTTTTACAAATGAGTTAATTTTGTTCTCGAAAGATTATCCAAATTTTATTGGTGCTCTCATGATAGCCCTCAATAACTTTAAACTACTCTCTAGACTTTCCATAAATAAGAAAAAGACTATTTGTTTCTCATAGTGCTAATAATATGACATAATATCTAACTTATATCACTGTCATTAAACTTGCTCAACTTCTTATTACTTACCTTAAGAGACCATCCTTTATTAACTTTAACCCTCTCATTGAAAAGATCAATATAAAAATCAATAGTTGGAGCATTAAAGCCTCCAAACAATAGGAAGAATATTGTCTAATCAATTTTAAAAGGTTTGCATGTATATTGGTCATCACACAAGTGATGTCATAAAAATATCATTAAGGTAATAAAAAGACTTGTTAAAAACTTTGTAAGGTTTATCAATGCAAACATCTAAACCCAAAATAAAGTAAGCAGGGAGAGATTTGTCTGCCTAAACACATTAGAGCTCTTATTATTCAACCTATTAAAACTACTAATCAAGTGTAAATGTTCAAAAGGGTATAGAGAATTCTCATAAGGAAAAAAGTTTAGGCTATGTTTGGTTAGGTAGTTATTAATGGAATGGAATATTATTCCAAAGTTTAGAAAGAGGGTTTATAATGGAATGAAATATAATAGGATGGAAGGGGAGGGTTACACATTACATCTGATTTCATCCTAAATAATAAAAGTAAGTTACCTCTAATTTAGGGGGTTTAGGATAGAATGTAAAATGATAAACAACATTTCACTATATTAAATTATGAACCCTTTTTCTAAAAAAAATTCATTATATTACATTATGAACCCTTCCATCCCTCCCAAACAACAATTTTCTGATATTACTTCTATTTACATTCCATCCCATTAAAAACTTTATGTCTAACCAAACATAACTTTAGGTTGAAGTAAGCAATGACATATTCTCAAATGAATCTTGTAGGATGATGTTGAAAGGACAAATTACTAGAACTTCTTGGCATTTCTTAACATGATTCTATCAAGCTTACCTGATAACCTCTTTCACTATATCGCTTGCATTTAAAGATAGCTTAAGCACATTTAATAGACTTAAAAGATATCTAAGCCTACCTGACTCTTATGTTCTCTGTAACTTGGTGAATGAAACATGTGAATAAATATTATTTGAGTGTGGATATTCCTCTTTATTATGGTGCATAATCGAAGGAATGTGCTCTACAAACATTCAAGACATCAAATGGAATGATCTAATTGTATAGTGCAACAAAGTACAAAAGAAAAATGATAGGGAATAGATCATCTTGAAAATAGCATTCAATAATACGGTACATCATTTTTGGCTTGAAAGAAATAGGCGTATATTTCAAGGGAGTGCATCTTTTGGCTCGTCCAGCCTTGTTGATAAGTGTAAATTGCATCATGTTTCAAGGCATAGTTTGATATGAGTTTAGTCATTAATTCAATAATTTAGTATATGTTTAAGTTAGAATTGTGTTAGTTTGTTAATTATTTGTGTTTTAATTGTTTTATGGGTTATTATAAGCTTTTAAGCTTAAATGTTATGTTTTTTTTCAAAAACCTTAATGTATTTGCTAGTGTTTCAGGGTCAACATCAAAACACAAAGAAGTTTCAGAGGCATTCGACCTTAAACAACGGCCTACGATCTTGGCATAATAGGCTACGATTGTGATAGAAGTACCAAAGTTGGCCCATGATCGTGGCCTACATGCCACGATTGTGACAGGGCCCAAGACATGGCCCATGATCATGGCCTACATGCGATGATCATGAAAAAAGCCCAGGAAATGGCCCACAGTTGTGGCCTGTGTCAGGCAGACGTGAAAACACTCAAGAACGTCAAGTTTTGAAGGAGTTTTTAGACCTCGAAAAAACCATAAGGCTGTTCAGAACATAAGAGGATATTTAAAGAACAAGAAAAAAGGTAGAGAGGAGCTTTTGCTTTAGTCACCTTAAGAAACCCTTGAGAGAAATTACCAATTAAAAGAAAGGGATTTTTTTTTTGAAAATAAGAGAAAGGCAATTTTACTTATACTTAATGTTAACCAAACTGATTATGAATTACCGAATTGTTGGTTCTAGGCTATCCTAGGGTTGATTACTCTCTCTCAAGTTATAACCATTAACCCTAAATTATAAACCCTAATCAGATTATAGAGGTTGCAATCTCTCAATTCACATCCTATCTAAAACTCTAATTAGTTTTGAAGTTCTCTAATAAACTATCGAAAACCTATGTGAAATCTCTCTTCGCACAATTTCTCGATCTGATTCAATTCGTATTTCTATTAAATCACCTAACTCTCGTTAGTCCAATTTAATCGTTTTTCATTTGATTCACCCTCTCAATTTATTATCTAATTATTCAATCGTAGAATTGAACCACAACAAATCCAATAAACACATAAACAATTAGATTTCATTAATTCAAGAGTGAAATTCCGAAGGTGAGTTTAGAACATCCTTAACATTTTAGATCCTATTATCAACTATTCAATCCAATTACATACAATGATAAAACTGAAATTAAATAGGAAATACAATCTAAATGGACGATGGGAGGCAACGATGTTAGGAAACCTCCTGATTTAGGAAGTACGTCGAGTCAGCTTCTTCTCCTATTCTCTCTTCCTTCTTTTTTTCCTTTATCTCTCGATGATTTCTCTCTAAAGTTTCTCAAGGTGGCTAATGTAAAAGCTCGTCTCTGCCTCTTTTCTTGTTATTTAAATATCCTCTTATATTTTGAGTAGCCATTGGTTTTTTTGGGGTCTGAAAGGTCTAAAAAATCCCTTGAAACTTGATGTTCTTGAGTGTTTGCCTAAAGTAGGTCACAATCATGGCCTTGCAGGCGATGATCGTGGGCCATTTCCTATGCTTCTGTCACGATCATGGCATGTAGGCCACGATTGTAGGCCATGTCTTGGGCTTCTATCACAATCGTGTGGGCCAACTCTGGTGCTTCTATCATGATTGTGGCCTATTATGCCATAATTATGGGCTGTTGTTTTGGCCTGAATGTCTCCGAAACTTCTCCGTTCTTTGATGTTGACTCTGAAACACTAGCAAACACATTAAGGCATCTCAAAAACATAACATTTAAGCTTAAAAGCTTGTACTAACCTATAAAATACAAATAATTAACAAACTAACACAATTATAACCTAAACATATACTAAATGATTGAATTAATGACTAAACACTTATCAAACTATGTCCTGAAACACGATGCAATTTACACTTATCAACATCCCCACACTTAAATGTTTACTTTTCCTCAAGCAAACAAAACAACAAGCACGCAAAATCACAAAGTACACAATGCAGTAATGAGACAGTGCCTTCAACTTCATGAAATAATTTTACTTTAAACACAATCATTCAAGTTGTTCAAAATCATTAACATGCAAAATCCGCATCTAGGAACTTTGGACTAAATATACATATTCGTCAAAACTTAAATGTCAAATTATTCACCCTTTTCAATTGTACACACACATTAATAATTATTTGGTCATTCAAACTCGATAACTACTCCTAAGTATGTTTTCATGAAAAGTCAAGCTATTTATAAGTTTGATCGGTTTTTATTAGAAAATATTTTTTATTTACTTTTTTATGGACATGGACTCAATCTTTTACACGAAGGCAAACATTGGTGATGAATGTTGATCCAGTTACTCGACTAAGTCATGTTTTTATTAAGCTATTTGGTTAGAATGTCATTATAGCCTTTGACATGAAGGCATATATTTGTGATGCGTGTCAATCCAGTTACTCAGCTAAATCACGTTCTTAACTAACTACTAGCTCTATTCATAAGCCGAAGGCTAACGGAATAGTTATTTATATAAAATTAACAAACACTTATTTTTTTAATATTATTAAATGCCAACCTTGTTGGTTTAGCTACTTGTTTTCATAAAAAAATGCTAGCAAAGTTACTTTAGTCGAAAGACCTAAAATTATGAATGAATGTAACAACTTATAGGGTGATAAACTAACACTAAATCCTAATTAACTTGCATATTTAGCCAAAGAATCTAAATTACTAATTTCGTGAGCTAATGACTCTTCACAACCTAATAGATTATATTTAAAATTAAATCAATTTCATTCCATCTAAGCCATTGACACATTCACACAATTCACAATATACAACCTAAACAAACTATCATACAATATGCAAAATTCACACTCAAAGCAAAACACATAACCCTCCCTACACTTGAACAACACATTGTCCTTAATGTGAGAAGTAGTAAAAAAACACTCATGAAGGAAAAAAATAAAAATACAGACTAAATTTAAAAGAAAAAGGGTTAGAACAAATCCTCACGGTGATAGAGGCGGGGGTGGTGTCGAAGATGGCAATTGGACTCCTTGAGCCTTGAAGTATAGATGAATATCACGTATATCTCAGCTCTGACGTTGTTGTGTTCGGGCCATCTCATGCATCCTTCTAGAGTTCTCTGCCAGTGTTTTTGTAATTACCTTGGTGTTAGCAGAGATTATATCGAGCACTTTTTTTTTGGCCAGGTTATTCTGTGTCTTCTTCCTCTTCAGACTACTTGCTAGTTGAGTCCTCTTCAGCCTGCTGAGGCAATGCTATGATAGGACTCCCCTGACTAGCCCTGATCTTTACATAAGTATTTTGGCTGATGTCCCAAAGTTTCATGTTATAGGACTTTAGGATTTTAACACGCCACAAATGATGGTGATTTATAAAATCAGGGAGGGAGACAGTTAGGCCACTACCATCCACACTATAGTACTCAGCAATGGTAGAAACCAAGTACCCCATACCCAAATTATTGCTCTTCTTACTCAGAGTCGCAACAATAGCATTCAACATATGTGTGGAGGTGCACACTAAGATGTTATGATCCATGCACCACAATAGAAAAAGTTCCTTTTTTGAGCACTTGTTGGTTTCTGATTTGTCAAAAACCATTTGACATATGAATTTATGCAATATCAAGTGCTCATAGGTTTGTATAATATTGTTGTGGGTATTCCTTGCATCGAATCGTTCTAACCTAGTGAGCTCATTCCAATAGCAAGAAGCACGAAAATCATCATGTTGATCGATAATGGAAGATTTGGGGAACTCGTAAATATCACACGTGATTTCAATGTTTAGTTTATAAGCTCTTCCCCGCAACTTAAATCACATTTCCTTAGGGGTTACTAGGTTCAAAATAAATGGAAGTGAAGAATTCGAGAGTAAGCTCTTGCTAGACAGGATATTGGAAGTGTATAAGCTTTGTCCAGTAAATTCTTTCTGCTAGATTCTCTACCATATCTTCCAATTCTACTATATCAAGCATATCAAAATCAAAATATTTTGGGACTAATATTTGTTTAACATTAAGGGATTGGAAACGAATAACTTTCTCTTCTGTGTATATTGGGAAGAGTACTCTGAAGTCCACCACCATGTTCCTTCGCCCTCAGCTCAAGATTTGATTTCGTCCCGATGATTGTTTACGCTTTGTTGATTGCTTAATGCGTGGCATACTGGATTTCAAGTAGGTAGAAGTCAGAATAAAATGGAAATTTGGAAGTTGAAGTGAGAGTGTTTGGAGCATCTAAACTTAGAGAGATAAATTTAAAATGAAAGTGAGTGAAAAATGAAATATGACATGAATATATAGTGAAGGAAGGGTAAAATAGTAAAAAGTTTAGCTGAAAATCACGAAAACTGTTTCACCTTGCCGCAAGTCGCGATAATCCACCAATTTTCCAATTTTTCTTCTTTTTTCCTTCCATACATTCTAGAGAACACTTCCTAACTCTTTTATAGCTCTTTCACCTCTCTTTTTTGCTTATTTCCTCGATCATCTAACTCATTTCAAAGTTCTATTCCTTCCCGACCTTATTTGGAAACGAAATAACCTAACTACGGAATTTAATCTATCTAAATGACAAATAACATGAAATTAACAATTCATGGGTTGCCTCCTATGGAGCGCTTCGTTTATCGTCAGTAGCTCAACGCTTTATTCTTAGAAACTCAGTTCGGATTAATTATGAGCGACTTGCTTCTCTCTTTTTTGCTAAACATCAGTTTTGTAGCCTGTAAGTAAGCTACAAATTGCAAAATAATCAGAAGGAAAATATTGATAACATTATGAAAAATAATTAAGCTCAGTAATGTCCTTTTTTCGAGCAAACTGTTAACAAAACAAGGAATAACAAAACTCCCTTAATCTTCCATAGAATCCAACAGTTTGCTCGATAAGAGGGTGAGTTGTTCTCTTCTAGGTTCTTCCTCATTTGCCCTTATCTCTTCTTCTTTTTTAGTTTCTTGAATAGAGATTTCCATAGCATCTTCAAACTTCATATATGTTGTCAACTATTCTTATTCCTCTCATCCCTTAAAAGATTCAAACACAACATTTTTTTGAATGCGTCGCCCTCCTCCAAATTCTTTAATACATCATTGATGTTGAATGTCACTTGGTCATCACTAATCCGAATGATGAGGTTCTCTTTATAGACACCCACCCAAGTTTTTTTGATATTCGAACATGGTATACCAAGATATGGGGGATAATATGGTGGGTCTTTTCTTCATCCGCTTTATTGATTTATGGGTCTTTTATAAGGTACAGTTCAGCATAGTCTTCTACTGATTCTTCTTGTTCTTCCCCATTTCTAAGTGTAACATCATCATATTGCTCTCGTTGGTATAATTCCATATTGCTCAGAGAGTCTTCCACACTTCTCTTATAAAATTCACAGGAAAGCTGTCTTTCTTGAATCTCCAGGTTGTAAATAGAAGCGGCATGATTTTCTGTTACTTGATCAAATTGCTCTTTCAATCTCTTTTCATTCTCTTTCATGTTTGTTATCTCATCCATGATTTTGTCCAATTTGGAATCACATGAACTAGACTCATCTTGCTGAAATTCAAATAGGTTTTGATGTCTCATATAAGTATTTGCATTATTAGGTGATTCTGCCACCCTTAAGTGTACAGGTTCATATAAGGATAATGATTTCCTCAACTAAATTAAGACTCATTGAAATCTGCAAAAGTCCTTTGCTCTCTATAATTTACATCCTCCATGATCGTTCTTTTTATCTCCTCTTAGCATTCAACTCTTGAGATTCCCTAATGTTGTCTGATGATATCTAAGTTGATGTGTTGTTTATTTTTTGCCCATTTTTTTTAAAGAAGGTGAAAAAGGTCTTAGACTAAAGAACTAAATTAATTGTCTCCCCAATATGCAAACAAGTGCTCTCTTGTGCTCTAAATTGTTGCGTGGACGAGCTTTTGCACCTGTTCAGAGCCCATTGAAATATGAGTTCAGACCTTTTATCTCGTCCAATCCTGTTCAGCCCTATCTAGCCAAAAAACATCGTTGTCCCATGTAAAGAAGGGTGAGTAGCTTCTTTGTAGTAAAATCTTCCTAACATCAGAAGGGTGAGTAGCTTCTTTGTAGTAAATTCTTCCTAACATCACGTGAGACGGTGATGTTTTTTTATTGAACAAAGCTGAATAGGATTAGACAAGACAAAAGATCTGAACTGATATTTCAGTGGGGTCTAAACAGGTGCAAAAGCTCATCCATGCAATAATTTAGAGCAATGGAGCACCTGCTTGCATATAATTTACACATCACGTGCAATCAAAGTTATGTTTGCATTTGGACATGTTCCTAGTACTGTTTGAAGGGGACATGGAAGGAACAAGGAATAGGGGGATCAGATCTCTTATACCAGTTATGATGTTCCTATTATGTTCTATTAAATCCATCCACACATTTACATATAACCCATATAAATGTATAAATGAGATTTAATAGAATAGAGTTGGAACAAAGTAACTAGAACAGAAATTTGATAGGTAGAATAGGCGTGTAGATGTTTCCTCGAGAAATTTTATGTTCCATCTTATTAATGCAATTTATTATTAAATTTAAAAACTCTATCTAAGATGACAATTTTTAGTTTAATTAAGATTAAGAATTTACTTAAAATATAAATATAATTAAGAAGATTGAATTATATTTCATTATAGAATAAAAAGATTAATATAACAATTTTCCTAAATTTCAAACCTGGTTCCGTTACCATAAGACCCGAAACGTCCTTCTAGTCTTGGACATCAGAAGAGATCAATGACTAGGGTTTATTTCTCTCCGAGCACCATCACAATCTAAGGCACCCATTTTTAGATGGAATCACTCAATTTCACGTCCCACTACTACTTTGGATAGAGTTCAAAACCATGAACCGACCCGCTTTTGCCTCCGATCCCGACGCCTTCCAATTCATGCTTAAAGAATCCGTCGACCGTTTTCTGACCGACTACCGGAAAGGCGCCTCCGATTTTTCAAATTTCACCTCCATATTCTCTCGCTTGCTTCACATTTTGCCCGATCCTCCTCTTGAAATCGTATGGTTTTACGCTTCTTTGACTTCATTCTCCACCAAATTGACCAGTCCACACAATTCAAACCAACTCTCTCTAGTTAAGGACTTGTTTCAACTACTGGTTTCTTGCTGTTCTTCATATAGTACGGCAAAAAAGATTGCTCTGCTGGCTCCCGTCATTTGTGAAATTTATGGGTTTGTTTTTGTTAGAAGGGACTTGAGGGAAGATATTGAAAGTGTTCTAGAAGGTGTTATTGGTTACATAAGCATTTGTTGTAACGCTTGTTGTCATACGAGCGAGGAGTTCGAGGTTTTGGGTTCTTGTTTCGCTGATATGGTAAGGGTTTGGGTGGTGGAGAAAATTGGGGATAACGGTAAATTTGGAGAGGACTTGAGGGTGTTTTGTCCGGTTATTAGTGATGGAATTAGGAAACAAATGGTTAGTAGAGAGAGATTTGGGGTTGGAGACTTGGCTGGTGTTGTGATGGTTGAGGCTTTCTTGCTGAGGTTGTGCCTGAAGTTTGGTTGTGGAATTTCACGAGCGGAGTTGAAGAGGGAATTGAATACCAGTGCAGTTCAGATGATGGCTGCTTTTCGGAGTTATTACTTTTTCGGTGATAGTTGTTTTCTTCTATTGCACCTTTAAATTCCTTTAGAGTTGCAGAACTTGTCATGTCTTTTGTTAACGGGTCTGAAGATTATTCCTTAAGGAAAAAATTCTCCATGCTATAAAAGGAATTCTCATGAGTGTAGGTTATCCCGTATGCCCAATTTTATGTTTAAAGGAAGCAGGTGGTCTCGTGGCTTTAAAGAAGAGTTAAATGCTTCATGAGCTGTTCGGTCTGTGACTGGATGAAATCTAATTTCGATTCAGTGATGAGTGGATACTTGCCATTTATTCTCATTCTTTGATGATTGCTTTCTTCTATTGATACTGTTTCATCTCCAAATAGTTGAGCCATGTAGTTGGTAATTTAAGTAACGTAGTCTGTATAATTTTCTTCTCGTTAAGAAATGCTATTCCGTTTACATTGCAGATACACTTCTCAGGATGTTGTTGGAACCAGTTTTGCCTGTCGTCTCGTTAATTGTCAGTATTCTAACTTCTGTTTGTTTACTAGTTTTTTATAGTCAAACTTGAGCTTTAAACGACAGTTGATGGTTTTCCCACCATCTTAAATATCCTAGATGGATTACACCATTTTTATGGGATGATTTAATATCAAAAAGAAAAGATCATTTAAGGGAGCTTTTAATGGAAGATTTTATGCATTGAAGAATTTAAGGGGGGTAGAACGGAGTGTGAAGAAGACCCTAAAAGTTAAACTAGAGAGATGTGGAGAATTTGATTTACGAGGCTATAATTAAGTTATTAAAGCGAAGATGTAATCGTACAGCAAATTGTCCTTGATATGATTTGATTGATCTGTGCCTGTGTGGAGTTGCTATACGAAACCTACAACATATGATGCTAACTTAAAACCAGGGGGCTATATATTGTGTGTTTTATTCTGACATAAAGCCAAGGAGTGAGACTAAGTTCTGCTATGCTGAATCTTTAATTGTTCAAAATATTACCAGCATTTCATGTAGTTGAATAAGCTGCTGTGCTGAAATTTCGTATCAACTGCATGTAAGGATCATGTAGATCACGCAGTTTGCAAGGTTCAAGGCCATTTATCTTTTGTTGTAGTGCTCCAGTAACATGACAGCTGTTCATGGTTTGTTGTTTTCCTAGTCTTCTTGACCAATTTATGTAGTCATTTTCAATTAATCTTTATTAGTACACGTCCCTAAAGTTAAACTTTATCCTCTTTCAGATATCTGATGATGCAGCTTCCTTACAAGAAATTCTGATGGAGGCTGTGATAATGATGGACTATTCATTCTTTTTCCCTCAAAAGGGAATACAGATACCTGATGAACACTTGAAACGTCTTGCTGTCATGTGGCTGTTAATTGCTGATAATGCAATTCAGTTTGTCAGGTATTAGAGAATGAATACCATAGTTGTGATGCAAGAGTTAATATGCTGGGGCCACTGTATCTAATTCATCTCACCGTTCTGATTTGTGATAGGGAAAGTGGTGAGTGGAACAAGGTCACATCATATGGACAAGCATTTTTGGGTTCTTGTGTGCGCTATCAGTTGATAAAGTGGGTTATGGATCAGCCTGGTCTTCAAGCCCGGAGAAGCCTTCCAAATGTGTCCAGTCCTGTAGCTCTTATCAGTGAGTTCCCCATTATCTTTATCCTCTTGCTTTATTCCTCAATTCATCAGGGGTTAGCATCTCTGCCACTATGTTGTGTGGTTATGATTCTCAGAAAGTATGCTATGATATGGAGAGGCTTCTATCATCATATCATTGCTGATGGGGAGCATTAAATTACTTGACCAGCTTTTCCTCTTGGAAACGTCATGACAACGTCTTGTAAACTGAAATGTGCCCGACTGTGTTGCTAATTGGACAAATTTGGATAGAAGCTACTTAGTGAGGAACCGCTCGTGCAAATCTTTTTCATATTCTTGTTTTTATCTGTATCTATGTTGTATCATTTCTAATTCCTGTACTGCCCAATTCCAGAGTGGTTGCTAAATGTTGAGGAACGAGGTGTAAGAGTGTTTGACTGCAAAATCTTAAAGATCTATGCAAAAGCCATCATTTGTAGATCGAGAGCAGATGACGAGTTCTCAGCAAGTTTTTCAGAAGCCCAGAATTTGCCTGAAAATAATTTGTATTACATTGGTAATGTGGGAAAATCGAAACAGGGTATCAATTATGATTTAAAGATGGTTGATTCCATGAATGTTATGTTCTTGGATGCTCCTGAACCGTTCAAAGCAGGTGCAACTAATCTTACAAGGAAGCGGAAAGAAGGGCTATTGGATGAAGGGGATAAACAATTTAAGTTTGTGAGAAGTCACCTAACTGACATTTCAATGACGGAGAAAGGTTTATCAGTGACCGGGGATGACAATTTCAGTAGTGTGACTGAGGTAGATGATCCGGTTTCTTTTGAAAACGTGGAATATATGGAGCAATGACAAAATCATCCATCAACTGATGGCGAAGTTACTGGAAATCCATGGCCTGTGGTGAATACTAGTGACAGCTTTTCTGTGCTATGACAACTTGGGATAAGAAACTTTGTTAATGCAACACGACTTGTCATCCATGGCGGCATATTTCCCCTTCTAGAAATGTCTAGGCCAGAGTTACGTTTATGCAACTGGATTTTTGGTTCTGGGTAGATTCGATCTTTCAGTTCATTCATCCCAGTCATACATTTCTGCAAGCAGACTTATCGTTGCTAATGATAAAATGAAACTGGTCTTCCGCATGAGCTCATTGCGAAGCCTAAGCACTCGATGGACTTCTTGCATTTGTATTCATTTGCTATCTCCTAAAATTCTAGTTCTATTACTCAATTTTACCTTGCGTATCAGAGGCAGTAGATTAAGATACGACTAGCTGTCTGTCCGACCCAGTTAATCAAGTATACAAGCATATGCTACAGCTATATATGGCAGTGTTTGGACCCTAAGGTATGACCCTATTTTTTTGGTTAAAAATTTTCATTCATACAAATCAAATTTGTTGAACAAAAAAGGTTTATAACAAAATCATGAACTACGAATAACTTCCTTTATGTCTAATTATCTTAAATAACGAATGAGGAATTCAATTTTTAAAGCTCACAAAGTACCACATGATTAAGAGAATTTGATTTATGAAAAAGTTTTGAAGTCGTGGATATAATCAGCCTTGAAGATTGATCGGATTAAGGACCAAGAAACTTGTCCTCTTGAGACTCAAGTTGACAGACGAGTTGGATTGAGATTTGGGTTTGTTTGCCTTTATTTTGATTAAAGGTTAACATGTAGCTCTTTGTTTCGGTTTGCGAGCGTGCCAGGAATTTAAAGTGATTTCAAATTAGAAAATAAGAATAAAAATGTTGCGACTCATAATTTAAGATTGAAATCAAACGATTGTGTATGTTAGAAAGGGACAAAAAATATAACAAAAAAGAACTTTGCTTTATTGATAAACAACTTGGTAAAATGCAATGACTAAGAAATCGAAAATTACTGAAATCAATTGAAAAGAAAGATTAATGCTAGGAAAAAATAGAGGATTGCTGAAAATAGAAATAAGCTAATAGGTTTACTGGGATGCCAGGCTTTTGATATGTGAGATGTTAGAGAGCTTTCTTTCTGCTTCAAAACTTCTATTTATAGCCAACGATGATGAGTGTCTTATTGCAATTCAACTTGCAATCTTGATAAAAATTTATCTTATTAGATAAAGATAAAGATTTGGATAAACTTTATCCTATCCAATAGAGATAGAGTTTATCTCCTCATTATCTTGGACTTCTAGACTCCTAATTCAACTCCAATTATACTACTTTCCTCTTCGCTAGATACTGGAATCTGATGGGCCAGGATCAATGGATTTCTATTGGACTTCGAACCATGGGCTTTCCTTTGGGCTTTGAGTTTTTGGCCTAAAACAGTAAAAATGGGCCGAACCTATTTTTCAGTGTAAACATTTGCCCCCTGCACCATTAGGCTTATAAATATAAGCCTTATGGTGGCCCTTAACTTATTTAGATACCCATTTAGTCAATGCCTTTGCCTAGAGTAGCTTTTAGACGCTTTGTTATTGTCAACCTCCACGCTCCTCTGATGTACCAGAAATCTGAGAAAATTTCCAGCTCTAACTCCAAAAGCACATTTTAACGGATTGAGCTTGAGCTGGTGTCTCCTCAGTCTTTCGAATCCCTGCCTGAGATGCTCTACATGGTCACCCTATTTTTTAGACTTGATAACTACGTCATCGATATAGATTTCAACAATTTTTCCAATGATGTCATGAAAAATGAGGTTCATGGCTCTTTCATAAATCGCTCCTGCGTTCTTTAGCCTAAAAGGCATCATATAACCCATTCGAATGTACCGATTGCCCCTGGACACCGGAATGCTATTTTGTGAATATCATTCTCGGCGATTTTGGTCTGATTATAACTAGCAAAATAATCCCAAAATGTTAATATGTCATGGTTGGCTACTAGTTGTTTCTTGGCCTGCTGCAAAACTGCTTCTTGGATGGCCATTGCAGCCACTGGCCACCCTTCTTTAGTCCCTTGAGTCATCATTGGCCTGGCTGGCCAGTATCTCCTTTCATCGACTTAAGAGGCCTGATGCTTTGAATCTTCTCACTGGCACCGGTTGCTTGAAGTATCAAATGCTTGTCTTTGGCGAATTTCATCAGCGTAGGCCTGCCCCTCTTTATCCAAACCTTCAAAAGTAATCGGTGTGGTGTCTCTATGGTAATAGCAAGCATCCACCAAATTTACTTCAGCGCTGAAAGGATTATTGTCTGCCTTAACCATTTTCACGTTGTCGACATGCCAGAATAATAAAATTGGTGGAGGGAAGACAACATACACATGTTTGCGTGAATCCAATCTCTGCCTAAAGGCAACTTGTAACTTGCATTTGTGTTGATTACGAAGAAAGCAGACACACACGTCTTACTCCTAACTGTTATTTGTAATGAAACTACTCCCAAAGTTCTTGCCAGGTCCCCAGTTACTGCGGTCACCACTAGGTCTGTGGCAATGATATCCTTTTCTTGTTTCCCAAGTCCTAGTAGCACTTTCAGGGGAATCACATTTATAGCTGCTCTATTGTCCACCAAGGCTCTATCTAGTGACTTTCCATTGACGCAAGCCTATATGTATAGTGGTTTAGTGTGATTCACTGTCAACGGCTTGTCAAATGTCAGAGCTTTGCTCTCCTCAATATCCTGCGTTTTCTCTGAGAACTTCTTCACTGGACTTTGTTCTTTTTCTGTGGCCGAAACTTTTTCTTCATCTCTCATCCTACCCTTCGCCTCGTCGTCGGGATCGGCACGGCAAAAAATAGCTGGTAATAACATCGAAGCAACTCCCAGGTAGTAAACAGGGACATCACCAACATTGAAGTAACTGTTTATCTGTTCCTCCGCATCGTCATCCTCCGTTGCCTTCCTTCCGAATTTACTCTTCTGAATTCCTTCTTCACGGTGCTCAACTATCTGCTTGGCAATGTTGGCTAGCTTCTTCCCTTTATCAAGCATCCTTTGTTTCTCCACCAAGTGAGCATGGGTTTGAATTTGAAGTTTTATTTCCAGTTCTTCTTTTTTCTGGAACAGTCTCTCAGCCAACTTCTTGCGTTGCCGCCTTCTTTTTCTCGTTTTTGCGTTTTTCTAAGCAGCACTAAGTATTTCCTTTTTATCTCTCCTTTTGCTTTCCACCCAAATCCACTCTCCAGCTTTCTTAGGCATCTGTGACTTAACAAATTTCAGGTGACCGCCAGTGCTGATGACCACTAGGTCACCGGCTTCCCTGTTATTTCCGATAACTTGGTCACTGATCATTTCCAGTGCACCGACTCTCTCCTGACTCTTAGAGGCAGTGGTCAGGTTGTCTTTCTTTTTCCACATGTTCAACCCTTTCGGCTTCCAAACTTGATTCGTATGCTTCTGACTCCTTTTTTGGTTGAGCTCATTCCTTATGTCAACACTTGCTACGTTCACTGACCCCATCGGGAATGGATTTTTGTCATTGAGCATTGCCTCTTCTGGGAACTTAAGAATTTTCCTGTTGATGCGATCCTGAATCACGTTCCTGAAGGCCCAACACATGTTGGTGGAATGATTCCATGCGTTATGATATTTGCAATAGTCTTTAGCCTTCATCTCCTCCTTGGTACGTAAAACGTGATATATCATCTAAGTGTTCTGCCCATACATCGCATGACCTAAGGTCACCGGCTGCTGAACTACCTGATGACCCGTATCCCTTGAGAAGACCTGCATATGGTTGGTCACCAGACTCTTGTTGCCCCCTGAGCTCACTCCTTCTTCATAAATGGGAGGTTGAGTCGCTGGTCCAGTATGGTTGTGGAACTGAACAGGAATCTTATAGTTGATAGACACCGGAGGTAGGGCAGCAATCGGTGTCTCATCCCTTCTGTGCGGTGGCTGGTAGGTGATCACTAGCTGTTTTTCCTTGTTGGGGGTGTAAACCCTGGTGGATTGCCCTTCGAGCACCTCCACGGGAGAAGTTTCTCCCAACTTGGTCACCTTGACTGACGACCCTTCACCCTCAGTTAGAGTGACAGTGAGCGCCACTAACTGATTTTCTGCGGCCACTAGTAATTTACTGGCCTGCGATTCAGTTTGAAGCAGTGTTTTGCTTGACTCTTCTCCGCCTATGCCTTTGTCTTTTCCTGGCATGGCAGATCCGCTGACCGCGGCTAAAAGCTCCTTTTGGTTACTCCCTATAGTGTTCAAGAGAGTGTTTGTTTTAGCTGTCGATTTCTCAATAGCCTCTAGAACCTTTATCAAAAGGATCTCAACGTTGCTTGCTTGACTTAACTCAACGGATTGAGGTTGGTCTTCCTGTGTTGTTATTGCAACGTTTTCCATCTCATCACCTCCACTGATGGAAATGTCAGTACTCTTACTAGATCGTGTTTTCGTCAATGCGTGGTCCCACGGAGAGTGCAAAAAATATGTTTGCCTTTATTTTGATTAAAGGTTAACACGTAGCCCTTTGTTTCGGTTTGCGAGCGTGCTAGGAATTTAAAGTGATTCCAAACTAGAAAATAAGGATAAAAATGTTGCGACTCGTAATCTAAGACCGAAATCAAACGATTGAGTATGCTAGAAAGGGACAAAAAATCTAACAGAAAACAACTTTGCTTTATTGATAAACAATTCGGCAAAACGCAATGACTAAGAAATCGAAAATTGCTGAAATCAATTGAAAAGAAAGACTAATGCTAGGAAAAAATAAAGGATTGCCAAAAATAGAAATAAGCTAATAGGTTTGCTGATATGCCAGGCTTTTGATATATGAGGTATTGGAGAGCCTTCTTTCTGCTTTAAAACTTCTATTTATAGCCAACGATGATGAGTGTCCTACTGCAATTCAACTTATAATCTTGATAAAATTTTATCTTCCTAGATAAAGATAAAGATTTGGATAAACTTTATCCTATCCAATAGAGATAGAGTTTATCTCCTCATTATCTTGGACTTCTAACTCCGAATCCAACTTCAATTCTACTAATTTCCTCTTCGCTAGACACTGAAATCTGATGGGCCAGAGTCAATAGATTTCTTTTGGACTTCGAACTATGAGCTTTCCTTTGGGCTTCGAGTTTTTGGCCTAAAACAGTGAAAATGAGCAGAACCTATTTTTCGGTGTAAACAGGGTTATAAGGCAAAGGCGGTGTTGTCTCCCACATAAGGAGTGGCTAGCCTTCTTTTCTCGGTTGGCCGTGAAAACCCTCGCTGAAAACTTGTGAGACCTTTTCGAGTTTGGTTAGACATCACAATTTCGCAACTTTAGGAACATAAAGGAAGTATGCTGTGACAAGATGTAAGGCTCCTTTACTAATATGTAGTCATAAAACAAAAATTGAAATTATTGGTGGACAACTTGGGTCTTATGTTAACATTATAATATTAATATGGTGCTTTAACGTTACTTGAAAGGTTGCGTGAAAAGACCAGAAGTAATTGCATATTTTGCTTGACCAATTAAGTTGAACATTAGTCTCACATGGCTTCAACAAAAGGACATCTGGATAGGCTTAAACAAGTGACATCTGGATGGGCTGAAGGTGTCCTTAGCATGGATGAACGTATATGCATTCATATGAGTCGTTTTAATTAATTGGACAATTTGTATAAAAAACTGTCCAACTGTTGGTAACTATCCCAATTGTTATGGATTTTATCCTTTAAACGTTAATGTTTGTTGAGATGTGTAAATAATGTAATCCTTCCAGACTAGTGTTGTTTGTGTTGTTTCAAAATTCTGCATTTTCCAAAGTTCCTTTTGTTTCCTTTAAGCTGGTGGTGTTTTATCTATATTGTTGTCACACGTTGTCACAAGTGTCAAGTGTTTGATAAAATATTTTTGTTTCCTTTAAGCTGGTGGTTGCTAAACTTGTATACCAGTGAAATATTTATCTTTGCATAAGTGTACAGGTAGTTCATTATCATAAGTGTCAAGTGTTTGATAAAATGTGAAAAAGTTAGTTTAGTGTCAACCAATTGAATCCTCTTTTACATTCCCTTTGGACCAACAATTGATATTAGAGTTTATGTTATAGTGTTATTTTTAAGGCTAGTAAACTTAATGATCTCTGCCTTATAATGCAATCGAATCTTCTCACTTGATTTTGAAAAAACACTTTACCAATGAGAAATGAAAACAGTGTTGTGGCATATAGTAAAATGGAGCAGAATGTGACATCAAGATGTTTTTTTATCTATCTTCGTGCCACATTTACATGTGGTTATATCGGAAATAACTTCTCTATTACGTAAGGATAAGGTTACATACTAACAGACCTTTCCAGGCTCACAATGATGTTGGATTTTAACTGAGTGTTGATGATGATGATGAAGTAAATGGAATCAACGATGAATTTAACGAACAAAGGAATTTTATTTCAAAGAAGTTGATGTATAAAAACACACACAGGTCTAGAGGATTTACAACATATTTATATCTGGCATACAATAACTACTTATAAGATAAGACACTAAACAGTTGGGATAGGTTACAATTGGTTGGACATATTATAAACTATCCAAATAATTAAATGCATTAACATTTGAGTGGCATCCATATGCATGCAAGCCATGGAAAGCTTATGTCCAATAATGCAACACACCATACAAACATTAACACCCCATGCAAACATTTCTGAGTAGCCAAACTAACCGTCCACCATCCAAATAATTAAATGCATTAATATTTGAGTGGCATCCATATGCATGCAAGCCATGGAAAGCTTATGTCCAACAATGCAACACACCATACAGACATTAACACACCATGCAAACATTTCTGAGTAACCAAACTCTCCGTCCACCAATGTTGTCCCATTTTTCAGCATCAATATTGTCTTTGTCCTAACAATAAAACGAAATGTGGATTGAGCAATGTCCTTTAAGAGTTGAGTAAAGTCCTTTAGGACTGCATGCAAGCCATTCAAGACTTATTATTTAAATACAATTATTATAATACCAAGTAGCCAACACCAACTATGAACCTGTCATATTTTCCAACCTATGTCACGTAGTGCTTTATGGCCACATATCATCAAAGAGAGCTTACAAATTGCCAAAACATGCCATTATCATGTTGCCAAAGTTGTGCAATATTGGTGTTTACCAAACACCGGAAAGGTGGTCTCACAGTTTAGGTATCATCATTGCATATCTAATTATATTTGAAAGATCATGACATAACTAGGATTGTCTTTTAACCAAGAGAGAAAAAGTATTTATAAGCTATTTTCTAACCTGTAATGAATATTTTAATTGGAAAACTTGATAGAACTTTTTATTATTGATAAAAGCATCAACCTGTGGTTTATTACAGAAAAGTGACATTTCATCTTATTGAAATTCACTAATATAGATAAGGTAACGATATCTTTTCCCAAGTTAAAAGATGAGTTGAGTTGGAAGGATAAACAATGCATTATACTAAATAGTAGGGTTGTAAATATTTAGTATTATGCATTGAATAATAGTTAGTTTAATAAAGTTTTAATGGTTAAAACTACTAATGATATTTGAAATACACTTGAGGTCACATATAAGGGCATAAACCAAATTAAAGAGAATAGAATAAGCATGATAGTTAATTAATAGGAATTGTTCTAAATAAAGCATGATGAAAGCATTTTTTATGTTAATGAATAATTTGTCGATGTTGTAATTGCAGTGAAAAGACTTAGTAAGACTTTGTTGAGACAGTAAGAGAGACCTTTATAAAAACCAAAGGTGACAACAATTGACAAGGAAAAGGATCTACGTAATTAGCCACTATAGGACTTTGTTAGATATATTTTCACATATGAGATGAGAGTAAAGGAGAATGCACCAAAGAAAAGAATTAAACTTATGTAGTCTCAACACATGAAAATGGAGAACAGGAGGAGACTATATCTATTAAAAGTGATGTTGATGATGTTGCCAAAATCATAAAGGAGTTTAAAAACCACTTGAAGAACAAAAATAACACCAAAAAGGGAGAAATCACTATTAGAATCATTTAAAGAACAACCACTTGTAGGATACAATTGTGAGAGTTCAAATTAGACCGTCAAATAGAAGACTTAGGAAACCAAGAAGATATTGAAGAATCATATAACATGGCTGACCAATCGAGGACCATATTTGACTATACTAGATAAGACTTGACTAAGGCGGAGTCCAGCAATCATGAGATCGACTGTTAGTGCCAACAACTTTGAGATAAAACTGAGTATTATATAGATGGTACAACAATCAGTCCAATTTGATGGACTTAGAGACAAAGATCTAAATGTGCATATCTATAATTTTTTGGAAATTTGCGATTCTTTTAAAATCAACAAAGCTAATGATGATGTTATCAGAATGTGGTTATTCTCATTTTCTTTAAGGGAGAAGGCAAATAACGGTTAAACTCGATGCCACATTTATCAATGACATCTTGGAAACCAGTGGTGGAGAAGTTTTTGCTAAAGTATTTTCCACCAATTAAGACTACAAAACTAAGGAATGACATCTCCTCTTATTCCTAAGTTGAAACTGAATCTTTATACGATACATAGGAGAGGTTCAAAGAGATGTTTAAAAGATACCTATACCATGGTTTACCTCTTTGGATGCAAATCCAAACATTTTACAATGTACAAACTCAGAGTACAAAGTAATCTATTAATGTAGCAGCTGGAGGTACGTTTAATAATTAGAAATTATAGGCGAAAAAGACCTGTTAGAAGACATGGCTATGAACAATTACCAGTGGTGCTTGTATAGAGCACGAATCAATAAGCCAATGGAAGCTTGTGTAGTGGATGTAATGGCATAGTTGGCGAGCCAAGTGGAATCCTTGAACAAATAAATAAATAAACTTACAATGGCTCCACAATGTTGAGTTATGCAATGTGAGGTGTGCAGACTAGAGCATCAAGGTCAAGATTTTCAAGCAGTACAACCTAATCATGTGGACTATTTGAGGAGTGCTCCTAAATCCCAAAA
This sequence comes from Erythroxylum domingense, assembly GCA_025594535.1. NCBI lineage: Eukaryota > Viridiplantae > Streptophyta > Magnoliopsida > Malpighiales > Erythroxylaceae > Erythroxylum > Erythroxylum domingense. The sequence continues at coordinate 22,631,137 of JANQBM010000001.1, read as the reverse complement.
TAATCCATATAGTAACACATACAATCCAAGATGGAGGAATCAACGTCAGCAAAGAAATAACCCTCCACCCAGATTCTAGCAACAAGCACCTCAACCCAAGAAGCCTAGTTTGAAAGAGATGATGTTGAAAATTGCTCAAATTCTAATGAGAAACATTAGATAATAGAGGCTTTTTATGTAACTTAGAGATTCAGATCAACCAACTGGCAAAGATAGTAGCTAAAAGACCAAACGGGAGTTTTTATAGTACAATGAAAACAAATCCTAAGGAATGTGTAATGGCAATCACCCAAACGAGTGACAAAAAGCTCCAAGAAGAGAAGAAGGTGACTAATGAGAGTCACTCAAAAACTGAAGTTAAATGTCACCTAGGCTAACTCAAAATACAAGGTAATCTATTAATGCAAATCTAAACATTTTACAATGGGCTAACTCAAAGTTTAAACTTAATCGAACAATATTGAGAATGATGTTTGACTTGAATGATATGATCATTTATATGATACTAAAATGATTTAAGTTTACATTTTAGTTTAATAATAGTTTATTATTCTATATTGGTTGTGAATTGATTTCTTAAAAAAAGCAAGAACAAGTTAGCACAATAAATTCTATTGCATGGATTTTGATATAAGTAATGGGTTCAAATTGTGAGTAATTCTAATAGCCATTTGAAATTATGACTTAAATGAGTAGCTATAGGTACTTGTGACAAAGTGTTTGCCATTACATAAAAGGGTAAGAATAAAAATTCAAACAAGCTCCTCATGCTCAATAAGAGTGCAAAAATAATTATGATATTTTACGTTTAATATGATTTGTTAAATACATAGTGGTTAATGTTCTTTACTCATTTTATGTTTATTTCTCTTTACTCATTTTATGTTTATTTCATACATATAAGGTTATTACTTTCTTTCCTTTGTTTATTTCATTAAAATTGATGTGTAACTTGCATTTGAATATGTTATTCACGTTTAGGATGCTCTAATTTTCATATTTGGATTTGTTCTTAGAGTTGTTTTTTGATTTGATTGTTGTTAATTTCAATTCAATTTTCTAGTGTTGTGATGTTTGAGTATGCTAATACTTTGATAATAAATCGAGAGAGTGAGTCAAAAGTAATTTAATTAGATTAGGCAATGAGATTTAGTAACCTAATAAGTCTCACAAATATCAAATTAGTAATTATATAAAGAGAGATCTTATGTGAAAACTGGATTATTCCATAGATCACTTAAAAACTAGTTGAAAACATTAGGTAGATTTTGTGAATTGAGAGGTTGTAAAATCTAGAATTTTGTAATCAATTAGGGTTAATCAATTAGGATTAATTGATTAGATCTTGAGAAAGAGTAATCAACCATTCAAAAATCTAGAATCAACATCAAATTGAATCAATAGTTGTTGTAGAGAAAAATAATGATAGAATGAATCCTTAGCTTCATCCTTGATGTTCCTCACATATTTATGGTAGCTCATTTGTTATTTGATTATTTTCTCAGTTTCATTTAAATTGTTTTAAATTTTTATATTTTATTTTCATTTAATTCATATCCTGATACCTTAGACAAAGTTAAGTTCACTTAGTTCTAACTATTTCCTCATGGGATCGACACCTTTAATACTACAAGTTTATGATTCGTATACTTATGGATATTGGGGGTTTTATTATAAGTAAAACTTGCTAGACAAATAGCTCGCACCAATGACTCCTATATTGTAACATTGGCTATGTTGAGTGAATGAAATCACACCTTAGCTCTATCCCTTAGTGTAAAGGGAAAGAGTCTCATCCTAGCAGTATCTTTTGATATACCATCATATTGGAAAATGTCACATATTTATTGGAAATTCACCATACAAGCGTTAGGATCCTCATTGGCCAACCCTTAGAATTGCATATTAGTCTGCAGCATATTCAACAGTGCTAGTTTGATCTCGAATAAATTTGCTTGCACCTGTGGTTGAGTGGTTCCTTGTTGTGCCACATTAAACCCTAGCCTCATGAAGTTGATAAGGTTCGTTGCTTCTCTCTGTGATTTAATTCCTCCTCTAGCATTCTCTCTATATCTTCTTGACATTTATCTCTTCGAATCTGTCTTTCTTGCCTTATGATGTCAAGAGTTGGAGCTCTTCTACCTTGCTTGAACTTCTGGTGCTTCTTATGCTCATGTAATTGCAATCACACAGTAATAAAAAATTTCCTTAAATTAAAGTAATTCAAATCATCTTAATGCTAAAATTTCATGACAACACTGCCAAAAATTTGTTGAGCAAGTTTTACATAATAATAAAACTCTCAATACTGCAATTATATAGATTGCTTCTTGTAATATCAAGGGTATGGTTCCCGCGAGGATTATAAAAACCTAAAACAATTTGGATAAGAAAATTTTCTAAGCTATTATGAAATTGATTTAAAATAATGACAGAAGTTAAAACAAATATTAAAACAAAACAAATAAGCAAATAAAAATTTGAGCTACCAATAAAATTGAGATTAATCAAAGTTGAATACTTAGGAACTATTCTATCCTTATTTTGTTTCCCTTAGTTTTGTTAATTCAATTTATGTTTGATCTAAGATTTTATAAGGTTTTGATTACTTTCTCTCAAGATCTAATCAAGTAACCCTAATTGAATTCGATATTTATAAATTTGTAATCTCCCGATTTACAAAACTACTCTTAACTTATTAAATTAGATTTAAAGCAATATTATAGATAATTAATTTTATAATTAAGATCTCTTTTCAATTGTTCGTTAATCTGATAATCGTGGGTCTATTAAGTTGCCAACTCTCGTTACACACCTTAACACTAATTACTGGATTTGCCCTCTTGATTTATTATCAAGTATATGCACAATAATTATCATAAACTATCAAAGATATATTGAAATCAACAATAAGGCTCAAAAAATAATTCCATAATAGTTCCTAATATGGATTTAGAAATCCATAAACAGGGTATACACTATAGAAATCTAATTACACATCAACGACTATGAAGAAAATAAAAGGAAAAGAGAATAAAAACTGTTTGAAGTCTTGATATGTAATGATAGGATTTCCTGAAGCTCTTCTTTGATCTCTCCACTTTGATCTTCTTTGATGAAGTGGTTGTTGCTCTTTTTAGTGTTTTCCATGTTCTTATATAGTGCTTTAGTATTCTAGGGTTGTGTCTAAGGTTTTTCCACTTTGTTTGGTTTCAAAAATAGTCTCAAATAGTCAAAACATGAAAAAAAATCACTCCCGAAAGAACCTCCTGGCACGATCATGCATGAGCTCATGATCGTGCCTCATCTTATTCATCCCTCTCTGTGCCGATCGTGCTTTATGTCACAATCGTGACAAAAAGTCATTTAGTCCCATACAACGCCTATCATGATCATGCTTCATATCACGATCGTGCATCCTACATCTTCTTCATTCTTCAATTTCCTAATTTTCAACAATCACAAACATATTAAACACTTCATGAAATCTAAAATTAAGATTAAATTCATGCTATAAACCACACAAATACTTGGAACATAAACAAACACTAACAATAACATAATTCTAAGTCTATACACATGATAATCTTCCAAAAAACGCTTGAAAACACAATTAAACACCTAAAAATATATACTAAGATCTATACCTATTAGGCCTTGCATAATTCTCCAAGTTCATTCAATTATTGAGCTTGTAAGGAGGCTTAAATCTTCCAAGGGCCAATTCTCCCTGTGTAGATTATTGAAGTTGATCCGTAAAAAGATAGTTTCAATTTTAGATCTATCTAATTCCATCTTAGGGCTCCATTTTTACACAAACATTGGCTGACCACTAATATGCCAAGGTCCCATTTCCAACACTTCATTCAAATTTGCATCATTTGTGAATTTGAATATGAAGGTGTCTTCTTCTGTCAAAAGTATTTTATGCAAGCCTTTGCTTCCCCATCTGGCTTGAGCCCAATTCTTAACTTAATAGATAAGGAGGTCTTTTTCCAATAAAACACCCTATAAGGTGGAGGTCCATGCTTTAACTCCTGCTTGCAACATCTCCATTAAAGGAGAAACAACTCCATTCACTACTGGAGACTTTTTCAGGTAGAGAAGTTACAGCTACTACATATCTCGAAGATTTGTTAGGAGCACCACTCTTTTTGCCATTCATTTCCTCCAAGATACCCCTTTGTGTCTCCTTTGCTCTACTCTGCTGGATCTAGCTTTCAAAATTTTCAAGGACTGCCGTATGGTTGAGAAATCTTTCTCTGCTTGAAAGCTCTCATTTGCTAAGTTCACATTTAGCTTCTTAGCCTTGTGCAAGGCTCCGCCTGTCGCACCTGCTCTTGGGAGTAGTTAGAGCTGCCCTCAATCGCAGCTTCCATGAGGAGGTGCCCCGAAATTGGCAAAAACCAGCAAAAGCTATCAGGAAGTTTTACTAAAAATAGCAAATTAGGGAGCTTATTCAAGGGAAAAAGAGTCTTTATGGTAAAGAAAAGTCGGAGAATTCTAAATGGTAGAGAGAAGTTGTCTAGTTACTTGAATAGAAATAGTTCAGATGAGAGCGAAATGTTACTGGTAATAGAAATGGTCTAATGGTGCCAATCACGAGAAAAGATCAAAAACAAAAAGTTACTTGGCGGTAATAGAAATGTCCTAATGATGCCAATCAGAAGGGATCGAAAACAAAGGATTACTTGCTGGCATTAGAAATGGCATAGTGACGCCAATCAGGAGAAAGTATCGAGAAAAAAAAGGCTACTTACTATAATAGAAATGGCTTAATGGTGCCAATAAGGAGTCGGGATCGAAAACAAAAGTTTCACTTACTGGTAATGGCCTAGTGGTGCCAATCAGGAGAAGGCATCGAGAACAAAAGGTTATTTACTGGTAACAGAAATAGCCTAGTGGTGCCAATCAGCAAGAGCAGCGAACAACTACAGAGACGGGTGTAATCAAACATTTTCCATTTCCGTTCCAACTTGACAGGGTCATCTCATTTAGTACGAGTATGAAAACTGGAATTGTCCAATTATTTCATTAAAATTCACCCGAAACAATTGTAATGACATTACATTAAGTTGGTTAAGATCTAAAGCCTCCTGCATGTAACAAGCTTTTCCTATGCTAACTCTATGAAAATTGATAGCTGTAGCACCAGAAATATCCTCATTACCTCCACCCCCTTCAAGGCCTCTCTTTTATGTCACTTAATCTGCAATAAACGTACAACACCATTGATATTTTTCATATTGAGTTGTCAATATAGAAAAGAAAATCTGTTATGAACCAAGAAAATAACCAAATGTGACAGATGACATCAAATGAAAAGAGGATGTATCTGAACAAACAAAAGAAATGAATAATTGACTAGAAAGATCCCTTTCAATAAGGTGAAAAAAGACGAATTAAACATCATAAACAAATATTGTGCGCAGAAGCTTTCATCAAGTGCAGCTGCCAATCAAACATTACGTCAACTAGGTGAACTTTATAGCTTACATACCTTTGATGTCTAGTATTTCTATACAATAGCATAATAGCCAACAAAACTGGTACTACTGCCGAGCAAAGGTGCTCAAGTGAGTGCCCGCTGATGAAGTATCGATTGGCAATATATATTTTCCTGTCAAAAGCAGCTTCAAACTTGGATAAAATACAAACCCCTGTATAAAAATGAAAAACAAAAAGAAATTATGGAAAAAAGGAACAAATGATTCATGGACTTACTGAAAAAAAAGAATTTAACAGGAAAAGAAAAAGACGACATAATTAATTGTTCAAGTTGTCAAGCAACCGAGCAGTTAAAGACTAAAACAACAACAACAACAACAAAAACAAAAACAATATAAACAGGGAGTAAAAGACAGAAAATTTGGTAAAATGAGAGAGTGGGAGGAGGGAGAAAACTCTTTCTAGCACCACTTTTAAATCAGAAGAACCCACATAAAAGGCTTGAATACCATCAGTTCACAAGTTATCCAAGAAACGATCAGAGACTAAATGAAACACTATCAAAACAAATTTCATCCATATGACAAACTTTCTGTAAGAATCAACGCCAACTTCTGAACTCAAAATTCCGAATGCCTTTTACCTGATAACTGCAATATAGATATCAATCACATTTGTGATGAAGATCTAATAGTGTCCCTTTTTGTTCCACCAAGCTAAAACCTTAACATCATAGCTCACTGATAACTACATTTCTTAGCTTAAAATTAGCAAATATAATATTCACATACATAACCACCCGCTAGTAGAAAGAACAATCTTATTGACACGAGTAAAGTTCATATCCAAAATTTCAAATCGTTCTCTACTTTTCAATTCAAGTTGTCTTACCAATTATCTAAATTTCTGACTTACATGAAGAAATTTACAACTTCTCAACAAAGCATCCATTATGATCTACATAAGCATGAAAACTAAACTCAAATATAATATCAAAATGAATAATTCCCATTGAAAAATTCCCAAGCAACCCCTTTGTGACCTATGTTGAAGGAAGAAATTGAAGAGTGAAGTTGTACCTTTCTGGCTTTTCATTTCCATATTGTCATAACCAGCAGGTCAAACATCCTGGTACTAAGATTCCTATTTCAATTCATAATCCAAGATAAATATATGCCACATACAATAGCCTTGCATAGTTCCTGATTCTGACCTTTAAACAATCAATCCCATCACCATTCCTTGGTTGAATTAACAAGTTCAACTATTTTCAACTAAGTTAACAGTTTATGCACTTCCTTCACCATAATCTTGTTGATATGGACGCCCAACCCGACCAACATTAACCAAATTATACTAGCTCCCAGTCTGTCATGTAGAATATAAACATCAAGCAACAAAAGCATTTTATACATCCAAAATTTCTAGTAGGAGCTGAATCAGTGATTGTCCATAGTGGTGCAGTACTTCTCATCACCACTTTTTCACTTGGGTTAAAGATATCTTCCCCTTCAGGCAAGTAGAATTGAAAAAGATGGCGTAAAATATAAGAGTAACAAGAAAGAAGTGGTAATAGAAAAGTTAATGTTTTATGTGAATTATCAGAACTGCAATTTGCCAAATTAAAGTAACTTAATCAACTAAAATGTAAGGTTCCAACTCATATTCTTGTTATGGATCGGAAAGTGGGTAGGCTTCAACCAACATGCAATTTCCAAATCCACACACATGAGTAGCCATACAAAAAATATGGAGGTATCATCAAATAGCTGCTACAAAATTAGCACTTTGAGAAAGAAAAGGCATTGAATACCTGCCGCCCAAAGCCAATATTTTGAGTGCGTATACTTGGCTGGGTACAAAAATGCCAGGCCTGGTATGACTATACATGGAATTAGCTGGAACAACATGCACAACCGAAGATCATTAAACGTTCTGCAACAACTACCAACCCATACTCAGCAAGAAAAGTTATGAAATTTTGACAAAATAGGATTTTCAAGTAAATGATTATCTTGTAAACAAAATAAAAGCCAACCTTGCATAAACCATGCTAAGTAGAACAACTAATAGCAGCCCAAACAAACAACTCAATCCAATCCTTTGCCCCAGTCTCTCCACCATAAAACATGAGAGAAGAGAAGAATAGGCTATCATCATCTACATTCAGCAATTAACGTTAAAAAACAATCAAAACGACACACTTAAGTTAGAAGGTAATGATAATCAAAGGAGGAACTTCGAATCCAATTAACTCAAGCTCCAGGTATACAAGTATATCAATTATGCAATTTGCAGTACTGGGACAGTTACATGAGTTTAAATGCCAGTAAAATGTCATCCTAAATGCCAAACTTGCGCATATATCCTGTAATTTCTTTATTTTTTCCTTCTGTTTTCTTTTTCTTTCTTTTCCTCAAGAAACCAAACAGAGCTAAAGTAAACATGGAAAAGAAAAACTTGGAAAAGCGTATTAATGAGATGGGAACACTAACCGGCAAAGCGTCCCACATAATTCTAGCATCGTCAGGCTTAAGATGATAATAAGCAGAGCCAAAAGACATACCCACGATTCCTCCAAAGAATAGAGTCCACCCCCATACCTCTCCGCGTAAACTGAAATAATAAAAAAAGCAATGATGAAGAGAACAAATTGAGAGTAAAAAACAAAAAAGAAAAACAGAAGCAAGCAAGAGGAATCCTAACCTTATATTGAAAAGGCAACCTTGAAGAGAGAGAACAAAACCAACGACACCCACGATGAGGAAAGGGAAATTGGTGAACACATTCAAAGTGTTAGGTACTCCTGTAACAGTGACAGTAATCATAAAGAAAAAGAAACAGAAGTTGAAAAAAAAGAAAGAAAGAAAGAGGAAATGATAATTGATCGAAGAGGAGGAGAAAGAATAGGACCGAGGAAATTGCGCATGTCAGCGAAGAGGTGATGTTTGTGGGAGAGAGGAACTCTGGGAGTGGCCAACATGAGAAACACCCAACAAAGAATGGCACCTCCCCATATCCGACTTATTTTTGCTCTTCCTCCTCCTCCTACTGTCTCTGTATTTACCATCCAAACCATCTCTCTCTCGCCTCTCCAACGTCTGATTCTTCTTTTACTTACAACTATATGTGTTTACTCTTCTTGGTAAATCCAAATCGGCATATTATTATTTGCCACAGACAACAAAATTCTTGACAAACCCCATATCACGCTCACTAGCATTCTTTTTCTTTTTCTTCTTGTCTGCTAAATAGATTCCGTCATTTTCTTAAGATGGCGTGACCCGTCGTTCAAACCTAGGATCATACAATTTTGTTTAACCACCCACCTGTCGTTTTCGCTCTTGCCTTGTCGTCTTAGTGTCTCTCGTTTGACTTGAAGTACTGTACTGATTACTCAAGTCCAAGAGAAGTCAATCAGCGATCCATCAACTTTTCTAAACGGACTTCTTCATAAAGTGAATGGGTTTGGTTGGTTCTTGTTGTCAAAACGGCAGTAGACAATTAAGATACGAGTGATCCGTTATTATGAAACTTCCAAAATTTTTAAACAAAACAATAATTACGATCTAAAATTTAGGAAACTAAAAAATTTATCATTTTATGATCGCTCTACATCTATATTATGTATCAAATTGAACTTTTGAATCTTACTAAATTAAAATTTTTTACATACATTCTTATTATGTTTAGTCCAGCAACTTATGGAAGTTGTAGTAAAAATCAGAAGTAGTGTTCCCTTCCATAATTCTATATATATATATCAAATCAAATAAGTTAAAATTGGAAAGGACGGAAAATGAAACAAACAAGAAAACCTTTAAATTAAAATATGTTGTGAATTTATTACCTTCTTCATAAATCATAGATAAGATATACATATATTTTATATAAACAATTTAATCGAGTAAAATATGTTAGCACTTGAGAGCCAATCTCAAGTAATCATTTAATAAAAACTCTTGTGTGTTAAAAACTCAAGCCATATGGATGTCTAAATAGGAAAGTTATGAAGAGGAGCTTCGATAGCTTGTGAAATTTTCAAGTCAAGAATCAAAAGAAGCTGGAGATGAACACACTAAAAAATAAACCCTAACTCTGCATACTAAAATTGAAATAGTGATTAGTAGGGCTCGTATCTACAAAGAGTGTATATGTAACTTTTGTAATGAATGAATTGGTATTTAGGATACGAGGTGAGAGGTTTGGTTGAAATCGATAAACAAAATAAAGTAAAATTGAACTTATAAAAGTAATTTAAATCAAACAGTAGAAAAACGATAAGATTGACAAATAGGTTTAGAATCCGCTCTTCAGTTCAATCTCGGCCTACACACAAATGAGCACACTTAATCTTAATGTTGTTCTTATACCTCTCTTATAAACTATTAATCGTAGATTAACAATAAGCTCTATTAATCTAGATTTCTCTTAGGTTGTATTTGATCAAAATAAACTATTTAATTAAACCTAGCTATCAAACAATCTAAAATAAACTCTATAGATTTAGTAGGACAATCGCATTATGAATTAGAAAAACAAATTAACCTAAGCAACAATTACACAAGCTTAGGTCATTTAACTTATGTTATATTATTCCTAATGATTTACTAGTTACAATAAATGAATCAGAGTTACAACGATTAAATATTGAAATCTAGATTCTAGCAATGGGTTTATATAAAAACAATATATTGAAAAAGTTTAAATCACTCATACATGAATACCCAAATCATTAAGCAAAGAATAACATAAACAATTTATAAGGAGAGAGCGCAATAGTACAAAATGAAGAGATTTCCAAACGTGTTTTTTTGGCCTTGATTTCGCCTTAGAACGGAAAGGAAGAAGCTGAAGGCTATGTTCAGTTAGACGTAAGGTTTTTAATAGAAAAAAATGGTTTATAATGGAATGGAATATAAATGGATGTAATATTAGAAAATTATTGTTTGGAAAGGACGAAAGGGTTCATAATGTAATATAATTAAATATTGTTCGAAACAAAGGTTTATAATGTAATATAGTGAAAAGTTGTTTATCATTTTACATTCCATCCTAAAACTCCAAATCGAAGGTTTCTTATTTTTACTGTTTAGGATAGAATGAGATGTAATATGAAACTCTCCTAATCCATTCTATTTCATTATAAACCCTCTTTCCAAACGATGAAATAATATTACATTTCATTCGATTCTACTATTAAACTACCAACCAAACATAGCCTAACTCTCCATAAATCTTACGCTACGTTTGGTTGCTGTCCCCAGTATCTGGAGACGGAACGGAACAGGACGGAACGAAACAAAAGCTGGAGACAGTGAGGTGTTTGGTTGTGGTGGACAGAACA
>JANQBM010000001.1:22559816-22571020 GCA_025594535.1 Erythroxylum domingense | reverse complement strand
AAGAAACAAGTAGACGATATGAAAAAGAAAGTAACCATAGATAGATCTGAGGAAATTAATCAGTTAAAACAAAGGATTAATAGTCTTTAGCAGATTTATTGAAATTTATAGAAAGTACAAAAAGGATGAATGATATGATTGGAAGTTATAGACATCTAAATGATAAAAGTGATTTAGGCTTTAATAATAGAAATACTATTCATAATAGTAATGTTCTTCATAATAGGAAGTTTATTCATAATAGGAATTTTGTTGCTAAGAATATTATTCAAAGAAAAATTTATAAGACTAACCCCAAAGGATCTAAGAAAATATGGGTACCTCAAAAGGATATAATTTATGCTGTAGATTTCCTTACTTGGAAGGAGTAATCACCACCAATGGTATTTGGATAGTGGCTGCTCACGACACATGACGGGCAGAAGGTATATGTTCCTAGACCTCCAACATAAGCAAGGAGGATCAGTAACTTTTGGAGACAACAAGCAGGGCAAAATAATAGGGATTGGCAAAATTGATTTCAGGTTAATCGGTTACTGTGATGCTGATTATGCTAAAGATAGGATTGATAGAAAGAGTACAAGTGGAGGTTGTCACTTTCTTAGTCATAATCTAATTTCTTAGTCAAGCAAGAGGCAAAGTTCAATTGCTCTATCTACTACAGAAGCTAAATATATGTCAGCTACAAGCTATTGCTCATAGATATTATAGATAAAGTATCAGTTAGAGGATTATTCTATCCAAGAAGATCATATTCAAATCTTCTGTGACAATACAAGTGCTATCAATCTCTCAAAGAATCCAATACAACACTCAAGGGCAAAGCATATTGAATTTAGACACCATTTTATATAAGATTATATACAGAGAGGGATCATCAATCTACAATTTGTTGAGACGAATCAACAATGGGCAGATATCTTCACCAAACCTTTAAGTGAAGACAAATTCAAGGAAATCAGACGAAATCTGAATATGGTGATATTAAATGACCATTCGTCTGAAACTCCATGATCCAGACGATTCATTTGTAAGTTTTCAGACTAAATAGTAACGGTAACTTTTACTCGGTGGTTTCAATCTCATAATTACGGTGGATCAGTTGCAAATGTTACAAACGGTAACATTTCAAGAGTGAATATAAAAAGAGCAATCATTTCAAAATCTGCAACACCTTAAACTCTAGAATTTTTTAGAAAAACTTTGAAACCAACTTGTTCAGAGTATTCTCAAGAAAGATGATCCAACGCTTTGTTCTAAACATCAAACTCTTCTCATTTCATCTCATGTCTTTCTCTTGATTCTCTCTATACACTAATCTCACTTCTTAAAGTGAATACATTTCTTTGTTTAGTGTTTATCTTTTACAGATTAGAAAATGTCGAAATCTCTTGTCTATAGAAGACTCGTCGATTTCACTTCCTTAAAGAATGCTCGGATGAATATCGAACCTAAGATTGAAGCAGTTGGATGGAAGAACTTCTTCAACATCCAATAGTCAGTGTATCTGAATGAAATATATGATTTTTGGAAGAATGCGAAGGTAGTAGATAATACCTTGGTATTAGTGGTAGATGGGTTGTCGGTAATAGTCACATAAGATTCCGTGGTGGAGGCTATTGGGTGTCCAAATAAAAGGGCAGAATTGTTCAACAATACAGATTGGATTGCTCAAAGTTATATAGACGAAGCCAACATCAATCAACAACTATATGGATTTAGTAATCCAAGAGTCAAGAAGTCTTCAACCTTTATTTTGATGGCTAGGGTTCTTCACTCACTTCTTCTCCATTGTATCCTACCGAGAGCAGGATCAAAGGAAATGGTGACAATGAATGATGAACACTATCTGGTTCATCTCCTCACTCACCAACCTGTTGATCTTCCATTTTTTATTCTCAAGTACATGATAAAGGCTAGGGAGGAATATCATCTGAAGAGTGGTTCTTTATCTTATGGTATGCTGTTAACAGGATTTTTTAAAGCATCTGGAATCCTACTTGATAGAGGAAACAAAGTAAAGCTGAAGGTTAAGAGTGTTATCAATGCCTCTAATATTCACAAAATGGGGATCAAGACTGGAGTCGAAGCGGATGAAGATTTCACACAGAAAACATAGTTTAAGGGGGAGCTTTCAGCAAGATGAAGCAAAGGAAATGTTCCATCTGAAAAACAAGCAACACCTCGATCGTCAGAAAGAATATCAGCAAGGGTAAAGGATGAACAATCGTCTAATAAGCCGATATAAGCCAAGACGATTCCACAAAAGAAGGAAAGCAAGGTTCAACAACCAACTCACCAAGTGTCTTTAAAGAGGAAGGCTGAGATGCTCTAATCAGAAAGGCTCAAGAAGTCAAGAAGGTCACTGAGATTAACGACCTTACAACAACAAGAACAAAAGAAGCAAAGAATTCTGATTCTTGGTGCAGATTTTGAGAGTGAAAAGGAGCAAGAGAAATAACCACAACCAATCAAACCAATCGTCTCTATCCCTCAGAATAAATAAGAACAACCGTCTGGGGAGACAAAGATAAAAAGAAAGTTAGTGTTTGAGAAAAAGAATCCTTAACAACAACTACCTTTCAAACCAGTTGAAGAACAAAAGAAGACGAAGCCTATTCAAAAGAAGAAGGTTTCATTGACTGATATTTCACAAAAGACACAAACTGTTGGAAAGAAGACGAAAATATCGTCTGAACAACAATTAATAACTTTCGACCCTCCTCACCCGATGAAGAAAGAAGATTTGAAGATGAAGGTCATAGAAGAATCAACACTTGATTATAATAGAGGTTCAATTATCATCAGAGAACCTACTACACAGAAAGTTAAGGTTCAAGTTGAACCTATAACAGTAAATGATCAGTTGATACATCTTCTAAATCATGAAGAACAAAGATTATATAGTATTTTGCAAGATAAAAAGGCAGAACCATATCCGTTGAAGATTACGAAAAATCCTTATATAATCTATCCAATGACAAGCAGAACGACAATCAAGATTGTACCAGATGTACAACTTAGAATTCTAGCACTGGTAGATAGAAAAGAAAAAGGAAGAAGAAGAAGTTTCCTGAAAGGCAAGAGGATGATCTCACAAAAAAAGAAATTCAAGCGGCAGTAAAGAGCATATATGATTTATGTCATGTAGCTCAACCTGTAAGCATCTATGTATCACATCATATATCAAGGGCATCAGAAAGTAGTTTTGGAGCATCTACTAAAGATGAAAGCTTCAAGGTAGTTGGCTCAATATTAGAAGGAAGGTATGAAAGTATCACAATTGAAGGTATCGTTTTTAACTTAGAAACCTTTGTGCGTTTGCTTATTCATTTCAAACCCTTGGGTTTCATTCCTTCAGTTAAAACTATTTTGCACCTTCTAGGGCAACCGATTTACAAGTTACCCAGACCTGATAATCTTGATATCCATGTTGAAAAACCACCTTTCAAAGTACCCTCTATTAGAATCATATAATTAGACAATTCACTTAGAAAGCCATCTGCTTTTAAGTATGTTCATCCACTTAGTGAAATACTACAAGATCTTACCATTAATTTGGAGCTCTTGAAGAATTTCATCAAATGGATTGAAGCTAGTCACAAGCAGACGAAAGTTCAAGAAGTCTTAGCTAAAAGCATTGAGAAAATCAATACTAAGGTTGATATACTGGGTGATGCGGTGGGTGATCTTCATGAAGAATTAGCACTTCTACATTTTTCTATAGAAGAAGACCTCAAGACAATCCGCACTGATATTCAACAAATGTTTTCTAAAATTTTGAAGTGTCTGAAATAAAAAATTTTTATTAATAGCAAATAGGGGGAGAGAAGATGAGATAGGGAGATATAGATAGATAGATATCTAGAATAGTAGAAAGAAGTTTTGAATATGATCTTTGTATATCGTCTAAATTTTTTTATCTTTTAATATTATGATTATTTATTATCATCAAAAAGGGGGAGATTGTTAAGTCAAGAAGACTTTACTTCTTCTATTTATTTTGTTGAAAATCAAATAATAATAATAATAGAAGTGTGTGAACTATTTTGATGAATTTGTTAAATGTGCATATAACTATAAGTGGCACAAATCATCAAATCGAGAAGATACTTAAAAGCTGAATAAGACATATCAGACGAAGTGATCAAGTCTAAGACATCAGACAAAGCATAAAGCATACGAACCTAAGCAAGACGATGTAATTGAAGAATGTGCTAAGAACGTCAGTTAGTTAGAGTTGGTTATAGGACTCAACTAATAACAGACTTTATAAGACTCAACAAACAAATTTCTCGAGAAGATCGTTGGAGACTTAGGCTATAAATATTAGTCGTAGTCGTAAACTTCAAAATTAATTTTTTCATGTACAAAAATACTTAGAGAAATTCTGTGCTCATGTGCTTATGCTGTGAAAAAATATTCTAATAGAAAAGAAAGAAAGAAAGAGAGCAAATACTTCTGTAACGTGAGTGTGAAAATTCAAACAATATCTTTTCAAGAGGAGAGAAGGCTAGAGCCTAAAGAGGCTAAGGAAGCAGATAAAGAATACTTTGTGAAAGAGACTTGAAGAGGCTCTGAAAGTGTAGAAATAATACTTGTAACATTGAAGGAGATAGTGAAATCTCAGACAAACTTTGAGGACTGGATGTAGCCCAAGGTTAAGGGCGAACCAGTATAAATCGCGATGTCATATTCTCTAGCTCTTACCTTTTTAATTTTCTTATTGTTAGAAGAATAGATACTAATTTTCGCTATTGCATTACTCATCAAATCAAGTGCATTGTTTAAACTTGTAATCATCTGAATTTGTCAAGAAAATTAAAAAGATTTTAAAGATTCATATCTTAGAGGATTTAACACAATTCAACCCCCTTCTTGTGTATTTTACATATTATACGTGATTTCTATATTAACAAGTGATTCACTCCAATTTGCACAATTGCTATGATGAGATTGATCATTGACATTTGATAGATCATCCATATGATAATCTCATAGTGGGTCTTCCGATATACTTACTGCTCTTAGTAAGCATCCACAAGTTAAATCTAAACATCTCATGCTTATAGTTTGTGAGATCCACTACTTGATCAAATTCAAGGAGTATAACATATGCTAGTCTATTTGGATTAATAATGTCCTGTCTTATTAATCCTATGACTAGGGATTATTTAGATACTAACATAATTGCACATGATATAAATCTCATTATCATGATCACATTATGCTTTCCTTCATGCTATGTTTTGTATCATGGACTTTATTAATTCAATTTAAGATCGACATCAATTCATAGATAAACGAATATCAAATTAATGAAAATTGCCTTTCATTTTATTAATCAAAATAAAGTTTGTACAAAAATGTTAAAGGTGATTGCCTTTAGAGCACTAATCTAACACTATCATATTATATCAATAAGAAATATATTATTAATAAAATAAATAAAAATAACATTACTTATTAAATATATATTTATACTTTTGGTACAAGTAAACAATGTTGACAAAACAACATTTTGTGAAAGTTCCATTGAGTATTTAGTTCCTCCCTGTTCCTTTTTTATCTCAACCATCTCAACTTGAGATATTTTATTGTCATACATTAAGTTTTATAACATATGTTAACTTTTAATAAAGTAATAAATACCTTCACCATAATATAAAAAATTATAAAGAAATAATTGCCAAGCAAAATAAATTCCTCTCAAAGGCAGGTACGATACAACTTATCTCTTTTATTTTGGGGAATATAAATACTCCCTAGAGTGCTCACTTACTTTTACCTAGAAGGTTAATGAAGGAGATCGAGAGAAGTATTATAAATTTGCTACGGATAAGAAAAGTTAAATTTTCCAAAGGGGCTAATTTAAATGGAATGATTTGTTCCTAATCAAGTAGTAAAGGGTGTTGGCATGTTATCCTTCCAAACCATGTAAAATGTTATTATTATTTTTGGAAAGCAATTAATTTATTCATTCAAAAAGGTGGACATTACAATGAGAAATGAAATTCATCACCAACAATGGGAGCATAACAGAACAACAAACTACATATTAAGATAACACTTGTAAAGCATTGCTACATTAAGAGAAACTATTAATCAAGTAGAGATGAGTGTTGCAATCTTCAATCTAAACTTGAGGTAAAATCCTATCCAGGTGAATTTGTTGAATTGTTTAGAATTCCTAAATAACTTAGTGTTTTTCATCATCTAAACATAATGAACTAGTATAGTAAAACTAGGCCTAAACACCTTCTAATCTTCTTTACTCTTCCATTTCAAACCCATTACCCAAGATAAACATTCCAACCAGGTGAGGCCTCTATCATGCAGATCAAAGAAGTTTAGAAACTATCTCCAAAGCTGAATTGTGTACCAACACTTAAAAAAGATGTGATCAGCTTCATAGGTATATAAATAACAATTCTTGATATGTGCTTAAATATTGATACATTTAATCTACTACACTTAGTTATTAATGTCTTAAAATGCTTAGGATACTCTCTTTAACTCATATTTGATTTTAGGTACATTTCTAAAGTGAAGGAGTTAAAATGATCCAAAAGTATACTCATTGAGTCATCTTCTCAAAGTTCATACTCTATTGTCTTCATAGAGCCAAAAGATTAAAAGATGAAGAGACAAAATGTGAAGAACTAAGGATGGAGGTATCTTACAGCCTAGCTGGAGAGATGTCATAGCTGTGAGTGATGTCTCTAAACTGTGACATCAGTTACACAGGCATGGGTGTGAGACAGGCATGGGTGTGAGACACCACTCACACCCACGAGACATGAATCACAATGGTGAAATGGTGCCAGGTATCCCATTTAAACCTAGTTTTTAGCTATATAAAGGAATATGAGTGACGACTGGGAGAATAGAAGTAGACAGAAATGAAAACACCTCCATTCTTTGTCATTTTCTCTTAGTTTTCAACACTAACAGAGGATTCATGGCTGATTATTGGAAGTTCATAGAGAAGATGGAGGCTAACTTTCCCGATGCCTGCTCATAGTGAAATCAACGTTGAGGAGCATATTAAGCATAACATCAATGTGTATCGCTTTCTTTCCCTCTTTTCAGATTGTTTACATTATCTTGAGATTAATTATTAGGTATTATGTAAGAATGCTTTTGATGCTCTATTGAATCATTTTTCATGAAAACCCATTGCTAGAACTTGAATGTGATATGTAATAGTCATGTTAAAGGTCACATATGGCAACTAACGGGGTTAAATCGTTAGGGATAATGTAACATAAGTTAAATAACTTGAGCTTGTGTGATTATTGCTTAGATTGGTTTGTTTTCTTAGATAAACTTAGAGAGCTTATTCTAGGTTTCCTGATAGTTAGGATTAATTAAAAAGCTCGTTTTAATTAACTATGACCTAAGGAAAAATCAGATTTAGCAAAGCTTGTTGTTAATTAACCACTAATAGTTTAGAAAGAGGTGTGAGGACGATAATGCAATGATATATGATAAAATGTGCATAGGTTGAGATTAAACAAAAGAATCGAGTTTTACACAGATTTATCACTCATCATTTTTAACTGTTTTTGATAAATTGCTTATGTTAGTTTATTTTTATTTTATTATCTCAATTAGATCTACCCAAAACCCCCTGTCTTATTTATTTTACATCAATTATTTTCATTGAAAAAATTAATCGAATATTACCTGTGAATACGATCCAAACTCACCACAACTACAAATTTTAGTGTGCAGAGTTAGGTAAATTTTGCAATGCACTCAACACGTGCTATCAAATTTTAACACCATTGTCAGGTAATGTGGTGATTTAATTTAAGTTTTTTATTTTAGTTGGTGTTTTGTGTATATATTTCTTTATAATTGTTTCTTTTTGTTATTGTTAATGTTTAAATATTTGTTAGTGTTGGTGTATGGTAGTGACCAGATCTCCTTGTAGAGAACTAGAGAAACTTGATCCAAAGATCGAGACGACACTGTGGAGATTACAAAGAGAAGCAAAAACAGCTTCAAAAGTAGAACCAGAACTTGAATTCGAAGATAATATGGTAAATTTACAGACGCTGAGGGAGTTGACTGCACCAAACCTGACCTAAAGACCTTTATGCATTACATTTACTAATTTTTTCTGAGCATGTTAATTTTGAGTTAAAGTCTGGATTAACACATTTATTGCCCAATTTTCATGGCTTGCAAATGAGAATGCACATAAGCATCTCAAGGAGCTCGATGTGGATTGTCTAAACATGAAGCCTTCCATGGTGATAAATTAGCAAATCATGTTAAGGGCCTTCATGTTCTCATTAAAAGATGCAACAAAGGATTGGTTGTTCGATTTACCTGATGGAAGTGTGAATATTTGGTTAGAGATAAAGAGATCGTTCTTAGAGAAATATTTTCCAGCATCAAAGACAACAAGTATTTAGAAGGAGATTTGTGACATTAAGCAATGTAATGGAGAGCCTGTTTATGAGTATTGAGAGCGTTTTAAGAAGTTATATGCTAGTTGTTTACACTGCAACATTATAGAGCAACTTCTCATCCAGTATTTCTATGAAGGATTACTGCCGATGAAGAGGAGTTTGGTTGACGAGATGAGTCGTAGGGCACTTTGTGAGAAGACTTCCATTGAAGCCAGAATTCTACTTGAGCAGATAGTCATTAACACTTAACAATTCGGCACTCATAACGATGTTTGACGAGTAAACGAGTTAAGTACTTCATTTATTGAACATTGTTTAGATAAGCTAACCTCTTTTATTATATAGATTACAATTGGACAAATTCAGGTAAAAGCATGTGGAATATGTTCGAACACGAGCCATCTAACTAATGAGTGCCTAACACTATAAGAGGGAAGTATGAAGTAAGTGAATGTTGCAGGAGGGAACTTTAAGAATCAATACAAATCATACTTACAGATGCATAACCCAGGCTAGAAGGATCATGCCAGCTTGAGTTACGAAGGGAATAAGCAGCATAATTACTTCCAAAATTAGTCGCAAGGAGTACAAAATTTTCAACTAAGGTTGCAAGGACCATAAAGAGCCTCCTCTTTTAGTTCAGGTACATCTATTGATGAATTTATCAAGACCTCTACTGCTAACAATCTTCAGTTTCAGCAAGTATGTAGTAGCTTCAATAGAATATGTTGCAAATTAGTCAGAGTATGCAATAACTTAATCAGGAGACAAAATCAAGCATACATAATATAGAAAACCAAATAAGTTAGGTGATAGTGAGTCTCAATCGTCTGGAATCATAAAGTGGAGGAAAGATGCCATCCCAATCTGAGTTGCACCTGAAGAATGTCAGTAATATAACCCTGAGGTACGGAAGGGAGATTGAAGGTCCTAAGAGAACTTCACCAAGGATTGCTACTGAGGAAGAGATCGAGAAGGAGTTGGGAAAAGAAGAAAATCCTTCATCGAGTACAAAGGTAAATTTCGAAAGCCTTAATATTATTAAGACTAATCCTCGACGTTTTCTAAGCAAATTGAAAAGACTGAATAAGGAGGAGAAGGAAAAAGAGATATTGAATACTTTCCTAAAAGTGAAAGTTAACATACCTTTGGTCGATGCAATTAATCAAGTGCTAAGGTACATCAAATTCCTTAAGGAATTGTGAACATATAAGAGGAAACGGAGGGGTGATGAAAAAGTGAATATGGATGACAATGTGTATGTGGTTTTTAGAAAGGAGATGCCTCCAAAATGTCAGGATCCAGGTATGTTTACCATTCCTTGCAAAATTAGTAACATTGTGATTAATAGAGCTATATTGGATTTGGGAGCCTCAATTAATGTGATGCCTCGTTCAATTTATGCTTCCTTGAATTTGTGTCCTTTGAAAGAAACGAGTGTTATCATGCAATTGGTTGACCGCACTAATGCTTACCCTAATAGTTTGGTTAAGGATGTTTTGGTACAGGTGAATAAGTTAGTGTTTCCTATATATTTTTATATTGTTGATATGAATGATGACACTTCGTACAATTCGATAACTATCTTATTGGGGAAACTGTTTCTCAATATGACTCAAACTAAGATAGATGTTCGTAAAGGGACCCCCACGATGGAATTGGATGGGGAAGTGATTCATTTTAACATTTTTGATGCCATGAAACATCCTTATAATGATCACTATGTGTTCCCTGTTGATGTGATTGATTCATTAGTCTAGGAAATGTTTAAATTAAGTTGCAAAGTTCATTTACAAACAACCTTGACTGAGGAAATGGAAGTAGAAGTCAACAATGATGTTGTGGGAGAGGAGTTGATGGAAACTACAGCCGCTTTAGAATCATTGGAGAATTTTCCAAAAAGGTATGATTTGGCTTCTGTGAAATTATTTGAATCTCACCACAAGTTGTTACATTTTGATGTGTAGGTGCCAGAATTGGAACTAAAGCCACTCCCCACCCACATCAAGTATGCCTATTTTGGGGATAAATAGACTCTCCCATTTATCATTTCGGTAGAGTTGACTTCTAATCAAGAAGACATGTTGGTTCAAATGTTGAGAGAGCATAAGAAGGCCATTAGGTGGATGATCACAGATATCTAAGGAATAAGCCCATCTATATGCATGTATGGCATTTTTTCAGAGGAGGATGCAAAGTCCAAAAGGCAAGCTCTACGTGGGTTGAATCTTCTAATGATAGAAATTGTGAAGAAGGAAATTGTTGGACCCCGATCCTCTCCATACTAGCAATGCATGTGATTAGATTATGTTGAGGATTAATTTTGATTAATTTGATTTTGATTAGGCTTTAACTATAATGTTTTTGGGGATAGAAATTTTTTTTTAAAGATTGAAGTTATTAAAAGGAGAAATTGGATTAAATTTGAAAGCTTATGGTATTAATTGAAATTGGAAGAACATGTTCTTATAGGGGTATTTTTGGAAGATCACTAAAGTAGTTAGAATTTAAGTCTTACAAGGAGGGGCATGTTGGTCTTTTTAGTTCCTAGTTAATGAAAGAAAGAAAGAAGAATTGGAGATGTCGTGGAGTGTTAGAAGAAGAGTCTTTACAAACAAAGAAAGAAGTGAGTTTCGGTGAAGAAGAAGAGAAAAAGAGAAGAAGAGAAAAAATTAGGGTTTCATTTTCCTAGACCTTAGAAAGGTGTTTTGAGTGTTTTATCAAGAAGGAAGAAGGGAAAGGAAGCTCACTCTTCCATCTAGGGCAAGAAGCAAAAATTCG
>JANQBM010000001.1:22481408-22492761 GCA_025594535.1 Erythroxylum domingense | reverse complement strand
ATCTGTGTTTTGATTTTGCGTCTATATTTCGACTTTGCGTCTATGTGGTCTTTGCGTCTGTGTTTCCTTCTGCGTCTGTGTTCTGTACTTTGTCTGTACACTTAACACACTTGTCAAAAATGTTCATTTGTTTCTAACATTATTATTATTTGATTGTCATAAAAATTAATTATCGTAAAGTCCTCTTGACTTAACAGGTTGTAGGTGTTAGAGTAAGGATTGTTACCCCTTCCTCGTTCATATTACACCCCCATATAATTTACTTGCTTTTGATTGTCTTCCTTCATCAAGTAACAGTCCATAGTATCATGGTCTAATTGTCCACAGAACGCACATTTTAGTTGTACGGTCTTAACTTAGGCTGAAGACAAAGCCTTAATGTTGTTGAGTTGTCGTGTCAAGTTGTCGATCTTTGTCTAAATTTCTTTCAACTGATCGACCTCCACAACTTCTTTTTACTCTGTAAAGGTAGTAGGTTATCTACCCTGCTATTTATCTATAAATATTTTTTGCTTGCCATCTCCTCTATTAACTCTTCCATTTCATCAACTATCTTTTGCATTAGTGATCCTCCTACAGCTGCGTTGATTGTGCCTCTCATCGGTGGGTGTACTCCATTGTAGAAAGTTTGCAACAGGAATTCCTTGGGTAAGTTATAGTGTGGGCACTTCTGTTGCAAATCCTTGTATCTCTCCCACGCTTCATAAATTGATTCCACGTAACCTTACTAAAAATTGGTGATTTCCTTAATGATCTTCTTTCTCTTAGTCAATAGGAAATACTTATCCAAGAAGACACGAACTAATTGATCCCACGTCGTGCTGTTGGCCGGGCTAAGGGAATGATACCAAACTTTTGCTCTGTCTCTAAGGCTAAAACGAAACGGTCTGATTCGGACCATATCTTTCGACATCTGATGATACCGGAAAGTATCACAAATTTTGAGGAAATTCACAATGTGTGCATTTGGGACCTCATTTGTCATTCCATAAAATTGCACATTCTGTTGGATTATATTGAGAAGGGCTGGTTTAAATCTCAAACGAGGCTGCTTGAACAGAAAACCTAGTTACTCCTTGATTTGCCACATTGAACCCTGGCCTCATAAAATCCATGAAGGTCTGTTGTTGCCGTCTTTGGTTCGCTCCATAGTCCATAGTTTGTTGAAACTCCTTGAACATTGTTGATTTCATGTTCTCTTCTTCTTCTTCTCGACGAGCTTTCCTAAGGGTTTATTCTAGTCGATTGATATCTAAGTCTAACATTTCAGCTACACAACTCGAACCTCTTATAACTCTTGTGTTCATGCAAAAGCACGATTTTTGAAATAAAATGAGAAAAACAAAAACAAAAAATTAAAAACTAAACTAAATGCCTTAAACTATAGAACTAAATTAATTGCTTCCCTGATAACGATGCCAAAAACTTGATCGTTTTTTCCTATATGACAAAGTTTTAACATTTTTAACCTTGATATTACCACAAGTGCACGAGTCGTTCACGTAGTACCTAAAGTGTCGATCCCACGAGGAGGTTAATCTAATCCTAAATCTAAAGCTGACTTAATTCGGAACAATTCAATAAATAAAACTAAACAAGAAAATAATTCAATCAAGCAATTAATCCAATAATCAATTTTTTTAAATATAGACAAGATAGCAATTGCACACCTAATCATAGAGCAACCTAAAAACTACCAATTGAGAGAAAGGATATTTTTATCCGAATTTAATAAAACCCTAATTGATTATGAAATTATTGAATTACCGATTCTAGAAGGTCCTAGGGTTGATTACTCTCTCTCGGGTTATAATCATTAACCCTAATTATTAACCCTAATCAAATTATGAGAAATTGCAACCTCTCGATTCACATATTATAGCAAAACCTAAATTAGATCTTAATTTGTCCAATAAACTATCGAAACCTATGCAAGATCTCTCTCAACACAAATTTATCAATTTGATTCACTTCTTGATCTATTAAAATACCTAACTCTCGTTAGTGCAATTTAATGATTTTCACTCAGTTCACCCCCTCAGTTTGTTACCGAATTATTAAGTGCAGAAATTGAATAACAAATAATTCAATGAAAGTGCAATAAATCAATTTTCATTAATATGAAAGACAAAATTCCTGAAGGTGAGTTTAGACAAATATCAATATTTGACAAATCCTATTTTCAACGACTATCCCAATTCTATACATCAATAATATTGAAATAAAATTAGAAAATACGAGTGAAACGGATTGGTGAAGGTAGTAATGGTGGGAAATCTCCTGTTCCGGGAAGTACTTCACGTAGGCTTCTTCTCTATGTCTCTCTTCCTTCATTTCCTTCCTCAATCTCTCGATAAGCTCTCTAGAGTTTCAGAACTTCTGTTCTTTATGTTCTTTAAATACCTTAACAGCCCTCAGGTTTTTCCAAGGTTGGACGGTCTGAAAAATCCCTCGAAACATGACTTTTCCTCTTATTTACGCGTTTGCCCGATGCAGGTCATGATCATGGCCCTATATTCCATGATTGTGGCTAGAATTATACATCTTGGGCTGGCTTATATGTCTCTATCATGATGCCATGATTGTAGGCCGTTGTTTCAGCCAAAAAATCTCTGAAACTTTTCCGTTCTTTGTTATTGGCCTTGAACCACTAACAAACACATCAAGGTACCTCAAAAATATAACATTTAAGCTCAAAGGCTTATATTAACCCATAAAAAGCACTTAAACATATAAACTAACACAATTATAACCTAAACACTAAACACTCAAATTAACACTTAATACATAATAAATTAAATCCTAAAACATGATGCAAATCACACCTATCAACCCCATCCATCCTTATCCCAATCAATTGAGAATTTTCAACTATAATTGATATCAATCATCTAGTCGCATCAGGTGTTTTGTTTACCAAAGCTCCTCTACTAGCTGTATCAACCATACTTCAATCCATTGGCAATAGTCCTTCATAAAAGTTTTGAATCAGAAGTTGATCAAGAATTTGGTAGTGTAGGCAGCTAGCACATAACTCTTTAAACCTTTCCCAATATTCATATAATGTTTCTCCTATAATTTGTCTTATCCCACATATCTCCTTTCTAATATTCACTGCTCTTGATGCAAGAAAGAACTTCTTTAGAAACATTATTTTCTTCTCGTTGCATGTTGTCACTAAACTAAGGGAAAGATAATATAGCTAATCCTTTGCCTTATCTTTCAATGAGAATAGGAAGGTTTTGAGATTAGTTTGTTCTTCTGTCACCCCTTGTGACTTCATTTCAAAGTAGAAAACATGAAATTCTTTTAGGTGTTTATATGGATCTTCTCCTACAAGACCACAAAAAGTAGGCACTAAGTGAACCAAACTAGATTTTAATTTGAAATCTATCTCAACATCTAAAAATTGAATGCATAAGGGTTGTTTATTCAAATTTGGTGCCATTAACTCCCTCAACATTCTAAGGTTGAGATTTGTCATCTTTTCTTTTACTTCTTGAAAATTGGAGTCTTCACTAATTGTTAGATCTATGTCAACTTTCATATCTAAAAGAGAATGACTGCTTCATTGATTACTCTTTTTTCTCAAACGACACACAGTCTACTTAATTTCTAAATTATATTATAATTTATCTTCCTGAAAAGCACGAGTCATACAAGACAAGAGGTTAGCAATAACTGTAAAGTAAAAACATAAAGAAACTAAGAAACTAAAGTAGGTCCTAGGCAATGGTGCCAATTGGTCAGGTTGTTGAAGCCTTCAAAATAATTTTGATTCTCCAAACTTTTTGCAATAGTCTTGGAACTAGATCGAATCACAAGAGAACTAAACTATAGCTTTTTAATTTCAAGTAACAAAATTAAAAGGGGGTTTTAATTAAGAAACTGATTAACTAAAATTAATAACAATTCAAATTAAATCAATTGAATATAAAAGTGAGAAAGTCAAGATTACCAAACTCTGATTCAAGAGAAAGATCTCATCTAATTGTAACATTGATCATTGGTTTACAAAGAATATTTTCGCAATTCAAGTAGTTAATTTGAAACATAATAGGATAGTCATATTGAGTCTCAAATTTTCCTAAATTAATTGGTTCAATCTCAGCATCCAAACCAAAACTTATCATCCATTGGCTGTGTATGATAGCATTCCATATCAAATAAATGATAGTAATAAGCTTATTGAAAAAGACTAACCTTAAATTAAATAATCGAGATAGTTGTAACTATTCAATTTAGTTTTCTTGTTTATCATAAGTTAATTATGGAAATTCATATAAAACTTATTTTCTACTTGTACCAGTCCCTCATGAAAATTACAGATCATTAAATTCATATATAACAATAGAATAATCAATATTAAATTAAATTGTCAAATTAACCAATATTAATTATTCATGAAATACGAGAACTCAAAACAAGAAATACTCGAATTAAAAGGTGAATAAAAGGTTTAAAACACAAAACCTTACAAGGTTACAACTAAAGTTTCGAATCCACTTGAATCAGAACGATTGAGTTTAGCCATACATGACTTTTGCTCCAATAACAAAAAGTAAAAGAAAGATAAAGAATTGCTAAAAATGTAAAAAGAGAGAATCTTTTTCTGTTGTGAGGAATGTCCCTTTTATAGGATTTCTGATGTAATCCTAATATAATTCTAACTTGTAAAGATGTTTATCTAAAACAAATTCAAATTCAAATTCCTGCATGATATGGATAGAAAGAATTTTCCAGTTAAACTCCAACTCTTTAAGTGATCAGCCTTATCCATTACAACAATCTCTTCACTTCATCCAAAATTTGTGATTATCATCAATAGAGTCCTAATTTGATGCAATCTCCACTTTTCATCTCCTAAAACAAAAAAACATTAGTTTTCATATTTAAGCACCAAAATAAATCTAAAATAAAGGACATACTCAAGATAACATCTTATCAAATAGTACATGCTCAATTATTTTGATTGATCCAAAAAATTGTAGGCATAGAAAAATTCTAATAAGTATATGGTACCAATATATTTATAATGAAAGGATCTGTGTGTAATGTGAACAAGTTTCTTGTAATGAATTTTTTGTAAATCTCCTTTTAAACCTTTTTATTATCCTAATCATACCGTAGCTAAACCCCATTACAATCTAATAAAGACCTTTTGATTTTTGATTCTAGTTTACATATGAGTGGTGGAGATGTGATAAAATTAAAAACCTATGGTATTGATTTAAAATTTTGATAAATTTCACCCTAAACATATGAGTAAATTGAGTGAAATCTTAGTAAGAGTGTAAAGGTTTATGTTTTTTATTTCAATGAGACCATTGATGTGATTATTATTAATATTGACTTAGGAAGTTAATTTTAAGATAACTTGAATCTATTTGTATGTTAATTTCATTAACATGATATGATGATTTACAGTATGATTGGACAAGTTACGGTTAATGAAAGATAGATGCTATAAGATTGATTATGATTTGCTTAAGGATAAAAAAAGCTTAAGTGTGGGGATGTTTGATAGATGCATATTTGATTGTATTTATAAACTCATATTTGAAGTATTTTTTTTGATATTTTGTAATTTTTTTGTATATTTGGTACTTAATTCATTACAAGTGCATCTATAGGTTATAATTATCTTTATATACTAAAAATAGAAGAATTCGGATCAAAACATGGCATAAAGCAAAGTTTTGAAGTAAATTAGAGATACACAGATGTATCTATTTCTGTAAGTCTCAAAACCCATGTAAAATCATGAATTCTAGTGTTTTTGAATATACACAGTCTCTCACACGCCTATGTATCAAATTGTATATGTATCAAAAACCCTAAAATTTATTATAAAAGGATATGAGCGGAGGCAATTAGAGGAGATCCAACTTTTGGCGTAGATTCTAAACATAAAAAGCATACAGAAGGGATGATATTGATTCATAGACATGGAGCATATGAAGAATACATCAATAGATCTAATAGATTACATCACTAGACCTCAAACTTGTAAGAACATTCAATATAAGAGAAAGGGAGATTTAGAATTATGATTCCTTTGTTTTCTATTTGTTTCTCTTCTTGTTTATCTTTGATTTCATTTTCTATTATGTGTAACTAAATGTAGTTAGTGTCTAGGTATGATGAACCCTAGTTAGGATAACAATATGTCTTGATTCTTATATTTAATGTAATTATTTTGATTGACCTATTGTGATTCCATTATGTGTTTTATACATGTTATAATAGATCCAAAATATTAGTGCATGATTTGAATTCATATCATTGAGATTGAGAAATTCTTTGTATGAATAGATCTATCATAATTGAAAGGAGTCAATTGCAAACCTAGAGATAGGTCGACATAAATCCTCTGGATTTGGATCAAACCAAATAACAGAATTCATAAATCGATAATGCAATCTTAGGAATTTTAACTAGAAAGATTTCAGTTAATCACACTATGGATTAGTTGTTAGTAGTCTTAAGAGATTTGTTAACATAAGACAGGAATTTTTACGGTCTAATAATCGATAAAATAATTGCATGATTAAAGGTTAGTTATTTAAATAGTTTTTAGGATTCATCAATTAGACACTAATCTTTGATATTGAGTTTTTTAAGCAATTTCCTTTGTTTCTTTGTTAATTATTATTTCCTATTTAATTTTATTTGTTTAATTATTACTTTTAATTAAAAATCAACATTCAATTCATAGGCTAGATAATAGGAGAAATGTAACTATTAATAATTACTGTCTTTATCAGATTGACTCGTACTTTCCTGTGCTAGCTACAGCTACGTTGCGCACTTGTTGTTAATTCAATATTGATAACGTAGAAATTATCAATCAAAGACTTGGATGACATCATGTGAGGAAGAAAACAGGAAGTCAAGCCAACAATAATAAATATAGGAGGCAACCCAAAGGGACCTTGTTCCTTATCCTTCACATTTTCACAATTGTTGTTTATTGAATGCTCCATTTGTTACATTTAATGTTACATTAAGGACAATATAAGTTTTAAGCGTAGGGATAATGAACTAGATATGGGCCAAATGCATCAAAAAAACCTAACTTTGCGTAACTAAATTTGTAGCAGTGGGAGGAAGGATTGTATCTATAAGGAGTATGTGTTTAACTTTCGTAATGAGCAAACCAATGTTTAGGATTGTGGTTGGTTGAATTCAATCAACAAAATAAAATAAAACTAAACTATTTAAGACAAATCAAATCAAATCAAATAGTACAAAATTGCTAAAATTAATCAATGGGTTTCCAATTTAGTTTGCAGTTCAATATCAACCTTCACACGAATGTGCACAATCAGTCGTCATATTGTTCTTGTGCCTATTTTTGAAACTATTAACCATAGATTAATAACAAACTCTATTAATCCCAGTTTTCCTTAATTTGTATCTAATTAAAACAAGTTCTTTAATTAGATCTAGCTACTAAACAACCTAGAATAAACTCTCTAGATTTAGTATGATAACCATATTATAGAATAGGAAAATAGGTTAATCTAAGCAATAATCATATAAGCTCGGGTCATTTAACTTATGTTATGTTATCACTAACATTAGTTTACCATACATAAATTAGAGTTACAATGATTACACAATCCAGATTCTAGCAATGAGTCCATATATGAATAATGTAGTAGGCTTACGTAAATCATTTATACATAAATCAAAAACATTAAACACAAAAAAATAAATTCAATCTTAAAGTAGAGCTAATAATAACATCACTTGATTAATCAATGCCTAAATATGTTCACTGGCCTTGATATCCCTTTTAAACTAGAAACATGAAGTTTAGCTCCTTATAGCTGTTAGAAAGGAAGGGAATTTGCCTCCCATTTAGTCTCTAATCTCTTCATACCTTTTTTAACCTCTTAAATGCCCTTTTATACTACAAAATGCATGGTTATACACGATCTACTATGAGAGCATACAAGTGATCGCATATATTAATTTAGTAGAAATTACAAAGTTACACAACCCTAGAGAGATACACGACCAACTTACATGGTCGAGTAAGTCACCTATATAGTCATGTCAGTCTTCACATGAGTGAGTAGGTCTCAAGGTTGCTTGAAACAACATCTTTAAGTTCATACATGTTTTCAGTGAGTTACATGTTCTGATACACCACTGTGTAACTTAAAATAACTCTATATCTTCCATTCTTTGTCATGCCTTTACCATAATTCATCTCCTTCTTACTCTATAAAGGCAAATGTGAATGAACATTAATAAAATCGCATCAAGGATGTGGATTTAGCTCATTTTGGTTCTTATTCCTCCAACTTGTACTTAAAGCAAAATATGAACCAAAATAAGTATCTTAAACACAACATAACATTAATTACTGAGCATTATGGAGTAAATATATAATCATTCAAGCACTTATCAAGTTCCCCCACACTTAGCTTTTGACCATCCTTAGGTAAAACTAAAAATCAAAATCAAAACACTTCCTCCTAAACCATATTTCCTCATAATAGATAATCATAAGAAAGGAAGAATAACTTTCAAAACCATGGCAAGAATTAAACATTCAATGTTTTTACTTATGATTAATCAACAATTATTCCCTTTAAAAACTGAGCAATCTAGGAGTATACTTTAACAAGTTATATTTAAAAGTAAGATCAATCTATAGGTATGCTTAAACGCATTTCAAAATCAAGACATTCAACAACTTTGCATATCATTTCAATTCTCTACCACTAAAGATACACATGCATAATCATTAATAAAAGGAATTTTCAAGGTTGTAATAATTAAGGTGAGAAATATTTGGCTCATGTAGAGAAAAAAACTCAATGGAGTATCGAGTGCAAACATTAACATCCATTCAAAACTAAGTACCATCGGTTATGATGAACACAAAAACTATGTTTCAAAGCTTAGATTAAAGCCTTTATATCACAAACCACATAGAGCATAAGAAATTAGAAGGAATCACCTATAAAAATAATGATGAACAATACACTATAACCATGTTGATTGATTTTACAAAACTCTACTAATTTTATGCCCAAAAACTACAAGTATACAAGTCATGACTTGTTTTAGAAAGCAGATATTGATCCCACAGGGATTGATGCTGATGCCTAGACACCACTTAATTCATATTACAATTTGTTTAAGAAACAAATTTTTTTAATAAAATAAACTAGAAAATTAAATTAAAATTAAATGACTAATAATGAGCAATTGAAAATACCAAAATGTAGAAAATTGGAATTCAAGGTTTTAATGACTAGAGATTACTTTCTCCCTATCTTGTCTCCCCCTATTTTATTAATTGAATTATGTCTCAACTAAGATGTCCAATTATATTAACTACTCTCTCTCAAGGTGTAATTAATTGTCCCTAATCAAATTAAATGAAGTTGATTAAGCAATCTCTCAATCTACCTAATCACTCCACCAATTTAACTAGTTATTAAGCTATCTTATAGGTGATCAATCAAATTAGCCGAGATCTCTCTTCTAACTAATCAATTAACGTGATGAATGTAAGTTTATAGGTTCCTAACCCTCTTTGTACAATCCTACACAAATAACCTCAGTCAATCTTTCAATTTATTATAAGGTATATGAATATAATCAACAATCATCAAAGACATCTTTTATTCAATTCAATAAAATATGAGTTTAACAGGATAGTTCAAAAGTAATCCTTAAAAATAAATCAATCACTCATAGTCTCTATAACATCACTAACACTCAAATATTACATCTTACAAAGATTAGAAGAGATAAAAATGACAGAAAATTGAATAAAGAAAACTCGTTCTCTTCTTTGCCAAAATCTGGAAATTTGAGTGTTGATGTGCTATTTTCCCAATTGTGCATGATGATCCTTGAATCTCCCCCTTCCTTAAGACTCAAAACTTGGATTTTTCACTCAAGGAGGCTCTTTTCTATAGAGTTATCACGTCCTCTTTCATCTATGGAGGTTTAATATCTTATATAGTCTAGAAACCCTAAAGTTTAATTGAACCCCGCATAGTTTCTCGGGTAAAACATCCTTGTAGCAGAATCCTTCTTCTTATCTTCTCCTCTTTGATCTCTAGCTCAATCTCCAAGTTGCTCAATCTTCATTCCTATATAAAAATAATCAATTATTACCCTAAATTAACATCAAACATGAAAGAACAACAATGAGAATCAAACTAAACGAAAACATACAAAATGAATCCTAAAATACAACAATAATAAACTATTACGCAAGAAACACATGCCAAATACTTAGAAAAATAGAAAATCATACACTAATATACAACTATCAACTTC
This sequence comes from Erythroxylum domingense, assembly GCA_025594535.1. Taxonomy (NCBI): domain Eukaryota; kingdom Viridiplantae; phylum Streptophyta; class Magnoliopsida; order Malpighiales; family Erythroxylaceae; genus Erythroxylum; species Erythroxylum domingense. The sequence goes on along the minus strand of JANQBM010000001.1, from coordinate 22,482,447 downwards.
TCCACACTTAAATCTTTACTTGTCCTTAAGCAAAATAAATATAACCAATCAATTCCATCACTTCATTTTCACAAAGATCAAAGATACAATCCCTCAAATTTAAGCCAACTCAAATATCAAGTTATTACACATATCATAACTACTTTTTCATTAGTGTACATAGGCAAACTCAACAAATGACACCATCTCTCAAAGATAAGTATAGATGCAAAATGAATCTTTCTCATGGTTTCACTGATTTCTATCAAGTGCTTGATGGTTAGTGTTTCGCTCAAACTTCCTGTCAGAAGCTACACTACCATAGGCTTACTAATAAACCAATTCTCCTCTATAATGATTGCATGCATAAATAGATCAAAAGGACTTGCTTAGGATTGTAGTATGGTAAGGGTTATGGTGGGTAAAGGGTTTAACACAATCATTCATAAAGTAAAAAGCGGTTGAAAAGGGATAACAAAAAATAACTCTGAGATATATAAATGTAATTATGTTAATACTCTGCACTTATTAATCCTACTCAACAATTTTTTTTTCATTTTTTTCTTTTCTTTTTCTTAATATATGGAGGAACCTATGAATAAATTAGCAACTAAATACAATGTGATTCACAGCATAAGTATCATCAACTCATCTCGGTAAAAATTTTCACAACGATCCCAACTAATGCATTACTTAATGCTATACTAAGCTTGTGAATGGGTAGGCTAATGGGGTTTTAGTTTTTAAAATGTTTGGGTATTTTTAAGAAACAAAAGGTTAAGGCTCAATAGGGTTAGTAAGGGATAATACAAGGGTAGTTCATTTAAGCCAAGGGTTAACACGAAAAGGGCCTTAATCATCTCTATTAGGCATACATCCAGTGGACTCAAATCGATTCAAAACAAGTTCTAAAGGTAATAACCTAAGAAAGCATCACACAACAAAGAAATGGAATGACAATAGATGGAGTCATATAGGCTCAATCCTCACATTAGCTCAAATGAAAATTCAGTATGCATCTCTACACTACCTCATTGCTCAAATGTCAAATTGTGAGTAA
>JANQBM010000001.1:22471244-22481308 GCA_025594535.1 Erythroxylum domingense | reverse complement strand
TCCATCCATCATCCAAACAACATTTCATTACATTACATTATAAACCCTTCCATCCTTCCCAAACAACGTATCACTATGTTACATTCCATTCCATTATAAACCGTTCCCTTCTGTTCTATTCCGTTCCCTTCCATTCCATTAATTAACATCCAACCAAACAGGCCCTTAGTCAATGGAAAGTACTTCGTGAGGAACGCTTGGGCTAGCTGCTCCCAAGTGGTAATCTGCCTCGAATTAAGCGAGTTATACCACGCCTTCCTAACCTTCAACGTGAAAGTAAATAACCTTAACTTTGCTGCATCATCGAACATCCCATTGAACTAAAAAGTGTCACAAATCTCTAAAAAATTAGCGATGTGGGCATTCGAATCCTTATTAGATAGCCCATAAAATTACACACTATTCTGCAATATGTTAAGGAGTGCCAACTTGATCTCGAAATTATTATCTTGAACTACCGGCCTCGCAACTCCTTAAGGATTGAATCTTGGCCTCACAAAGTCCATCAGTGTCCTCGTAGCTCCTCCTTACTCTCCTTCTTCAGCCATATCTCTTTACGTAAGATTTTGAAGTTTTGCTCTTCTTCACTCTCTTTCATGTCTTTTAATATCAGGAAACTCATCTTCACTAACTTCTGTCACTCTTCACGTGCTCTTTGTGTTCATACACCTACAAATACACAAGGAAAAGTATCAAAAACTCTTAAATCAAAGTAATCTAAATTAAACAAGATGCTAAACAAACAGTCCCTAGCAATGGCACCAAAAACTTGTTGATTGATTTTGTAAAATAGTCCACTAGTTTTATGCTTAAAAATTGCAAATATACAGGTCGTGACTTATAGTTAGAAAGTAGATATCGATCCCATAGGGATTGATGCCTAGACACCATTTAATTCATGTGACACTTTGTTTAAGAAAAGAAATTGTTTAATGAAAATAAATTGGAAAATTAAATTAAAATTAAATGACTAATAATGAGTAATTAACAATACCAAAATGTAGAAAATTGGAATTCAATGTTTTAATAACTAGAGATCACTTTCTCCCTATCTTGTCTCCCTCCTATTTTATTAATTGAATTGTGTCTCACCTAAGATGTCTAATTATATTAACTACCCTCTCTTAAGGTGTAATTAATTGTCCCTAATCAAATTAAATGAAGTTGATTAAGCAATCTCTCAATCTACCCAATCACTCCACCAATTTAACTAGTTATTAATCCATCCTGTAGGTGATCAATCAAATTAGCCGAGATCTCTCTTCTAACTAATCAATTAATGTGATGAATGTAAGTCAATAGGTTTCCAACTCTCGTTATACAATCCTACACAAATAACTCAACTCAATCTCTCAATTTATTGTAAGGTATGTGAATATAATCAACAATCATCAAAGACATCTTTTATTCAATTCAATAAAATAGGAGTTTAACAAGATAATTCGAAAGTAATCCCTTAAAGTAAATCATCCACTCATGGTCTTTATAACATCACTAACATTCAAATATTCCATCTAACAAAGATTAGAAGAGATACAAATGACAGAAAATTAAATAAAGAAAACTCCTTCTCTTATTTGCCAAAATCTGGAAATTTTGGTGTTGATGTGTTATTTTCCCAATTATGCTTGATGATCCTTGATCCTCCACCTTTCTCAAGACTTAAAACTTGGCTTTTTTCAGTCAAGAAGGCTCTTCTCTACAAAGGTATCACGTCCTCTTTCATCCATAGAGGTTTAATGTCTTATATAGTCCAGAAATCCTAAAGTTTAATTAAACCCTATATAGTTTCTCGGATAAAACATCCCACGATCATGGGAATTAGCATGATTCCCACGATCTTAGGATCTTGCAACAAAATCCTTCTTCTTCTCTTCTCCTCTTTGATCTCTAGCTCAATCTCCAAGTTGCTTCATTCCTACATAAAAATATTCAATTCTTACCCTAAATTAACATCAAACACAAAAGAACAATAATGAGAATCAAACTAAACGAAAACACACAAAATGAATCTAAAATATAACAATAATAAACTATTATGCAAGAAAAACATGTTAAATACTTAGAAAAACATAAACTAATGCACAACTATCAAACCATAAGGAGTGACCCTTCACAACAACTTCTCCCTTATTTGCATCAAAATCAATTCACCCATTCCAATCAAATTTAAGAGAAAGGATTAACATAAATTACTTACAAAACAAATGGTTTCATCCTTTATAACTTCTTTTCTTTTATCATATTTTTTTTGTTTCTCTCTTTTTTCTTTTTTTTAAAGACAGAGACAAAAATTCAAAGAAAATATATCAATGATGGAATTCATTGACAGGAAATAAAAATCACATTCCCTCAACTATAACCATCCTATATAGAAGCGCAACCCTACTCCTACTCTCTTTTGTATCCATAAACATCAAAAATCACAAAATCTCCACTAACTTTAAGGTTTGAGTAAGATATTTTGTTAGGTTAAAGGTTTGTAATGTGGCTAACATTATGGTTATAGTGGATTTTTCATCATTATTCTTATAAGTGATTTCTTCTAATTCCTTGTGCTATATATGGTTTGTGGTGTGATGGCTTGATTCTAAGTTATGGAACAAAGTTTCTGCATCTATCATAGCTGGTGGTACCCAAATTTGATTGGTTGTTAGTTTTTAAAATCGATACTTGATTGACTGTTCTTCCTGTTTCACTAGTTTTTATGACTTTTTAACTAGATAACCCAAATATTTCTCACCTTAACCTTTGGCCCCATTACAACATTGAAAAATCTTTTGATTCATGATATGCATCTGAATCTTTAGTGGCAAAGAATTGAAAAGAAATGTAAAGTTAAAGAATGTCTTAATCATTAAAAGTGTTTGAGTGTACTTATAGATTGATCTTATTTTTAAATGCAACTTGTCAAAGTCTACCCGTAGATTACTCAATTTTTGAAAGTAATGGTTTTTGATTGATTATGAATAGAAACATTAAATGCTCAATTCTTTCCATAGTTCTGAAAGTTTTTCCTTTTTTCTTATAACTATCGATTCTTAGAAATTATGGTTAAAGAGGAAGTGTTTTGTTTTTGATTTTGATTTTGATCTTTAGTTTTCTCAAGGATGAGCAAAAGCTAAATGTGGAGGAACTTAGTACACTTGACTAACTATTGATAGATGGATAATTGAACATATTTTTACCCCATGTTTGATGTATTTTTATTTGTCATTTCATATTTTTTATATATATTTAGTACTTAATTCGTTTTAATTGTGTATACAGATAATAATTGCCTTTATAGACTAAAAGGAAAAGAATTCAGACCAAAACATAGTGTAAAATGAACACGATCGTGCTAGTGACCGTGCATTAGCCAAAAACCTATAATTCCATATAAAAGATGTTTTTTAGAGGCAATTGGTAGAGGAGATGAAAGGAGGTGTTCTAAACATCTCAGACGTGACTCCAGGTGTGATTATGAGCCATAGGAGAGGGAAACACGAAGATTTTATTGACAGATCCATTAGAATATAAGATCAGACCTTTACATCGCAAGAATACGGGATAAAAGACAATTAGGGAGATCTAGAATTATGATTTTGTTGTTTTTAATTCGTATTTATGTTTATGTATGTTCAATTTCGTATTCACCAATGTGTAACTAAATATTTTATTAGTATTTAGGTTATATGAACCCTATTTTGTTACGTTAACATTTAATCAATGCAATTGGTTGATATATTTATTGCAATCCAATTACGTGTTTTATTTATGTGCTAATAAACCCGAGAATATTAGATCATAATCTAATTTCCTGGGTTTGAATAGATTTATCATAATTGGAAGGAGTTGATTGCAACCCTATAGATAGGATGACATAAATCTTCTGGATTATCTGGATTATGGTCAAACCTAATAGAGGGACTCATAAATTGATATCAATCCTATAAACTTTAACATGAGTAATTTGGTTGGAAACCTTATGATTAGTTGTTAGTAGACTCAAAGTCAGCTATTAGCATACCATAGGAGTCTCCACAGTCTAATATATCAACAAAATAAATACATAATAAAAGATCAAACTATTAAGGTTCAGGGGATTTAAAACCTAGATATTAATTTTCTGATATTGAATATTTTCTTAATGCTTCCTTAATTCTTTGTTCAATATCATTGTCCATTTATTTCACTTGCTTTAGTTTTATTTTCTTTTCATTAAAAATATAAAATCAATCCTTAGGCTAGATAATAGGACAAAGGTCATTACTAGTAATCATTTTCTTTGTAGGATCAACCCCTACTTATAGGTACTAGCTATAGCTACGCCGTACACTTGCAGTTATTACATAATTGACTAACTCACAAATATAAGTAAATCAACTATATATTTATTCCCTAATGCTTAGTGATTAATGTTTATGATTTGTATAAGATACTTATTTTGTTTTAGGTATAAGTTAAAGGAATAAGAACCAAAATAAGATAAATTCACATCCTTGGTGTCATTTTACCGATGTTTAATCTTATTTGCCTTTGTAGAGTAAGAAGGACATGAGTTAAGGTGAATATGGATAAAAAGGGAAGAACTGGAGTCATTGTGACTTACATAACCATGTGTAACTTGAAGACAATGTTTTAAGCACCCCTGTGACCTACACCCCTGTTTGGAGACTTATATAAACGTGTAGGTGACTTACATAGTCGTGTATCTTATCCATATAGGCTACTGAGAATGTATAACTCTACGATTTCTACAAAATTAACATGCATAGTCATTTACATGCCCTTATAGCTGATAGTTGTGCATTAGTCTATATTTTTCTAAGTATTTGACATATGTTTCTTGTATAATAGTTGATTATTGTTATAATTTAGGATTCATTTTGTATGTTTTTGTTTAGTTTGATTTTCATTATTGTTCTTTTATGTTTGATGTTAATTTAGGGTAACAATTGATTATTTTTATGTAGCAAGGAAGATTGAGCAACTTGGAGATTGAGCTAGAGATCATAAAGGAGAAGAGAAAAGGAGACATTCTGTTGCAAAATCCCATGATCGTGGGAATTGGCAATCGTGGGAATTATGCCAATTCCCACGATCGTGGGAACTGCAATTCGAGACATTATACGAGACTCAAGTAAACTTAGGATTTTTAGACTATAAAACATAATTAAGCCTCCATAGAGGAAAAAGGACGAAACCTCTCTGTAGAAAAGAGCCTCCTTGAGTGAATAATACAAGTTTTAAGTCTTAAGGAAGGTGAAGATTCAAGGATTATCATCAAAATTGGAAAAATAGCACATCAACATCGAAAATTCCAGATTTTGGCAAAGAAGAGAAGGAGTTTCTTTATTCAATTTTCTGTCAATTTTATCCCTTCTAATCTTTGTAGAATAGAATATTTGAGTGTTGGTGATGTTATGAAGAACATGATTGGCTTATTTGTTTTTAGAGATTACTTTTGAACTATTTTTGTTAAACTCATATTTTATTAAATTGAATGAAAGTTGTCTTTGATAATTGTAGATTTTATTTCTACCTTGCAATAAATCGAGAGAGTGAGTAAGGTTATTTGTGTAGGATTGTACAATGAGAGTTGGCAACCTATAGACTTGCAATTATCATGTTAATTGATTAGTTAGAAGAAAGATCTCGGCTAATTCAATTGATCACCCAGAGGATAGCTTAATAAATAGTTAAATTAGTGGAGTGATTGGGTAAGTTGAGAGATCGTTCAATTGACTTCATTTAACTTGATTAGGAACAGCTAATTACACCTTGAGAGAGGGTAATTAATATATTCGAATATCTTTGGTGAGACATAATTCGATTAGTAAAATAGGAAGGAGATAAAATAGAGAGAAAGTGATCTCTAGTCATTAGATTCTTGAATTCCAATTTTTTGTATTTTGGTATTGTTTATTGTTCATTATTAGTCTTTCAATTTTAGTTTAATTTTCCAGATTATTTCCATTAAACAATTTCGTTTCTTAAACAAAGTTTGATCTGAATTAAGTGGTGTTTAGACATCAATCCCTGTGGGATCAAAATTCGCTTTCTAACTACAAGTCACGACCCGTATATTTGCAGTTTTTGAGCATAAAATAAGTAGATTGTTTTGCATAAATTACACTCAATAAAGCTAATTGTGTATGACTATGCAACCCTAATTTTTCACTATAAAAGGGCAATTAAAAGGCTAAAAAGGTAATATACAGACTGGAGACAGAAAAGAAGGCTGATTCCCTTCCTTTCTAAAAGCTATGAGTAGCTAATCTTGTTCTTTCTGATGAACATGTTTGGGCATTGATCAATCTTAATAAGTCTCTTATTAACTTTATTGATTATGTTTTTCAATGCATAAAGTTTGAGATTTATGTATGAACGATTTATATAAGCCTACCAGATTATTCATGTATGGATTCATTTCCAAAATCTAGATTGCAATCCATAATTATTATAAGTTTGATTCATATATAGTGAACTAATATTCGAGCATTATTAGAGAAAACATAGCATATCTTAAATGACCTGAGCCTATGTTATTGTTGCTTAGATTAAACTATTTTTCTATTCCATAATGCGACTGTCACACTAAATTTGGAGAGCTTATTATAGGGTTTTCTAATAGCTAGACCTAATTAAAGAGTTTATTTTAATTAGACACAATCTAAGAAAAAATTGGAGCTTTTTGTTAATCTAAAGTTAGTAGGTTTAAATGAAGGTACGGGAACAACATAAAAATTGCTTATACAAATTCGTGTGAAGTTTAAGATTAACCATAAACTAGATTCAAAACCCATTGATTAACCTTGGAAATTTTGTATTATTTGATTTAATTTGTCTTCCATAGTTTATTTTTATTTTATTGCACCATTTGAATTTAACCAAAACCGCCCAATCCTATACACTAATTTATTCATTACAAAAGCTAATCACACACTCTCTATGGATACAATTCTTTCTCACCAATACTAAAAATTTAGTCATGCAGAGTTAGGCATTATTTGGTTCGTTCGAAATGTAACTAGTAGGTTAACTATATTATGGACTCCTCCTTAGCAAATTATTATATCTCTTATATGTCTCATAGAATGTCTCATTGTCATAATGGAAAAAGGAGTAGATATCATTTGAAAGTTTTATAGTCTATGCTTTTGGGAACTATTTTGCTAAGAACTTCTTTGCTATGTTGTCCCACGAAATGATTGAAGCCAAAATTAATGTCTTCAACCATTATTTTTCACAAACCTTTTATAAGAATAAGGATAAATTCCACCTTATGGCATCATTAGTTACTTTATTAATCTTGAAAATATCACATATATCCAATAAATTGGTGATATACATAATGGATGCTCATCTTATACAATATCAAACTGTAGAAATTATTACACCAACTGGGTAATGCTCATCTTGATCTTAGATCTAATTTTGCTACTATTGATCAAGTTATATTGAATTATGTACAAATTAGTGATGGCTTCACATAATCCAATATGATTTCATGCTCTCCCTCTATATTAACAGGTTAGCTAAACATAAACCAAAGCAACTTGAAGTACATAAACAAATAGTTAGAAATTAATATAAGAATATGCAAACATAAATAAAAGAATATACAAAGAAATAAAAGAAAATGACTAGATTAATAGTTATTAAATTTCTTTAATATTACATATATCCTTGATAATTTTGTTAAAAACTTCATTGAATATTTTCTCCAATAACATAATACAAAACTATAGGTAAGTGAACCTATTGCTTTACAACATTATAGTGATAAGTAGAAAAGAAGGGATGTAAGTAGAGGAATTATAGAGTTGTAGGTAAACATTGTAATGATAAGTAGAAGAGAAGGGATGTAAGTAAAAGAACTACAAAGTTATAGGTAAGTTGAGAACTAGATAAAAGAATGTTCTTCCTCTATTGTAATGATGCCTTTGAAGGGTTTAGTCAACGATATTATTTTACTTAAAAAAAATTATAGTGATAAGTAGAGTTTAATCCTATAATTCTAAAGTAAGTATTATATCAGAATTTTCTACTATTATTTAGTCCATAATTAAGAGAGTGATATGGTTAAGCTAAACCAAAGTTAAACTAAATAGATCAAGATATCATTAGACACAAATAAGTAATAAATAATAAAAGGAAAGAAAATATGATATAACACTTGTATTAGAATTCCCCTTAGTGTTGTCATGTACTCTTAATTCAATTATTTACAGATTGTATAGTTTGAACTAGCAAATTCTCCTAATGTGATGAATTGTCACCTTTTGATTTACAACTACCTATCTCTTAATTGTTTGACTAATATATCTATCTAATTAACACCTATAAGAATGTACTCATACTTTAAAAAGGGACACCTTAATATTAAAAGGATATATATTTCTTCATAAAAATATATATCTAGTAACTCTTTCAATCTTTGATATAAGTGCCTAGGTCAATCTATATATAGGTTCTTTTTACAATGTCTACATACAAACTAGATCGTATTTAATCTTTGTTTTTATCTAACTAGCTTTAAGAACAACACATATATTTCATAAACATAAAACCCTGTATTAGAAACTCAAAATCAATTCATAAATGAATTAACTAGGTTCCTTCTAATTTTGATGTAAAGATAATTCAACAAATATTATCCTTCAGATAATTTAAAAACAAAAGAATTAAAGAGTCTATAAAGGATCTTATCATAATAAAGATCTTAGTCCATTAATGCGATCCACTTCCTTAAAATGATTCTTGATCTCCCTCTTTATTGATTATAGCTACAACATATGTTCTAGGGCTTCTACCTTCATTAAAAGGCTAAAATTAACCAAAACATAAAACTAAATTGAAAATTCCTCCTCTTTTAGACTTCTTACATCTCTTTACGGACATATTTCGGGATATAGTTGTGCCTTGTACTATAACTTTTTTGAGAGGAACCTGAGAATTAACATACTAGTGTTATAGGTTGTGAATCACTTTGTATCTCTTCATTATATAACATAGGCTTTAACATGACTGTGTATGAAAATATGTCTTTACAACAATGTTCTAGTATAGAATAGGCCTTGACACATGAACCTATTTAATCTTCTTTTCGTTTGTTTTATTTAGTAAGGAACATACCCTCAGACACATTTGTATGCCAGGGCATATTCAACCAAGAATGATTTTTCTCCTTGTTTTACATTGTAAAATCCTTAACTAATAGTGTTGCTAAACAAATTCTCTATAATTACTTGAAACATAACATAAAATTGATTAAATCAAGGTAATTTGAATCGAAAATGTAGAAAAATACTAAATAAATATATATACATTACATGCACGTTAAGTACTAACCCCTAACTAAATAGGAAGTTACTTCTTAACAATTTTTGAAAATGATTATTGTTTAATTGGTCTAAAACTTTTTAGTCATGGTCAAGACAATTACAAATCACCTACAGTATGAATTTTTTAACACTTTATTTGACTAACCTATGAAAGCCCGCATGCTAGTTGAATTATAGTAAAAACTGACTTGAAAACTTCAAATCCTACTTTGACAAAAACTTAAAACTATTTTAAAAGTTCCCTAATTTTTTGACGCTCAATAGGTTTTCTATAAAGTTTAAAACAAATTTCTTGTTCATTTTGAAAGGATTTATACATTATGCTTTATATGGAAATGATCATGCAATGATTAAATTTCATTTTCTTGAAATGGTCAAGATAGGGTTACAAGAAAGATTGTATTAATTTGCTAAATCTTAAGGTGCTCAATTCCTCCTTATTCTTAATTCATCACTTGAATTTTCTTAAAGCTTTCTTGAATTTGCATATGTATTCCACTTTGTTCATTTTCTTCATATTTTACTTTGCTCTTTTATTGAACTTGATTTTCAACCTTTGGCTAAAATCTTTGACAAAGTAACTTACTAATATCAATATCACTAAAGATAAAAAATATTAGCAGTAATATATAATTTTATCATCAAAATCATATATTATGTAACATCCCCTCACCTATGGGAAGGGTAATTTAGTAAATTGGAACGGGTTAGGAATGCCTAAAAGTGTTTTGC
>JANQBM010000001.1:22456477-22467580 GCA_025594535.1 Erythroxylum domingense | reverse complement strand
TGGGGTTACTAAAACTCAACAATCATCTACACGCCACTCCATACTCAATGATAACGCCTCAAGAATCTCATTGGATGAGTACGAGAAAGTCGGCCAAGTATGAATTTTTCCTATCCAATGAATTCTCGACAACAGCCGCGCTTAGTATTTCTTGACCTCATTGGAGTAGATGTCTCTCCCTCCCTTTGACCTTTTCTTGCCTTTCGTCCATCAGTTATCATTCTGTTTTCATAAAAGATTGGGGAGCACCTTCTTTTTTCTTCTTCTTCTTTAAGAAACCAGTTCTAGATTTTTCCTTTTTTTATTTTGGCATTTAAAGAGTTGCAGATTCGCTCAATTTCCTGTTGAGTCTCTCACATGGCGGTTACAATCTTCGTGCTTCCACTGACGAATTTGGAACTTAATCCCCTGTACCACCAGTAAATGGCTCGATTTCGCTCCTTCACTCTCTTCCTTCTCTTTGTAACTATTCTCACCACAAGCCCTAACCTCGTCCTCTCATTCTCCGACGATTCTCTCGATTCCGATTCCATCCTCTTTCACCAGGATTACTCCCCTCCGTCTCCGCCGCCTCCGCCGCCGCACTTACCCTCGGTTTCCTGTGAAGATGATCTCGGAGGCATCGGCTCGCTCGATACCACGTGTCAGATAGTGTCAGATGTGAACCTCACTAACGACGTGTACATAGAAGGGATAGGAAATTTTTACATCCATCCCAGTGTGAGGCTCCAATGCGCTATAGCAGGTTGTGAAATAACTGTCAACATTGGTGGCAATTTCACTTTGTCGGTATTGTCATCCATTGTGACCGGAACATTCGAGCTTGATGCTTCTAGTGCGATCTTCCGGAACGGTTCTGCTGTGAATACGACGGGATTGGGAGGGGAGCCGCCGGAGCAGACAAGTGGTACGCCGCATGGCATAGAAGGAGCTGGCGGAGGACACGGAGGGAGAGGAGCTTGTTGTTTGGTGGATCAGAGAAAGCTTCCGGAGGATGTGTGGGGAGGGGATGCTTATTCGTGGTCGTCTCTGCAAACTCCATGGAGCTATGGGAGCAAAGGAGGTAGTACAAGTAGGGAGGTGAATTACGGAGGTGGAGGAGGTGGTAGGGTGAGGTTGGTTATAAAGGAGTACTTGGAAGTTGATGGACGAATTTCGGTTGATGGAGGGGACGGAGGAACCAAAGGAGGTGGTGGCTCTGGTGGTAGTGTGTACATAACCGCCTACAAAATGTAAGTATTTTGTATCTTTGCTCTCTCTATATCTTTTTCTTTTGGATCTATAATCAGCTAACATTGGTCATGAAGGGAATTTGTGTTTTACTGTATAAAGATTCGAGAAAGAAAGTGTAAGTTTTTAATTAGTGGAAGTGTTTGGCTTAGCTTAGTTGACATATTGTGGAAATATCATTAAATGCAAGATTAGTGGATATACCCAAGTTAAGGAATGTTACATCAAGTGCTACTTTTTTTTTTTCCCCTGGAATTTAGAGAAGTTGGATGGTGCCGTTCTTTCCCCTTTTTATAGTTACTGAAAGTGAAGCGTCCATACAGGACATTGTGGATTATTAGTCTATCCGAAGCTAATATTCTATTATAAGTATTTTTAAATGCTCTTAATTACAATATCTAAATCAGGACTAGTGGGTAGAGGCAGCATTGATGTGTCCATAAGTTGATCCTGGACTTAATTGTTTTAATAAGAAAGCTGCTAGAAGGCTGCACATAGCTGATGTTTAAGACATTATTAATTGACAAAAAATGTTATGTTTTCCTAACATATTCATCTCCAACTTAATTTTCACCTTTTTTGTTTGTCATGCAGATAATTCTGTTTTCTTTTTTTATAAATTCTTTTGGGTAGAGAAAATGGTGTGTGTGCTCATAACTTATGCCCTTTCTGCTTTCTCTTAACTTATCAAGCATCCAAATAAGATTTTATTCCCATAAGAAGATCTTACTCTATAATTGCTAAGGTTCCTGAAGAGAATTGCACCTTTAAGCTATCAACCCACTCACTTGCATGGGAATTTTAGTCCACTTCTTTCAAAAAATTATACCTTTCACCTGTTACTGCGTTTTGCATGATCAATAAGAACTTACAAGTAGTGCCCTGCATGTGAAATCAGCGTTGGGTTGAACCTTATAATTGGGACTGTTTTTGTCTTGCACTGTTACTTGGTTATATGGTTGAAGCCTTGTAAGTTAAGATTGTCATATTAAGAAAATTTTAGCTCTGAGACTTCGAGAGTCAGCAATTGTTAAGCCTTGGGTTATTTTAGCTAATTTGGAGCTCTTGGCTGGTTATATTTGAGGTCACTTTGATCATTCTTATTTATTGGAAGACATTCTATATACATACATACTAAAGAAAAGAAACCTTATAATACATTATTGGAGAAGCCTAGAGTCTATTTAACCGAAATTTAGTAGTTTTATCTGTGATCTGTGAGTAATCAGAAAATCGGAACTTGACCGGTCCCACAGTGGTGATCGTCATTTGGTTCTTTCCTTTTTACCCATCTTGTTTATGTTGTGGAGATTAGTCTCCTAAACATCTATGTTCTCTGTAAAAATGGTATTTTTAAGTCTCTCAGTGAGAATATGCTCTTATTAATATTCTAATGTCTTTGTACTGTCTCTTTGTGAAGAGCAGGACAGGAAATGGTAACATAAGTGCTTGTGGAGGTGATGGTTTCGGTGGTGGTGGTGGTGGGCGAGTTTCAGTTAACGTTTTCAGTAGGCATAATGAACCTGAAATTTTTGTTCATGGTGAGAATTGTTTCTATCTTTATAGACATTACTGCGGCATATCCCCATTAAGTATTGAGTGATCATATTGAACAATGTGTTTCTCTCTTAACTCCTCAATTGTATCCTTCTCTTCCTGATAAAAGCCAACATAGGGCTGACTAAGGAATTTCATATTCATTCATAAAATACAAAAGCCACCAAGTTTGTACCTTGTGAAATTATAACATGTTATTTTATGTGTGTAGTTGAACAGGCATTTGCCTTCTACCTAATGAGGTGGTAGATGAACAAGTCATGGCACTTGGCCTTTTTTCCTCTCTCTCTCTCTCTCTCTGTGTGTGTGTGCGTGTGTCTTCTATTTCTTTTTTTTGGCATCTTGTCTTTGTGGTTGGTGAGGATGGTACATATTCTTTTGCATTCTTCCTCTTCTTTCTACTTTGTAAGGAGCTACCTTTTGTATGAAAGAAAGATAGGGGGTTTAGGAATGTACTGAACAGCATTTGAGTCAGTATACTTGGAAATTAATGAAAAACTTCAATACCTCAGCTATGACAATTTAGAAAAGTTCTATTCTAGTAACTGTGCAGTAGGCTTGATTACCATCATGTGAATGGTGGAGAACTGGGTTAGGACTACACATTTCATACAACTTCCTCTGTACACTGAATGAACTAAATTTCTGCTAATTTTTAATTGTTTCAACGAATTTCATTTCCTTATTGGTCACCCTTTTCAGGATCATTTTCTCTTCTTACTTCTGTTTTATGTTTAGCTGCAGTCTTATCAGTTATATGGCTATCAACTTCCAAACTTTTCTCATGGGTCTTAGATCCTTGAGGTCTTGAACCTTTTATCAGTTTTCTTGACCATTTTATACACTTAAAGCTACATATTCTGTTACTTTTTTTTATTGTCTTTACTTTCTTTCGAACAATCACACAGTAGACTTGATGCAAAAGGTATATCTTCTCTCTTAAGTCTTGTTAATTCATAATGAAGCCTTGCTTGTGAAAGAATCATACCTTTAATTTTTAGTTTAATTTTATTTTAGATGTGCTTGTTTGACTTTTCTCTCCAGGAACCACGACTCCTACTTATAACCATTTCATTCTTTTAGAATATTTAAGAAGATTACCATTTTTTATTTTTGGCCTCAAGGAGAGTTTCACTAAAAAAACTTGAATTGAGGGTAGTCAAACATAAAAGGTAGCATTTGTATGGGATTATTGTTATACAAATGTTCCTTCTCTCTCTCTCCTTTTTTTCTTTCCTGTGTGGTGTGTTGGTATTTATTGAAATAGTTGCTGTTGAGATATTGGAACTGCTTGGAGATCGATATGAGAGGCGCGCTTGAAATCTTTCTTCTAGTTTTAGTACTTAGTTAGATATCTGAGTATAGGATAATACGCACGCATTATTGTGGTGTTGCAGGAGGAAGCAGTCGTGGCTGTCCAGAAAATGCAGGTGCAGCTGGCACATTATATGATGCTGTGCCTCGAAGCCTTACAGTTGACAATTACAATATGTCATCTGAAACAGATACACTTCTATTAGATTTTCCCAATCAGCCACTTTGGACTAATGTATATATTCAGAATCATGCTAGAGCTGCTGTGCCTTTGCTTTGGAGTCGTGTCCAGGTATTTGATTTTTGGTTTACCTATCATGGTATTCCTTTCTTCATAACATCATATAAAGGTTTGTCCCATTTTCATTTGTTCATGGAAGCAGACATGGTTACTGAATTGGGGAAGAAAGATTCATTCCCGTGTGCAGCTTCCTTACTGAAAAAAGAATCTCAATCCCCTTCTGTCACTTCCCCTCTCCATTTACACCTTTATATTCATAAACTTTGGCTCTGTACAGGTTATGATGTGCTTTAAATATCTGTAAATTAAATACACTGTCCATCACTTGACCTGATGCTTGATGAAGGACTTCTTCAAGCTCTAGATGAGTCTGCAATGCTAATATATTATTCCCTTCCATTAGACATCTCCTCTGAATCGACTTGTTGCCAGGAGTGCTTTTCTTTTGATACATTCCGGCCAGTTGCTTTATATGTTAGCTACTTCATAGTGTTTTTCCTCGTGGCACGTTCAGGTCCAGGGACAGTTAAGTCTCCTTTGTAGTGGATTGCTGAGTTTTGGGCTGTCTCATTATGGTACATCTGAATTTGAATTGCTAGCTGAAGAGCTGTTAATGAGTGACTCCATCATCAAAGTAAGCTACATAGCATGTTATTTGTAAAATCTCCATTTACAAGTGCATAGCTGAAGAGTTTTGTGTGAGATTGCTTGTTGGGGAATATTTAACTTACATTAACTATCTATCTATTTGGTATGTATTCTGGATGAAAGTAACCCGAGAAGATCTACTGTTTCACTTTTTAATATTTAAACTTTCTCATACCTCATGTATATGTATGTATGTATGTATGTATGTCTGTATGTACATATGATCTATTTTGTGTCTTTTTTTCTTAGTCAAAGTCTTTATGAAGCCTTATATTGTATATTTAGTCACAAGCATCTGGTGAGTACGTCCGTATTCTTCTTGCATGGAATGTTTAGTTATCCATTCCTTAGGTCAACCTTTAATCTTGCTTATTTTCGAGTTGCGTAAAGCTTGTTACGTGGATTCTAACTGATATGCTTGCTTCACATTCTCTTACATTGCATCTCAGGTCTATGGTGCATTACGCATGAGTGTTAAAATATTCCTAATGTGGAATTCAAAAATGCTCATAGACGGTGGTGGGGATGCAACTGTTGCAACATCTTTACTTGAGGCTAGTAATCTAATTGTTCTAAAGGTACTTTTCTCAGTTAGTATCTCTTATTTGCTTAAGATGTTGCTTTAAAACATTCGTGTAATATCTTAGTTTGCTTGAAGCAGGAGATGTCTGTCATACATTCTAATGCCAATCTTGGTGTACATGGACAAGGTCTCTTGAATTTGTCAGGACAAGGTGACTGGATTGAAGCTCAGCGTTTGGTTCTCTCTCTATTTTACAGCATTAACGTAAGTTACTATATTAGAATATATTTTTGTGACCTATAGTTTAATTTCTAGTTTCTGGAAGATAAAGAGTGTCTTGCAAAATTGTGGCTCAATGTAGTTACAATGCTCAATGACTAATTTGTCATCTGTGCTATCACATGCTTAGCTAATTTGATGTGCGAAGCTTGTACAGAATTAATACATTTCACATGTGGTTTAGTTTCGAAATTGTTTTTTGGTGGTGGCGCAGGTGTCTAGCACTAACTAATCACTTTAAAACTTCATGCCATTTTTATGTTAGGATCCAGTCCCTGTTTACGCTATTTGAAGACACTTAAAGGGCTCATAATTGACTCTTTAGTCTTGATCTTCTTGTCCGTCTGACCAGACCCCAGTTTAGTGTGATTACTTACTTTTTCTTACCTTGGAAAGCAAGTATGATGTGATTACTGATTGAGGCTAGCTTTGTGTTCAGTTCATCTTGTATTTGTTGCTGGGAGACCCATTGGCCTACTTATCTAACTCTTTTCATGGACCCTCGTTAGCTTGTAGAAAAATTGTGTTTATGCCGCTTAAAGTGCTCAAGTCAGTTAATATTTTGACAATCAATGACCCTAATAGTTAATTCCATCTGTACTTAAGGTTGGACCTGGATCTATTTTGCGTGGCCATTTGGAGAATGCAACTAGTGATGCTATGTGAGTTTTAATTTCTATCTGATTATCTTTTTCTTTTACCTTTGTATTTTGTTCGATTCCTGTATTGTATTATTCCAGTACACCGAGGCTCCATTGTGAAAGTGAGGTTTGCCCTTTTGAACTACTTCATCCCCCTGAGGATTGCAATGTGAACTCATCTCTGTCTTTCACTCTTCAGGTGATGGCTGAACAGAGATCATACTTTGCATGTTAATGAACTCAATTATTGGTGGTTTGCGTAACTGTTTTGGTTTGATTCAGATATGCAGAGTAGAGGATATCTCTGTGGAAGGACTTATACAAGGATCTGTTGTCCATTTCCACCGGGCTAGAACTATATCTGTCCTGTCTTCTGGAACAATAAGCGCATCTGGCATGGGTGTGTTCTTTTCCCTTTTATATACTTTCTTTTTTAATTGTCAGTTGCTATACCTATTCTAATCAGTTTTATACTCCTTCCATGATACACAAGCACACACTTACATCCCCCACCAGACACACACACACACACAGAGAGAGAGAGAGAGAGAGATTTGTTGAATGTAATAATGGGGGATAAATTTCTGTCGAAGTTTTGTTTTAGATGACAATGGGATTATGACAAGGCTTTTTATGTGCAGGCTGCACAGGTGGTGTGGGCAGAGGTGATGTTTTAAGCAATGGTGTTGGTGGTGGTGCTGGCCATGGTGGTAAGGGGGGGCATGGGTATTACAATGGCAGTCTTGTTGAAGGGGGCATTTCTTATGGAAGCTCAGAGTTGCCTTGTGAACTTGGTAGTGGTAGTGGAGATAAAAATTCGTCTGGTGTGACTGCAGGTGGTGGAATCATAGGTAATCAGTCTCTTACACCAACCAATAAAACATGCTTGCTCCTTATTTATAAATCAACGAAAGAAAGTGTTGCTGGTCAAACTCCTATAAACATAATATTTTAAAGATTATTTATTCTCCTGTCTTGAACTTAGTGACTAGTATTACCTTTCTGTATAATATGTGATGGGTACCTATAGACCTTTTCAGTGACATCTGGGTATGCTTGTTTTGTCATGGTTCACTCATCTTCTTATAAGTTTTAAGAAACCACCTACTCTGTGCTACTAAACTTGTATATATGCTATAGGTAATTTCTTCTCATTTTTATTCTCTCCTATTTGAGTAGTGATGGGTTCGCGGGAGCATCCTTTGTCAAGTTTGTTGGTTCAAGGCTCAGTACAAGCTGATGGGGAAAGTTTCAAAGAAAATGGGACATTAAAAGAAATTTCTACTATGAATGATACCAATGGAAGTCCTGGGGGTGGTTCTGGTGGAACTGTACTTATATTTTTGCACACGCTAAACATTGTTGACACTGCTGATCTTTCAACCGGTGGGGGTTATGGTGGTCCAAATGGAGGCGGTGGAGGTGGTGGAAGAATTCATTTCCACTGGTCCGACATTCCTAGTGGAGATGTATACCAGCCTATTGCAACTGTGAATGGCAATCTTCATGCATGGTAAGAAGTGTTTGATAATGCACCTTCATTTTCTCCCGATATTTTGATAGGCTCTCCATTTCACCAGAGGATTATGATGATATATGAGTCTGTATATGCTGCTGAGATTGCAACACTCTTCGGCAACCTTGTTATATTGGGTTGTTGGACTGGGTCACTTTTTGGTCGTAGGTCACAAATAGAGAACTCGCTAATGGTTTTGATAGTTCTTGGCAACATTTATCTTTTGTGATATGGATAAAGTTTATTTCAATGCTTTTGCTGACACACCTGAAGACGACATTAGGGAATGCATCATTTCGAGCTGCTAAAAACCAGCTTCATAGTATTTTCTTTGAAAATGCATTAGAAACACAAGAGCAATAAACTAGACTTGTTTCTAAGTTATTTCTTTCGAATACTTCATGAAATGATATATCTCCTGAATAATGAGTTGAAGTTTTAATATGGCAATATGTTGAAAACTAATTGTTATAACTGGATGCTTATCCATCTTCCTTGACACTTATTACTTGCTGTTATGGTTCTTAGTGTCAATGATTTTTCTGATTTCTATTTGAAAATGTTGATTCATCCTATTTAAGAATAAATAGTCAATTTGCTCTTCTAGAAATAATTTTCCTTTAGGTTTTCTCATGAGAGTGAATCTTGTAGCTCATTGTAAATGTTTTCTGTTGACCCTAAACCTTGAGCCTTTTCTGATGTCTCAAAGATTTTTACAGTGGAGGTATGGGCAGAGACATGGGTGGTTCTGGAGAAAATGGAACAGTGACTGGGAAAGCTTGCCCTATAGGGCTTTATGGAATATTTTGCGAGGTAACATAAGACTGATGACTTTGTTGCATTCATAACACGTTTTATCTCTGTATTTTAAGTTGTTTTTGTGTCTCCTGTATTTTCTTGCAAATATAAGACTTTGAACCTGTCATGTGAATGAAGGGAATTATGGCCGACAAAAACTTATACTTCACCTGATTATTTCTTAGCATGTAAGATTTTTCATCCCAAACACTGGGAATACTTGATCCTGCAATGTGTTCAAGAAGAATGATTGCTACATAGATATTGATTATATTTTCACAAGGAACTTGTGTTATGAGAGATGATGTGATTTGCTTTCTCATAAATTTTAAACCAATTTATCATTGTTGTTGAAAATGTTTTTGGAAAGAGTTGACTAATTATCCGAAGAGATCATTGGAATTCAAAGTTGTTGGAGTATTTACCCTCTTATTCTTTTTGGAGTAATTATCTGAAGAGATCATTGGAATTCAAAGTTGTTTGAGTATTTACCCTCTTATACTTTTTGTGTTTCTTCAGGAATGTCCAGTTGGCACATATAAGAACGTTACTGGATCTGATAGTTCTCTCTGCCATTCTTGCCCCATCAATGAACTTCCCCATCGTGCTGATTATGTTCCTGTTCGAGGTGCTGTCTAATACATATTTAGGTCTTGTCTGATCTTGAGACAGAGTCTCAAGGACTTGTGAGAGACGTTAGTTCTGCTAATT
Source organism: Erythroxylum domingense (assembly GCA_025594535.1). NCBI lineage: Eukaryota > Viridiplantae > Streptophyta > Magnoliopsida > Malpighiales > Erythroxylaceae > Erythroxylum > Erythroxylum domingense. Next base: position 22,458,122 of record JANQBM010000001.1, on the reverse strand, counting down.
CTTGTTAGTTCTAAAAAATATGTTCTCCTTGAAATTCTGGAATTTGGGGATGGACAGAAAATGGGTGACGGTTATAAACATGACAATAATACAGCCAATTTTTCATGGTTCATGTATATAGATGGTTTTGTAACCCTAGTGAAATGTCAATTCAATAAGATAACTATCTATCCTTGGCCATTTGACAGGTGGTGTTATTGAAACACCTTGTCCGTATAGATGCATTTCAGAGAGATTTCACATGCCACATTGTTATACAGCTCTTGAGGAGCTGATTTACACATTTGGTGGGCCATGGTTATTTGGTCTTCTTCTTGTTGGTCTTCTCATCCTGCTGGCCTTGGTGCTTAGTGTTGCTCGGATGAAATTTGTTGGGGTTGATGAATTACCTGGGCCAGCTCCCACTCACCATGGCTCTCAAATAGATCATTCGTTCCCTTTCTTGGAATCACTTAATGAGGTTGTTTTCATTATTTTGTAGTGTTTCAAAAATGCTCGAATTCCAACCCCCAACTTTGAAGCCTTTCTGTTCTCTTGTTTTTCATATTCTTCTTTCTTTTATATCTTGATTCATATGCCTCTTTATTCTTTTTATCTAAAAATTGTTCAATTTGTATATGACTTTACTCATTCGGATTGACATGGTTTACTCATTTTTAGGTTCTGGAAACAAATAGGGCTGAGGAATCTCAGAGCCATGTGCATCGAATGTACTTTATGGGCCCAAATACTTTTAGTGAACCCTGGCATCTTCCACACACACCCCCGGAACAAATAAAAGAGATTGTGTAAGCATATCTTTTTCTTTGGTCAACTAGTTTTGTTGATGTACTGATTGAACTTCACCTGCGCCCTGCAGGAACGATTATGATATCCAGTCAATATGGGATAATCTAACATTTTCATGTTTAGTTATTTTGGCAATGTTAGAGTATCCCATGTTGACTAAACATGAAAATGTTAAAGGGTTTATAAGTGGTAAGGGTCAACTATCCAAATGACTAGTTTTAGTCATTTTGGCAATATTTGACCCAAGCCCAATTCTTGTTAATGGACTCTACACTGTACCCATATTAAAAATTCTAATACATTGTTTATGCTTTTGCCTCATTTGACAAGCAGATATGAGGGGGCCTTCAATGCATTTGTGGATGAGATTAATGCTCTAGCTGCTTATCAATGGTGGGAAGGTGCCATATTCAGCATCCTTTGTGTTCTAGCATATCCACTTGCATGGTCATGGCAGCAATGGCGCCGAAAAATTAAATTGCAAAGACTTCGTGAATTTGTTCGGTCAGAGTATGATCATGCTTGCCTTCGCTCTTGTCGGTCACGTGCTCTTTATGAAGGGCTTAAGGTTTGTATGCCCTAAAACATTGGACCTAGGTTGTATATTATCTGATTGTCAAACACAACATACTTGAACATGTCATAGGTGAATATTTTACTGGTCAATTTATTTTCTTTTCCTTCTTTAAAAATGTCATTCCTCTCTGCACCACCAATTGTTTTCAAAAAAACAAGTTGCTGCTGGATGCTTTTTCTTAGTAGTCTATAATCGTAAAATCATAGAAACTGAAAACCATAATTTGCGAATATGGAGCAGTATCTTAGTTCCTAGGGTTATTGCTTTCAATGAGCTTTA